>CM038669.1:59982709-60473457 GCA_021605145.1 Aegilops bicornis | reverse complement strand
AATCAAAAACCTACATTTTGAACAAGATTCGATCATAACTAGGGTTCATACTACATTATTCTAAGATTAAACACCTAAAATTCCTAAATTAAATTAACAACATGAGGTGGCTAGACTCACCTCGATCGAGGTCGGAGGGGGTCAGTGACGGGGACGACGGCAGGGATGATGCATGGGCTCCTTTATTTCTGCAAAAACAAAATATAAACAAAAACATTATTATCGTCATCTTAGGACTTAGTGAAACTCCATAAGCTACATTTTATTATTCTATTCAAATTTACTTATAATTTCCTATTCTATTAAAAAGACCTAAATTTACTTATTTTTTAATTTCATATTTTATTCTTTTCAAATTACTTATTCAAATTTTCTAAAAACAAAATATACTGAAAACCTATACATTTACTAAACACAAAAACCTACATTTAACAAAAACTAAAACCTATTTACAGAAAGGGGAAGGAGGAGGTGGGAGGAGGCTAGGAGGAGGAGGAAGGAGGAGGAAGGAGGGAGGAGGAGGGGAATTAGGAGGGAGGAGGAGGAGAGAGCAGGAGAGGGAGGAGAGAGGAGGAGGGGGGCCGCCAGAGAGGAAGGAGGGAGGAGGGCCGTGGGAGGAGGAAGAGAGGAGGGCGGCGAGAGGAGGAGGAGGGAGGGAGGGAGGGGAAGGCGGCGAGAGGAGGAGGGAGGAAGGGAGGCATATACCTTGGGGGAGTCGGCGGTGGCGGCAGACGACAGCATGCGACAGCGGCGACGGTACTCGAGGCGAGTGAGTGTGTGAGGGAGAGTGAGGGACGCGCGCATGGGGCGCCAAGTGTGGATAAGGTAAGCGTATTAGTAGCGCGTTTTAGAAACAACCGCTACTGCTATTTAGCAGTAGCGCTCGACAGAGGACAGCGCTATTGCTATGTACAATAGCAGTAGCGCTTTTTAATTACGAGCGCTACTTGTATACCTACACTGCCATGCAACCGTTGGCAACTATAGTAGTAGTTTTTTTATAGTAAAAGCGCTACTGCTACATGAACAGTGGCAGCGCTATTCGGTGACAAGCGCTACCGTCATTTAGCAGCAGCGCTTTCTTACAAAAAGCGCTACTACTAAGCTCCCGCGTATAAGCATTTCCCTAGTAGTGGGTGATTGCATTGCATACAATAAAGCGACAACCATAAGGCTCCTGCCAGTTGCCGATACCTGTTACAAAACATGATCATCTCATACAACAATTTATATATCATCCCGTCTTGACCATATCACATCACAACATACCCTGCAAAAACAAGTTAGACGTCCTCTACTTGTTGCAAATTTTACGTGGCTGCTACAGGTTTAGCGAGAACCGTTCTTACTTATGCATCAAAAACCACAACGATTTTTCGTCAAGTGTGTTGTTTTAACCTTCAACAAGGACCGGGCGTAGTCACACTCGATTCAACTAAAGTTGGAGAAACTGACACCCGCCAGCCACCTGTGTGCAAAGCACGTCGGTAGAACCAGTCTCGCGTAAGCGTACGTGTAATGTCGGTCTGGGCCGCTTCATCCAACAATACCGCTGAACCAAAGTATAACATGCTGGTAAGCAGTATGACTATTATCGTCCACAACTCTTTGTGTTCTACTCGTGCATATAACATCTACGCATACACCTGGCTCGGATGCCACTGTTGGGGAACGCAGTAATTTCCAAAAAATTTCCTACGCACACGCAAGATCCATCTAGGTGATGCATAGCAACAAGAGGGGAGAGTGTTATCTATGTACCCTCGTAGACCGAAAGCGAAAGCGTTATGACAACGCGGTTGATGTAGTCATACGTCTTCACGACCCGACCGATCCTAGCACTAAAGGTACGACACCTCCGCGATCTACACATATTCAGCTCGGTGACGTCCCACGAACTCTAGATCCAACTGAGGTCGAGGGAGAGTTTCGTTAGCATGACGGTGTGGTGACGGTGATGATGAAGTTACCGGCGCAGGGCTTCGCCTAAGCACTGCAACGATATGACCAAGGTGGAAATCTGTGGAGGGGGGCACCGCACACGGCTAAGACAACTGTCAACTTGTGTGTCTATGGGGTGCCCCCCTCCCACGTATATAAAGGAGTAGAGGAGGGGGAGGGCCGGCCTCATGGGGCGCGCCCAAAGTGGGGATTCCTACTCCTAGTAGGAGTAGGTTCCCCCCTTCCCTAGTTGGAGTAGGAGAAGAAGGAAGAGGGAGAGGGAGAGAAGGAAAGGGGGGCGAGCGCCTCCCACTTGGCCGCCTCCTCCTCTCTTCCACCATGGCCCATTAAGGCCCATTAACTCCCCGGGGGGTTCCGGTAACCCCCGGGTACTCCGGAAAATGCCCGAACTCATCTGAAACCTTTCCGGTGTCCAAACATAAACTTCCAATATATCAATCTTCATGTCTCGACCATTTTGAGACTCCTTGTCATGTCCGTGATCACATCCAGGACTCTACATCAAGACACATAAACTCATAACACCAATCATCACCGAAGGTTAAGTGTGCGGACCCTACGGGTTCGAGAACTATGTAGACATGATAGAGACTCATCACCGGTCAATAACCAATAGCGGAACCTGGATGCTCATATTGGCTCCCACATATTCTATGAAGATCTTTATCGGTCAAACCGCATAACAACATATGTTGTTCCCTTTGTCATTGCTTTGTTACTTGCCCGAGATTCGATCGTCGGTATCTCAATACCTAGTTCAATCTCGTTACTGGCAAGTCTCTTTACTCGTTCCATAATGCATCATCCCGCAACTAACTCATTAGTCACATTGCTTGCAAGGCTTATAATGATGTGCATTACCGAGAGGGCCCAGAGATACCTCTCCGACAATCGGAGTGACAAATCCTAATCTCAATCTATGCTAACTCAACAAACACCATCGGAGACACCTGTAGAGCATCTTTATAATCACCCAGTTACGTTGTGACGTTTGATAGCACACTAAGTGCTCCTCCGGTATTCGGGAGGTGCATAATCTCATAGTCGTAGGAACATGTACAAGTCATGAAGAAAGCAATAGCAGCAAACTAAACGATCATCGTGCTAAGCTAACGGATGGGTCAAGTCAATCACATCATTCTCTAATGATGTGATCCCGTTAATAAAATGACAACTCATGTCAATGGCTAGGAAACTTAATCAACGAGCTAGTCAAGTAGAGGCATACTAGTGACACTCTGTTTGTCTATGTATTCACACATGTACTATGTTTCCGGTTAATAAAATTCTAGCATGAATAATAAAAATTTATCATGATATAAGGAAATATAAATAACAACTTTATTATTTCCTTTAGGGCATATTTCCTTGAAATACACGATGTGAGACGGGATCGTAGCAGTGGTATCCTTTGGTGTTAGGCGGGTAGCCGAGGATAATGCAAGCGACGGAGCGAGGTGCAAGCTTATGAGGCGCACTGGCGGCGAGGCTAGGATAGCAGAGACAGCCAAAGATGTGAAGGCCATCATAATATGGGGGTGCACCAAAGAGGAGATGGTGAAGGGCATAGTTCCAGCGGAGGCGACATGGACGGATGTTGATGAGGAGGGTGGCGGTGGCGAGAGCGTCCGGCCAAAACCGGGGAGGCACGTTAGAGTGAAATAGCAACATGCGGACGCAGTCATTAAGAGTGCGAAGGATACGCTCGGCACAACCATTTTGTTGGGACGTGTAGGGGCAAGTGAGGCGGAAGATAGTGCCATGGGAGGTTAGAAGGTTATGAACAGTGACGTTGTCAAACTCTTTTCTGTTATCAGTTTGTAATGCAAGGATAGGATGACCGAACTGTGCGGTGGCATAGGAATAAAAGGCGGTAAGTGTGGCAAGGGCGTTGGACTTGCGACGAATAGTAAACGTCCACACACAATGACATAAATCATCTAAGATCACCAATTAGTATAGGTAGCCCGTGTTGCTTGCAACCGGGGATGTCCAAAAATCACTATGCAATAACTGAAATGGAAAAGTGGAAATAGTGGTAGATGCGATAAAGGGAAGACGAACGTGCTTGCCAACACGACAAGCCTCACAAGTATGGTCGTCGATCTTATTGCATGAGAATGAAAAACTCTGAAGAATTTGACGCAAAGTGGTGGGGTTCGGGTGTCCCAAACGAGTATGCCAAAGGTCGACACCTGCAGCGAGGGTGACTGGGGTGGTGGAGGAGGCAGTGGCGTAGGAGTGCACCAGATAGAGCTCGTCAGGACTATCGCAACGTTGAAGGACCATCCGAGTATGGGCGTCCTTCACAGAAAAACCGACATCATCAAATTCAACGGTAATGGGATTCTCACGAGCAAGACGACAAACATATACAAGAGAAACAAGAACATTACACATGGTGACAGGCGTAGATGTGGAATGAAGTACTACCTGCATGTGTGATAGGTAGAGAGGAACCGTTACCAACGGTGATGTGAGTAGGAGTATGAACCGGAGTGAAACAGGTTAGGGTACTGGGATGAGATGTCATGTGGGCGGTGGCGCCCGAGTCCCTGTACCAAGCGGCGCCGGTGCGGTAGTTTTTCGGTGATGCAGCCGAGTGCAGGGCAGCCAAAGGAGTAGGGTCCCATGGCGGTGAGACCGGCAGCAAGGCGAAGCCGCCGTAGGGCTGAACCGGGGCGGGTGGAGCATGGCCGCTGGCCATCGGCGGGGCGGGCAGAGCCACGGAGCCAGCACCGGCCGGCTGCTGCGGCACGTCGAAGTAGGCCGGAGGGCCCGCCGGTAAAGCCTGTGGCGTGGTGTAGCCGCCAAGGGCTGAACCAGGCCGGGCGAGCGTGGCCGCCGGCCATTTGCGGGGCCAGCTGCATGTGGGTGAAGGGAGCCGGCGCGTCCGCGCACATGGCTGAAGGGAGACGACGCGGTAGAAGACATCACACCGGTGATGGCGGTGGCTGGGGTAGAAGGTGCGGCATAGGCTAGGGAGGCGGCGGCGGCTGGGCGCGGAGGTGGCCTGAGGAGCGGCGACGACGGCAGGGGTGGCGGCGGCCAGAGGAGCCGTGGGAGCGCAGACGGGTGATGGCGGCCAGCGGCGCGGACGAGTGGCGCGGCGACGGCCAGAGGAGCGGCGGTGGCGTAGACGAGTGGCACGGCGGCAGTCAGAGGAGCAGCGGTGGCACGGTGGGGATGGGCTGCGGCGGCGGCCCGGTGCGGTGCCGGCTGGAGGAGACGGAGGTGACGCGGCGGGAGGGAGAGAGTGCGGAAGCGGGGGTGAGGAAGGGCGGCGATACGGGGCAGGGGCGGCGGCTACGGAGAGCGGCAACGGCGGCAGGTGTGGTGGCGTGATGGAGTGGCGGTGGCGGCTAGAGTTCGGTCGAGGGTTGTGCTGCGATAGATACCATGTAGAAGGGAAAGAATAGCTAGGTTGTGCAACACAATGCACTGGTCGGTGCACCAGGCATGTATATATGAGTACAGAGGGGAGCCACAACCTCAACTGTACAAATAAACTAGGAGGTGGGCCCGAGACACAATATACACGTACACATATATTCAATATGTTTGATGGGTTTCCTTTGGTCTTGGAAAAACCAGTGGACTCATCGCTGATGGTACCCTTTGACATCTGCAAGGTGTATCGTCCACGTCTGCAGTTTTGTCATAGCGCATTTTTTTGCGCCTCCGAGTTTGTGCGGCTTCATCATCCATGACGACTACGTCATCTACCACGACTACCTCGACCACGGCTACATCACCATGATTGGCTACATCTCCGAGTATGCACCATTGCGAATGCTCGTTGTTTCAAGACACCACGTGATGATCTGGTGTGATAGACACTACGTTCACATACTACGGGTGTAAGACAGTTTTGCACATGCAAAATACCTGGGTTAAACTTGACGAGCCTAGCATGTACATACATGGCCTCGGAACACTGGAGACCGAAAGGTCGAACATGAGTCATATAGTAGATATGATCAACATAGAGATGTTCACCATTGATGACTACCCCATCTCACGTGATGACCGGACATGGGTTAGTTGATTTGGATCATGTATCACTTAGATAACTTCAGGGATGTTTATTTAAGTGGGAGTTCATTAGTAATTTGATTAATTGCACTTAGTTTATCCTGAACTTAGTCTTGTAATTTTGCATATCTATGTTGTAGATCAATCGCCCAAGCTACCGTTCCCTTGTATTTTAATGCGTTCCTAGAGAAAGCTAAGTTCAAAGATGATGCTAGCAACTACACGGACTGGGTCCATAACTTGGGGATTATCCTCATTGCTGCACAGAAGAATTATGTCCTTGATGCACCGCTAGGTGACAGACCTGCTACAGAAGCTGATGCAGATGTTATGAACGTCGGGCAAGCTCGATCTGATGACTACTCAGTAGTTCAGTGTGCCATGCTTTACGGCTTAGAACCGGGACTTCAAAGACGTTTTGACCGTCATGGAGCATATGAGATGTTCCAGGAGTTGAAGTTAATATTTCAAGAAAATGACCGAGTTGAGAGATATGAAGTCTCCAACAAGTTCTATAGCTGCAAGATGGACGAGATTAGTTCTGTCAGTGAACACGTACTCAAAATGTCTGGGTATTATAATGGCTTGACTCAGCTGAGAGTTGATCTTCCAGCTGAATGTGTTATTGACAGAGTTCTTCAATCACTGCCTCCAAGCTAGAAAGGCTTCGTGATGAACTATAATATGCAAGGGATGAACAAAAAAATTCCCGAGCTGTTCGCAATGCTTAAGGCCACGGAGGTAGAAATCAAGAAGGGGCATCAAGTGTTGATGGTTAACAAGACCACTAGTTTCAAGAAAAAGGGCAAGGGAAAGAAAGGGAACTTCAAGAAGAATGGCAAGCAAGTTGCCACTTCTGAGAAGAAGCCCAAAGCTGGACCCAAGCCTAAATCTGTGTGCTTCTACTGCAAAGGAAATGGTCACTGGAAGCAGAACTGCCCCAAGTATTTGACGGATAAGAAGGATGGCAAAGTGAACAAAGGTATATTTGATATACATGTAATTGATGTGTTCCTTACTAATGCTCGTAGTATTGCTTGGGTATTTGATACTGGCTCGGTTGCTCATATTTGTAACTCGAAATAGGAGCTGCGGAATAAACGAAGATTGGCTAAGGACGAGGTGACGATGCGCGCCGGGAATGGTTCCAGGGTCGATGTGATCGTTGTCGGCACGCTACCTCTACATCTACCTTCGGGGTTAGTTTTAGACCTCAATAATTGTTATTTGGTGCCCGCGTTGAGCATGAACATTATATCTGGATCTTGTTTATTGCGAGGCGGTTATTCATTTAAGTCAGAGAATAATGGTTGTTCTATTTATATGAATAATATCTTTTATGGTCATGAACCTTTGAAGAGTGGTCTATTCTTGTTGAATCTCGATAGTAGTGATACATATATTCATAATATTGATGCTAAAAGATGTAAAGTTGATAATGATAGTGCAACATACTTGTGGCACTGCCGTTTAGGTCCTATTGGTGTAAAGCGCATGAAGAAACTCCATACAGATGTACTTTTGAAATCACTTGATTATGAATCATTTGATACTTGTGAACCATGGGCAGGATGACTAAAACTCCGTTCTCCGGAACAATCGAGCGAGCTAATGACTTATTGGAAATAATACATACTGATGTATGTGGTCCAATGAGTGTTGAAGTACGCGGCGGGTATCGTTATTTTCTCACCTTCATAAATGATTTGAGTAGGTATGGGTATATCTACTTGATGAAACACAAGTATGAAACGTTTGAAAAGTTCAAATAATTTCAGAGTAAGTGGAGAATCATCTTAACAAGAAAATAAAGTTTCTACGATCTGATCGTAGAGGCAAATATTTGAGTTACGAGTTTGGCCTTCATTTAAAACAATGTGGAATAGTTTCACAACTCACGCCACCTGGAAAACCACAGCGTAATGGTGTATCTGAACATCGTAACTATGCTTTATTAGATATGGTGCGTTCTATGACGTCTCTTACCGATTTGCCACTATCATTTTGGGGTTATGCATTAGAGACAGCTGCATTCACGTTAAATAGGGCACATTCTAAATCCGTTGAGCTGACACCGTCTGAACTATGGTTTGGCTAGAAACCTAAGCTGTCGTTTCTTAAAAGTTTGGGGATGTGATGCTTATGTCAAAAGGCTTCAGCTTGATAAGCTCGAACCCAAAGAGGATAAGTGCGTTTTCACAGGATACCGAAAGAAACTATTGGGTATACCTTCTACCACAGATCCAAAGGAAAAATCTTTGTTTCTAAGAATGGGTCCTTTCTAGAGAAGGAGTTTCTACCGAAAGAAGTTAGTGGGAGGAAAGTAGAACTTGACGAGGTAATTGTACCTTCTGTCGAATTGGAAAGTAGCTCATCAAACAAAACCGTTCCCGTGATGCCTACACCAACCAGAGAAGAAGCTAATGATGATGATCATTAAACTTCGGATCAAGTTACTACTGAACCTCAAAGGCCGACCAGAACACGTACCACACCAAAGTGGTACGGTAATCCTGTCCTCGAAGTCATGTTGTTAGACCAAGGTGAACTTTCGAACTATAAAGAAACTATGATGAGCCCAGATTCCGATAAATGGCCTGAGGCCATGAAATCTGAGATAGAATCCATGTATGAGAACAAAGTGTGGACTTTGGTGGACTTGCCCGATGATCGGCAAGCCATTGAGAATAAATGGATCTTTAAGAAGAAGACTAACATTGATGGTAATGTTACTGTTTACAAAGCTCGACTTGTCGCGAAAGGTTATCGACAAGTTCAAGGAGTTGACTATGATGAGACTTTCTCACCCGTAGTGATGCTTAAGTCTGTCCGAATCATGTTAGCAATTGCCACATTTTATGATAATGAAATCTGGCAGCTGGACATCAAAACTGCATTCCTTAATGGATTTCTTAAAGAAGAGTTGTATATGATGCAACCAGAAGGTTTTGTCGATCCTAAAGGTGCTAACAAAGTGTGCAAGCTCCAACGATCCATCTATGGACTGGTGCAAGCATCTCGGAGTTGGAATATACGCTTTGATGAGGTGATCAAAGCATATGGTTTTATATAGACTTTCGGTGAAGTCTGTATTTACAAGAAAGTGAGTGGGAGCTCTGTAGCATTTCTGATATTATATGTAGATGGCATATTGTTGATTGGAAATGATATAGAATTTCTGGATAGCATGAAAGGATACTTGAATCAGAATTTTTCAATGAAAGACCTCAGTGAAGCTACTTACATATTGAGCATCAAGATCTATAGGGATAGATCGAGACGCTTAATAAGACTTTCACAAAGCACGTACCTTGATGAAGTTTTGAAGAATTTCAAAATGGATCAGTCAAAGAAAGGGTTCTTGCCTGTGTTACAAGGTGTGAAGTTGAGTAAGACTCAAAGCCATACCATGGCAGAAGATAGAGAGAGAATGAAAGTCATTCCCTATGCCTCAGCCATAGATTCTATAAAGTATGCCATGCTATGTACCAGACCTATTGTGTACCTTGCCATGATTTTGGCAAGGGGCTACGATAGTGATCCAGGAGTGGATCACTAGACAACGGTCAAAGTTATCCTTAGTTACCTAAGAGGACTAAGGAAATGTTTCCCGATTATGGAGGTGATAAAGAGTTCATGGCAGAGAGTTACATCAATGCAAGCTTTAACACCGATTCGGATGACTCTGAGTCTCAATCTGGATACATACTGAAAGTGGGAGCAATTATCTAGAGTAGCTCCATGCAGAGCATTATAGACATAGAAATTTGCAAAATACATACAGATCTGAATATGGCAGAACCGTTGACTACACCTCTCTTACAAGCAAAACGTGATCACACCTTAGTACTCTTTTGGTGTTAGTCACATGGAGATGTGAACTAGATTATTGACTCTAGTAAACTCTTTGGGTGTTAGTCACATGGCGATGTGAACTATGTGTGTTAATCACATGGCGATGTGAACTAGATTATTGACTCTAGTGCAAGTGGTAGACTGATGGAAATATGCCCTAGAGGCAATAATAAAATGGTTATTATTATATTTCCTTAATCATGATAAAGGTTTATTATTCATTCTAGAGTTGTATTGGTCGGAAAGTTAAATACATGTGTGAATACATAAACAAATCCCGTTTCTGTAGTAAGCCTCTACTAGACTAGCTCGTTGATCAAAGATGGTTAAGGTTTCCTAACCATAGACATGAGTTGTCATTTGATAACGGGATCACATCATTAGGAGAATGATGTGATGGACAAGACCCATCCGTTAGCTTAGCATATGATCGTTCAGTTTATTGCTACTGCTTTCTTAATGCCAAATACATTTTCCTTCGACCATGAGATCATGCAACTCCCGGATATCATAGGAATACCTTGTGTGCTATCAAACGTCACAACGTAACTTGGTGATCATAAAGATGCTCTACAGGTATCTCTGAAGGTGTCTGTTGAGTTGACGTGAATCGAGATTGGGTTTTGTGACTCCGTTTGACGGAGAGGTATCTCTGGGCCCTCTCGGTAATAAAACATCACAAGAAGCTTGCAAGCAAAGTTACTAAGGAATTAGTTACGCGATGATGTATTACAGAACGAGTAAAGAGACTTGCCGGTAACGGACAAAGGGAATTACATATATTGTCATAAAGGTTCGACCGATAAATATCTTCGTAGAATATGTAGGAGCCAATATGGGCATCGAGGTTCCGCTATTGGTTATTGACAAGAGAGGTGTCACGGTCATGTCTACATAGTTCTCGAACCCGTGCACGCTTAACGTTCATTGACGATATACTGTTATATGAGTTATATGATTTGCTGACCGAATGTTGTTGGAGTCCCGGATGAGATCACGGACATGGCGAGGAGTCTTAAAATGTCCGAGAGGTAAAGAATGATATATAGGATGATGGTATTCGGACACCAGAAGTATTTCAGAGAAAACCGGATAGTCATCGGAGTACCGGAGGGGGTACCGGTCACCCCGGGAGAGTATTGGGCCTGTTGGGCCATAAGAGGGGAGCACACCAGCCCACAAGGGGCTGGCGCGCCCCCCATGGCGACCGCCAAAATGGGGAAAGGAAAGGGGGAGGATTCGGCCTCCCCTTCCTTCTCTCTTCCCCCCTTTCCTTTCTTCTCTGGCAAATAAGGGAAGGGGGGCGCCACTTGGGGAGGACCCCAAGTAGGATTCGGCCTACTTGGGGCGCTCTCCTGGCTGCTCCCTCCTTCCCCCCACCTATATATATGTGGGAGGGTGGCGCCTAGCACAAGCACAACAATTCCTTAGCCGTGTGCGCCCCCCCCCCCTCCACCATTTACACCCTGGTCATATTTTCGTAGTGCTTAGGTGAAGCCTTGCGGAGATAACTTCACCATCACCGTCACCATGTCATCGTGCTGTCGGAACTCATCGACTACCTCGCCGTCTTGCTGGATCAAGAAGGCGTGGACGTCACCGAGCTGAACGTGTGCTGAACGCGGAGGTGCCGTACGTTCATTACTCGGTCGGTCGGATCGCGAAGAGAGTTGGACTACATTAAGCGCGTTGTCAAACGCTTCTGCTTACGGTCTACAAGGGTACGTAGACACTCTCCCCCTCTTGTTGCTATGCATCTCCTTGATAGATCTTGTGTGTGCGTAGAAAAGATTTGTTTTCCATGCAACGTTCCCAACAGTACTGGCGAGAACTTTGCACCTCATCATCTTCTCTTTGGTGCACCACCCTCTTATGATGAGTGATGTCGCTTGAAGCTACGTCGGTATTTCCCCAAAAGATGAAGGCATGATGCAGCACAGCGGCGGTAGGTATTTCCCTCATATATGAAACCAATGTTATCAAACCAGTAGGAGAAACAAGCAACACAACATAAACAGCTCATGCACACAGATAACAAATCCTCGCAACCCGACGTGTTAAAGGGGTTGTTAATCCCTTCCGGGGTACGACGCCTTAAGATAGGCAAAGGACGTGAGGTAAATTTGTAGTACATTGATAGACCAAACGCCAAATAAAATAAATAGAAATAAAACACAGCAAGGTATTTTTGTATTTTTGGTATAATATATCTGAAAATAAATGCAAGGATAAAGTAGATCGCAAAGGCAAATATATGAGAAAGAAGACCCGGGTGTCGGTGCCAAAACCGGCGGATCTCGGGTAGGGGGTCTCGATCTATGCATCAAGGCTGATGGTAATAGGAAGCAAGGGACACAGATGTTTACCCAGGTTCGGGCCCTCTCGACGGAGGTAAAACCCTACTTCCTGGTTGATTAGTATTGAATATATGGGTAGTACAAGAGTAGATCTACCACGAGATCGTAGAGGCTAAACCCTAGAAGCTAGCCTATGATGGTATGATTATGATTGTGATCGGCCTTCTAAGGACCAACCTCTCCGGTTTATATAGGCATCGGAGAGGGCTAGGGTTTACATGGAGTCGGTTACAAGGAAGGAAATATAATATCCCGATCGCCAAGCTTGCCTTCCACGCCAAGGAAAGTCCCATCCGAACACGGGTCGAAGTCTTGAGTCTTGTATCTTCAAGCTTCAATAGTCCGGACGATGTATACAGTCCGGATACCCCCTAATCCAGGACTCCCTTAGTAGCCCCTGAACCAGGCTTCAATGACGATGAGTCCAGCGTAGTCTTGTCTTCGGCATTGCAGGGCGGGTTCCTTCTCCGAGTACTCCAAAGTAGTTATCGAACACCTGAACTGTGTCCGGATCCACAAAATGATCTTCACATGCCACCGTAGAGAGAATGGTATTTCACAAATGCAATCTGCTGACAACTTTTTAGGCAACGAGACGTGTCATTACGGTCGGGTCATTATTCAAACCGTTTTTCCACCACCAGCCACAGCGCATATTGCGAGGCGGTTTCCTTGACACGTCTTGTCAAAGCAGAGATCGTGTCCCCTTATCACGGGATTCTCATCAATACGGGTACGGGTAATCCCACCACATCATTAATCGTGGCGTTTGGGAAGCAAGCGATTCCCAACGGGCAAGTGGGGCGTATCGCTTCGTCGCCTCTACAAAGGGATAAGATTTCCCATTTTACCCACGCCTTCTTCCTCCTTTGCCCTCTTGCCCCTCGAGCTCCAGCGCCCAAGCCCAAGTCTTCTTCGCACAGCTAAACATGACCGGAGCAGGAGGCAAGTGGGAGGCTACCACCGTCAAGGAGAAGCATAACGCAAATCTTCGAGCGGGCCGGATACTTGGTCAGCAGACATAGCGCACTGCCACGGACGCTGGGCAGGTCATTCCGACCCCGGGATCCCACGAGAGGATCGTGTTCGTTGCCCACTTCGTCCGTGGACTGGGGTTTCCACTTCACCCCTTCGTCCACGGGCTCATGTTCTACTACAGGCTAGATTTCCATGATCTAGCCCCGAATTTCGTCCTCAAAATCTCGGCGTTCATCGTCGTATGCGAGGCTTTCCTCCGCATCCGGCCTCACTTCGGCCTGTGGCTGCAAATCTTCTGCGTGAAGCCGAAGATTATACGCGGCCAGCAAGCGGAGTGCGGAGGGGCCATGGTGGGCAAGATGCCTCACGTCACCTGGCTAGACGGCTCCTTTGCAGAGACCATAAAAGGGTGGCAATCGGAGTGGTTCTATATCACCGAGCCGCGCGGCGCGAACTGGGCGGCGGCCCCCGAGTTCCAATCCGGAGCCTCCATGCGGCTCACCTCCTGGGAGAGGAAGGGCCTGACTTGGGGCGAACCTACAGAGCTGACCGGACTCCAAACCTGCATCAAGAGCATGAAGGACAAGAACATTAAGCTCGTCAACGTGATCCAGGTCATGCTCGTTCGCCAGATTCTGCCGTGCGAAAGGCGGGCATTCAATCTGTGGGAGTTCGTCCCGGCCGAACACCAAACGCTTCAGAGGCTCTATGGCATGAAGCACAAAGACGCGTGGAAGGAGTTGTTTAAGGCCTCCGAAGTACCTCCTCCCACATCCGAGGACCATGGATTTCATGCAAAGACGCCCCCATGTCCGGTGAGTTTTGGGACTACCACCGGATTCGGTTTTTCCCAATACATTCATGGGGGAGTCTTAAGTATTTGTGTATATTTGATCAGGACTATGTGGAGACAGCGGAGCAGATTGACTGTCCGGCTCCGTTGCCAGAAGATCTAGCTGATGCTCTCTTGACAGAGATGCTGATCCCGGCGCCCTACAAGGCACCAGAGAAGAAGGCCAAAAAGAAGCCTCGTACGAAGATGACGAGGCGCACTCCTCCCCCGAAGAGGAGGAGGAAGAAGAAGAAGCCGCCCCATCCGGAAAGGATGAGAGGCCTGAGGAGGCGGTCCGTGGGGCCGGGAGAGGCCCTCGACGCAAAGTCGTCATACCCACGTCGTCCAATGACGACGAAACAGATTCCTCCCGCGGAGGCGGGGGAAGCAAGAAGAAACTCTACCTCCCCGCACTGGGGAGGAGAAAAAGAGGAAAGACGCCCCGGAGGGGGAGGCTGGGACGCCCAAGAAGGGAAAGACGTCCCTTCCGGACTAATCCACCACGGCCGCTCATAGCGAGGAAGGGTGGCTGCCCAGGGGGAAGCCCCTGGCGCGATCGTAAGTGTCCGCACTCTACCATGATTTTACCTCATAGTTGTTTAATAGCGCTGAACATATATGCAGTCCGGCCAGGGCTCATCCGGAGGTGTCGTCTTCGGATGGGTCTCTGAGCGCTTCATAGGTGAACTGGCTCCCAACGGCCACCACTCCTCAGCCTGCGGATGACACAGAGGTGTTGTCCCGAAGGTTCCCCGAGCAGGGGGAGGTGACCCTGGAGACGCCCCAAGGCGGAGTTCCAGATGTCGAACATGCGGGGTTCAAGATCCCCACGGATCGCGTCGATGAGAGCCGCAACAAGGCGGACTCTCGACCGAACACTGCTCCGGAACCCTTGACGGTTCCGGACTTAGGCGGGCAGCCCCTCGTTAGGGAGGGTGAGCTGCCCGTGCCGAGGACTTCCGTCGCATCAACGGTGCCGGATAGTATGGTGGAAGCGCTTCGAGGTGCTTCCATAGATGAAGAGCATTGTACTCTTATGAGTGCGGTGATTCAAAAGGTTCTGTCCGCCAAGAGCGGACTAACTGAAGCCTACACAAGCCTCCTGACGGGCTTCGAGGTAAGTAATAAAAATGTGTGAAATTACCACCCGATAGGTAGTAGCCCCTGATACTCTGTTTGGTGTTCGGAAAGAAAAGCCAAACGGAGGGTCAAATATAATCCGCAGGAGTCTAGTAAGTGTTTATGTGACTAAGCAGGCCGTGCTGCTTGCCGCTGCTGCCCGCACAGCCAAGGTTGCCGACCTAAAGCGGGACCTGGAGGAGGCGCAGGGAGAGCTCGTCCTCATGAAGAGGCAGCTCGAAGAGAGCAAAGCTGAGTGATTCTCCGCTCTTCTGTATGCAAAGATAGATAAATGTGTTTAGTCTGACAACGAAGCGTCGTGACTGTGTGGCAGGGTCCACCGCCGAAGTGGCGTCCCTGAAGAAAGCGCTATCCGAGGCCGAAGACAAGGCGGCCTTGGAATGGAAAGAGCGTGAGAAGCAAAGTGCTAGAGTGGGCGAGGTACAGCAGGAGCTCCAGGACCTCGGCAAGAAGTTTGAGTCTGTGGAGCATGATCTGAAGATGAAAGAGGCCGAGCTTGCGAAGGCCCTTGTGAGTATGAAAGACGCCAAGCCCGAAGCCGAGAAGGCACAACAGGAGATCCAGGAGGCCAAAAAGATAGCGGCGGGTAAGAAATTCTTTATGCAAAGCAAACATGTGGAGGAGGCGTTTCTTTTACTTACTCGATTCGGAGCTCTCCAGGGGCATTCGCAGATCTGCCAGGCAGCATATCAGATGCCGCGGAGTTCTACCGTGCCCAAGAGGGGAGCTCAACGAGTGACCAACTGAAGCATTTGGTCGAACTCCACAGGTCGGCCGAAGTGCCTATGAAAGATTTCATAGTCCGGATGTGGCCTGGTGAGCCCCTGCCCACTAGCTACTCCGGCCTGATCAAGCGGATGGTGAATGCCTGTCCGCGGCTTGAAGTAATCAAGCGATCTGTTTGTATTAAGGGTGCCCGTCGGACCTTTGCCCATGCGATGGTGCATTGGGGCAAGCTGGATGCGGAGAAGCTGGTGAAGGACGGTCCGCCCGAGGGCAAGGAGCATCGCCGTCCCGAGAAGTACTATGATGGCGTTATGAAAGGCGCTCGTCTCGTGGCCGATGAGTGTTCCAAGGACAAGATCTTTGACTAAATGTACCTCTGCCGCTGTTGTAATTTAAAGACGAAGTTACTTGTGCTATGTAGCACTGTTTTGATTTAAAATATTACCTTCTGTGCGGCTGTTTATAGAATACTAAAAGTAGGCCAGTCGTCGGCTTCCGCCCCCACGCAACTAGTGCCGGGGTGTTCCTGGGAAAACCCGGATACTCTTTATCCAAATGTTTGGTCCCTTAAGGAGGTATCCGGCGCAGCGAACAAGGCAATCAGACTATTCGGCTTTATAACTTTCATTTAGCCATAGAAGTCTACAATTTTAAATTTCGGCGAAGCCCCTAGAATCCGGAGGGACGAATTGGGGCGCTATATACGCCTAGATCGGACGAAGCCGATTTATCGCCTAAAGCGGAAAATCTTTAAGGATTTTAAGACCTCTCGAACAGCGACCAGCTATCCCCACATCATGCCGGGCAGTTTTCGGCTTTCTCTACTGAGGTACTCGTCCGGAAGAACCGGGACACAATCGCAGTAGTTCTCCCTGTGCTACCTTAGCCGATATGACGGAACGTAAGGTACCAAAACAAGGGAGACGGGCTAACCCAACTGTAGACCCAAGACATGATTCAGAGCTGATGCATATAGTGCTATAAGTTCGGGTGCCGCACTGTTTAAAGTGTTCGGACTTTAGTTGCCGTAGAACGGGGCGCCATTGGAAGCCCCTGGCAAACGGACCGTACCAAAGTGTACGGATGCAATATCAAAGAAACATTTGTAAGGAAAATGTTCGAATAACAATAATGAGCTGACGCTATATATAATCTCCCATTGATGAAAATACGTTTAAGCGTATGTTTACAATGAATGCATTAAGCGGAGATAAATAGGACTATTTAACATGTCCCATCCAGGGGCAGGCCGCGTATGGATATATAAAACAGGTATAACAATCGTAAATAGATTCCACATGGGTGTTTCCTTCTGTACACGAAGCCTGTTGCCACCTTGGTTTTCTCTCCAATGTAAGTCCGGCAATTCGGCTCTTCTGAAGAGGCTGCTCTAAAGCAATGTCCTGAAAAAGAAGAAGGATGGGTTATGAAGGTATTTGGCGGTTATCCCGCACTGTTGACTGAGTCGTTATTACGCCTCCGCCTGCGCCCATGGTATCTTGAGCGCGTAATTGTGTACGCGTGGCACGAAGCTGCTTTGATGGGGCTTAAGCGGAGGCCGGACTGCTAATCTCGCTCTTGGCGTGCCTGATGGTCCTGTTGCGGGGTGCTCCGGACTCTCTTCACGGTGCTTGGAGTTGTTGTCGCCGGATTGGTTTGTCGGAGGAGGCTGCATTGTACTTCCGCCGCGAGGGCTGCAGTATGCTCTTCTGTTCGCAGAGAGCGGTCCATGTTTCCGTTCACTGTTATGACCCCGGGTGGTCCTCGCATCTTGTGCTTGAGGTATGCGTAGTGTGGTACCGCATTGAATCTAGCGAATGCGGTTCGTCCGAGCAGTGCGTGGTAACCACTGCGAAAAGGGACGATGTCGAAGATTAACTCTTCGCTTCGGAAGTTATCCGGAGATCCGAAGACCACTTCCAATGTTATAGAGCCCGTGCAACGGGCCTCTACTCCTGTAATCACACCTTTAAAGGTGGTTTTGGTGGCCTTGATCCGTGAAGGGTCAATGCCCATTTTGCGCACTGTGTCCTGATAAAGCAGGTTCAGGCTGCTGCCACCGTCCATAAGGACGCGCGTGAGGTGGAATAAGTCGATGATTGGGTCTAGGACCAATGCGGCCAAGCCACCGTGATGGATGCTAGTAGGGTGATCCCTACAATCAAAGGTGATCGGACAAGCTGACCATGGGTTGAATTTTGGGGCGACTGGCTCCATCGCATAGACGTCCCGTAGTGCCTGCTTCCATTCCCGCTTTGGGATGTGCGTGGTGTAGATCATGTTGACCGTTTTCACCTGGGGGGGAGGTTTCTTCTGTCCCCCCGTGTTCGGACGTCGAGGCTCCTCGTCATCGTCGCTGTGCAGCCCCTTGTCCTTGTCTTTGGCGTTTATCTTGCCGGCCTGTTTGAATACCCAGCAATCTCTATTGGTGTGGTTGGTTGGCTTGTCTGGGGTGCCATGAATTTGGCACGAGCGCTCCAGTATGCGGTCCAGACAGGACGGTCCCTGATTATTTCTTTTGAACGGCTTCTTCCGCTGACCGGGTTTTGATCCGTTGAATCCGGCGTTGACTGCCGTGTCCTTAGTGTTATCGCCGTTGTTCCGTCGCTTATGTCTGTTACGCCGTGGCTTGCCGTTATTGTCGCGGCCATCCGAAGTGCCAGAATGTGGCGTAGTGCTGCTACGAGCCAACCAGCTGTCCTCGCCCGCGCGAAAGCGAGTCATTAGTGTTGTGAGAGTTGCCATGGATTTGGGTTTTTCCTGGCCGAGGTGTCGAGCGAGCCACTCGTCACGGATATTATGCTTAAAACCGCCAGGCCTTCGGCGTTCGGACAATCGACTATTTGGTTCTTTTTAGTTAGGAACCGAGTCCAGAATTTCCTGGCTGACTCTCCGGGTTGTTGAGTAATGTGGCTCAGGTCATCGGCGTCTGGTGGTCGCACATATGTGCCCTGGAAGTTGTCGAGGAATGCGTCTTCCGGGTTTTCCCAACTGCCAATGGAATTTCTTTGGCGGTCGCTTTAGCCGATGCCGGGCTGGTCCTTTGAGCTTAAGGGAAGATACTTGATGGCATGTAGATCGTCTCCACGGGCCATGTGAATGTGGAGAAGGAAATCTTGATCCATACTGCGGGGTCTGTTGTGCCATCGTATGATTCGATGTTTACGGGTTTGAACCCTTCTGGGAATTCATGATCCATTACTTCGTCAGTGAAGCAGAGGGGGTGCGCGGCGCCTCTGTGCCGGGCTATGTGGCTACGCAGGTCGAATTGCTCTGTGTGGCTATATTCGGCCCGACCGGACTTGTTGAAGGTGTATCTGGCGTGACGGTCGTCATCGCGTGCCGAGGCGCGCCCCCGTGATCCGTAGATCGATCTTGGCTGCCCTGTTTTGTTGCCCCGGGCCGTAGTGTGTTGGCATGGGGGTGTTGACCGGTATGCGGACTGATATGCCGTTTTATCCCGGCCACGAGGTGGCCGGTCAGCCGTATGGCGCTCGAGTCCGTATTCCTCGGCTGCCAGGACTTCAGTCCATCTATCTGTGAGCATGTCTTGATCAGCTTGGAGTTGTTGCTGCTTCTTTTTCAGGCTCCTCGCAGTGGCTATAAGTCGGCACTTGAAGCGATCCTGCTCTACGGGATCCTCAGGCACGGCGAACTCGTCGTCGCTGAGGCTAATCTCGTCTTCGGAGGGGGGCATGTAGCTGTCCTCCTCCGGGTATTCGTTCGTCGCCTGTTCTTCTGGGCTGACCTGCTCATCCTCTGCTCGCCTGCTCAAGGCGGGCTGATCAGGGTTGTATTCGTCTTCGGCACCGTTCGGATTGTTTTCGTCTCCTGGGCCGGTATTGCTATGGCGGGGCTTGGAGTGGCGCCGACAACGCCCATTCTTTGCTTTTTTCCCTGAGGTTTTATCCTCCGTTGCCTCATCGCCATTTGTTTCCTTCGGAGTGTCCACCATATATATATCATATGAAGAGGTGGCGGTCCACCACCCAGTGAGCGGTGGTTCATGTTCTTCTCCTGCATCGTCATCCATATCGTCGATGTCTTCGGAGTCGAAGTTCAGTACCTCGGTTAAATCATCGACCGTGGCAATGAAGTGGGTGGTGGGTGGGCAACGAATTCCTTCGTCGCCTGCCTCCCACTCGAGCGGACATAGTTCGCCAAGATCCTGCTGACAAAGAGAGAGACTTTAATGAGTCCAGCATGTCGCCAAAGGGCGAGTGCTGGAAGATATCTGCAGCGGTGAACTCCATTACCGGAGCCCAACCTGGCTCGACTGGCTCGGGAGTGCGCGGACTGGAACCAATGTCCGGATATGAATCCGAGGGTCCGGAGTCACAGGCCACCGCAGAGGTAAGGCCCGTGTTCGTCTCCACCGCTGATGAGTGTGCGACCAGTGGGGCGGGGTCCATCCCTCCGTCCTTAGGCAGCGCAGCCTGCTCCAGATTTAGGTCCGGGGATACTACGGGGGTGATAACCCGAGCTTCGTCCGACGGCAGGTCTAAGCCGTGCTCACCGTGACTGTCCGGTGCTCCTGGCATAGGCCCAAATCCATCAAAGATCAAGTCTCCGCGGATGTCCGCCGTGTATTTCAGGTTTCCGAACCTGATCTGGTGGCCAGGGGCGTAGCTGTCATTCTTCTCCAGATGGCCAAGCGAGTTGGCCCGCAGAGCGAAGCCGTCGAACACGAAGATCTGTCCGGGGAGAAAGGTCTCACCCGGGATCGTGTTGTTGACGATGACTGGAGGAGCCATCAAGCCCTGTAGCGATGACACAGAGGAACTCTCAATGAAAGCACCAATGTCGGTGTCAAAATCGGCGGATCTCGGGTAGGGGGTCCCGATCTGTGCGTCAAGGCTGATGGTAATAGGAAGCAAGCGACACAGATGTTTACCCAGGTTCGGGCCCTCTCGATGGAGGGAAAACCCTACTTCCTGCTTGATTAATATTGAAGATATGGGTAGTACAAGAGTAGATCTACCACGAGACCGTAGAGGGTAAACCCTAGAAGCTAGCCTATGATGGTATGATTGTGATTGTGGTCGCCCTTCTAAGGACCAACTTCTCCCGTTTATATAAGCACTTGAGAGGGCTAGGGTTTACATGGAGTCGGTTACAAGGAAGGAAATATAATATCCGGATCGCCAAGCTTGCCTTCCACGCCAAGGAAAGTCCCATCCGGACACGGGTCGAAGTCTTGAGTCTTGAATCTTCACGCTTCAATAGTCCGGACGATGTATACAGTCCGGCTGTCCGGATACCCCCTAATCCAGGACTCCCTTACCGGGGGCCGTATGTTTCACTAGTGGCTTCTCTCGAGAAAAATAGCAAACGGTGGGTAAACAAATTACTGTTGGGCAATTGATAGAAATTCAAATAATCATGACGATATCCAAGCAATGATCATTATATAGGCATCACGTCCAAGATTAGTAGACCGATTCCTGCCTGCATCTACTAATATTACTCCACACATTTCCCGCTATGCAGCATGCATCTAGTGTATTAAGTTCATGGAAAAACTGAGTAATGCAATAAGCACGATGACATGATGTAGACAAGATCTATCTATGTAGAGGTAGACCCCATCGTTTTATCCTTAGTAGCAATGTTAGATGCGTGTCGTTTCCCTTTCTGTCACAGGGATTAAGCATCGTAAGATCGAACCAACTACAAAGCACCTCTTCCCATTGCAAGATAAATAGATCAAGTTGGCCAAAGAAAACCCAAATATCGGAGAAGAAATACGAGGCTATAAGTAATCATGCATATAAGAGATCAAAGAAACTCAAATACTTTCACGGATATAAAAAGATATAACTGATCATAAACTCGAAGTTCATCAGATCCCAACAAACACACCGCAGAAGAGTTACATCATATGGATCTCCAAGAGACCATTGTATTGAGAATTCAGCGAGAGAGAGAAAGCCATCTAGCTACTAACTACGGACCCGAAGGTCTACAAAAAACTATTCACGCATCATCGGAGAGGCACCAATGGAGGTGGTGAACCCCATCCGAGATGGTGTCTAGATTGTATCTGGTGGTTCTGGACTCTGCGGTGGCTGGATGAATATTTCGTCGACTCCCCTACAGTTTCTAGAATATTGGGGTTTTTATAGAGCAAAGAGGCGGTCCGGGGGGCACCCGATGTGGGCACAACCCACCAGGGCGCTCTTGGGCATCCTGGTGCGCCCTGGTGGGTTGTGCCCCCTCAGGGCACCCCCAGGCGCAGCCAGGGCCCATTGTGTTCCTCCTGGCCCATAAAAAATCATTGTGGAGTTTCGTGGCATTTGGACTCCGTCTGATATTGATTTTCTGTGATGTAAAAACATGGAAAAAAACAACTGGCAGTTGGCACTGTGTCAATAGGGTAGTACCAAAAAATGATATAAAATGATTATAAAACATCCAAGATTGATAATATAATAGCATGGAACAATAAAAAATTATAGATACGTTGGAGACGTATCAATGAGCTTCACATTTTTGGTTGTCTCTGCTATCCTAGCATCGCCGCCATTGCGCCACATAAGCTTGCACCCCGCTCCATCGCATGCATCTTCCTCGGCTACCCACCGAACACTAAAGGCTACCGCTGCTACGACCCGGTCTCCCATCGAGTATTCACCTCCGGACACGTTTTGATGCGGAGCATCCTACGGTCATCCCCATGGACCTACCATCGTCTCATCAAGAGCCAAGAGGACCCATGACACGAGCACGAGCTAGAGCTCTTGAGAACGAGGTGACTTCTTTCCTTAGTGATATCACATATGATCCACTCGAGACATGGCTACTACCTAAGTCCAATATGTTATGCATGATTAGGTGTCAAGAGGACCCTCCCGGAGACGCTCATGAAGACGGACAAGCCGCCAAGTTCACGGGCGAGGAGAATAAACGGAAGAAGTCAAGTGCAACTCCCAGGACCCGGACATCCGGCCAGGACCCCGGACATCCGGCCCCTGGAAACGTCACCAGCGCCAAGAAGCCATCGGCCAAGTCTACGGGCCCCGGACATCCGGCCTCTGCCTGGAAATCCGGCACCCGTCACAGAACGTACCCGTAGCTGAACCACTTCAGACCGGACATTCGGCCCGTCCCGAGCTCCCGGACATCCGGCCCGCCGCCCGTACATCCATACCCCGTCTATCCAGAGAGCATCCAGGCCAGCCACGCCAGCCCGGACATCCGGCCCGGTAGCCCGGACATCCGGCCCCTCGCGAAGGCCCGGACATCCGGCCCGTCGCCTAGACATCCGGCCTCCCCTGTCTGCGCACAGTGTAAGGGCCGAGGCCCGTGTACCCCTTCACCCACCTAGACTATATATACTCTCCCATCTCCCTCTTTCTAGGGTTAGCATTGGTTTAGCTCATATGTGAGATAGAGCATTGCTCATCCATTACGGATCTACTCCACGAGAGAGACCTCGACCCCTCTACGGAGAAGATCACCTTGGATTCAAGACCCCCTCTTGGGTGGCCCCATCAAGACCTCCTAACGGAGAAGAACCGGTTACCCTTTGTATCGTCCTTTGTTGACCGTGGATCTTGTATCTCCTCTTGTGTTTCGAGGATCTAGCATATGTGTGACCGTATCTTGTTGGTTTTAGTGATTCTCTTGTGTTTTCCCTCGTGTTTCCCCTCGTGTTCTTCGTAGTATTAGTTGGGATCCCCTCGTGAAAGATTGGCCGTATAGGGTTCCACCCTACATCATCTTGGTATCATGAACCACGTTGATCACGATTTCGGAGCCCCCTCACTTTGTTTTCTAGCCTAGTTTTGTTGATTTTGTTCCTAATTCTAAAATTGCCCCACAAAAATTGCGCCAATTTTTTTTGTGATTTGTTGGTGTGATGAAGTTTTTTTGGATTTGATCTGCGGATCTCGTGTGTTGCAGGTAGATCTAGCTTTCCCCCATCTTTTCCTCAATTTCCATCCACAAAATCTTCTGAATTTTGTCCCGGATTTGACCTCTCCACGCGGTGTTCATTAGTTTCGTCCACAGATCCAGCGCCCGGACATCCGGCCCGATGATACATCTCCAACGTATCTATAATTTATGAAGTATTCATGCTATTATATTATCTGCTTAGGATGTTTATGGGCTTTACTATACACTTTTATATTATTTTTGGGACTAACCTATTAACCGGAGGCCCAGCCCAAATTGTTGTTTTCTTGCCTATTTCAGTGTTTCGAAGAAAAGGAATATCAAATGGAGTCCAAACGGAATGAAACCTTCGGGAGAGTTATTTTTGGAATGGACGTCAGGGAAGCTTCGAGGAAGCCACGAGGCAGGGAGGCGCGCCCTACCCCCCAGGGCGTGCCCCCACCCTCGTGGGCCCCTCGTGGCTCTCCTGACCGACTTATTTCGCCTATATATATATCCATATACCCTAAAAACATCGAAGAGCAGAACAGATCGGGAGTTCCTCCACCGCAAGCCTCTGTAGACACCAAAAACCAATCGAGACCCTGTTCCGGCACCCTGCCGGAGGGGGGAACCCTCACCGGTGGCCATCTTCATCATCCCGGCGCTCTCCATGATGAGGAGGGGGTAGTTCACCATCGGGGCTGAGGGTATGTACCAGTAGCTATTTATTTGATCTCTCTCTCTCTCTCTCTCTCTCTCTCTCTCTCTCTCTCTCGTGTTCTTGAGGTGGTACGATCTTGATGTATCGCGAGCTTTGCTATTATAGTTGGATCTTATGATGTTTCTCCCCCTCTACTCTCTTGTAATGGATTGAGTTTTCCCTTTGAAGTTATCTTATCGGATTGAGTCTTTAAGGATTTGAGAACACTTGATGTATGTCTTGCATGTGTTTATCTGTGGTGACAATGGGATATCACGTGATCTACTTGATGTATGTTTTGGTGATCAACTTGCGAGTTCCGTGAACTTATGCATAGGGGTTGGCACACGTTTTCGTCTTTACTCTCCGGTAGAAACTTTGGGGCACTCTTTGAAGTATTTTGTGTTGGTTTGAATAGATGAATCTGAGATTGTGTGATGCATATCGTACAATCATACCCACGGATACTTGAGGTGACATTGGAGTATCTAGGTGACATTAGAGTTTTGGTTGATATGTGTCTTAAGGTGTTATTCGAGTACGAACTCTTGAATAGATCAATCCGAAAGAATAACTTTGAGGTGGTTTCGACCCTACAATAATCTCTTCGTTTGTTCTCCGCTATTAGTGACTTTGGAGTGACTCTTTGTTGCATGTTTAGGGATAGTTATATGATCCAATTATGTTATTATCATTGAGAGTACCTGCACTAGTGAAAGTATGAACCCTAGGCCTTGTTTCCTAGCATTGCAATACCGTTTACGCTCACTTTTATCATTAGTTACCTTGCTGTTTTATATTTTTTTTCAGATTACAAAAACCTATATCTGCCATCCATATTGCACTTGTATCACCATCTCTTCGCCGAACTAGTGCGCCTATACAATTTACCATTGTATTGGGTGTGTTGGGGACACAAGAGACTCTTTGTTATTTGATTGCAGGGTTGCTTGAGAGAGACCATCTTCATCCTACGCCTCCCATGGATTGATAAACCTTAGGTCATCCACTTGAGGGAAATTTGCTACTGTCCTACAAACCTCTGCACTTGGAGGCCCAACAACGTCTACAAGAAGAAGGTTGCGTAGTAGACATCACCCGACAGCCCGGACATCCGGCCCCTGACAGCATCACTTCCATCCACCACTCCGTTTCCCACCTAACTTTCACCCAATTTTGTCCCGATGCCCGCATACACTTCCGCATACCACCACCACTTTCGCATAGCACCACCATAGCTCCCCCACTACCAACTCTGACAATTTTGACCTGTTTTGCTTTGAGAATTTACGTTGTGGTTCATGTGTCCTATTGTGTTTCGGCTATTTAGGTACGGTTCGACATCGACATCACCGCTGCTCATTTTGGCCTTGGACTACTATGAACGGTAACCTCACCTTGGTATCGTGATATCATCATACTTTCTTGCATTGCATTGATAACCCCATAGCCTTACTTTTGCGTCACTTACCCATCGAGACTAGCCTTTGAGTATTGCCGGCAACGTGACTTGTGCACATTAGTGATCATACTTACCATAGCATACATACCATATCTTTGTGGGGCATATCTTGGTATCATCTCTTGTGTTGCAAAGTTGTCATCGCATATACTCAATTGCTATCTTGGTTCGTGAAGCATTGCATGAGAAAAGAGCTCAAAGAACAAAGAGCCAAACAAGCTTTTAAGCAAAAGGGAACGATAAGCAAAGTGCTTATAAGCAAGAACCATAGCATCATACAACATTAAGATTATCATACTCGGTCATCTTGGATCATACCATCGGAATACCATACATGTAGCATACTTGGGATAGAAGTCGTTGCATTTTTTCTTAGTAGGTTGTGCACAAGTTCGTATCCGCCTATTGTGCAATCGCGCTAGCGTCTCTCTAGTGTTGTGCAATAAGAGCATTTTCGTGGACTCCACATTTTGGCTCATTCCTTGGTTGCGTGACCCCACTTATCTATTTGCGTGTGTGTTTACGTGCACCACATCTTGCTATTCGTCTACTTGTTGCATTTACAAACTTGGGAATCTTTTCCAACATTATTGAGTCTCACTTACAATTGCATCAAATTTTATGCCACCATCCTAACCAAGCTCCACCATAAGCTTTTACTTGTGTAGGTGTGAGAAACCGACAAGAATTGGTACCAATTGTGCTATTTCCTTGTTACACATTGTGTGATCATTGGTCCACCTTCAACATCGGTCAAGGTACATTTGGTATAAGTTCTTCTCTTTCTCCCACTCACATATTTGCTTGACATGATGGATGGGCCAAGTACCTCTACCAACCCACTCTTCTTGGAGCAAGACGACGACATGTCATCCGACATAACAAAGAGCCACCTCTTTGGTGCACAACGAGCCTTGCATGAAGAGCAACAAGCAATGAGTGACCGAATCGACAACCTCGCCACCGACTGCGACTTTCCGAGCAACAAACAAGAGACTAATTCGACAACAAGCTCGACAAACACAAGCACGCGAATGACGCAAGAATGGATGAGATTCGTGCCTTGTCGGTCAACCGCTCTTCTACCACTTCGTCCTACTCAAGACGGAGCTTCTCAAGTCGACACTCCGATGACACTATCTCCGGCTCAAGTACCCCGACATCAAACACTCTTCGTCGTGCCGCGCGTCAAGATCGTCAAGCAAACCGCAATCCTCTACACGACACCGACTCGCAAGAGCATCGACACCGTCAAAACCAAGCTACATTCGCGCAAGCACAAGAACGACAATGCCAATGACAACAAGAACAAGAGGAACGAGCGCGACAACATCAAGATGCACAAGACGCCGAAGTACAACGTCAAGAACAACAACTACGGGAAGCTCAAGCACTTGAGGCGCAACGTGCCCTTCGAGATTCAAGTCGAGTCGTAGCCAACCGAGGCTGACAAGCTCATCTACATCAAGAAGCACTTCGCGACGAAGCTCAAGAAAGGATTTATCAATCATGTGTGCCTCGTCAAGTTCCTCAAGTTCCTCGGCAAGCTCGACAAGCTCCTCCTCAAGCTAGACAAGAACATCAAGTTCATCGATAGCATGAATATAATGGAAATCCTCCAAGACAAGAGCAACATGAGAACGACAAACCTCCTCGCCAAGAGCAACATGAGAACGACAACACTCCGCGCCAAGAGCAACATGAGATTGTCAATCCTCAATGACATGGGCATCATCATCCTCGACCCCAACACAATAAAGAGCAACCATACGGCAAGATAAAGTTCACCATGCCCAAGTTCACTGGAAGCAATGACCCCGAAGAGTACATATCATGGGCATTGAAGGTTGACAAAATCTTCCGCTTGCACAACTACGAAGAAGAGAAGAAGATCGCAATGGCATCCCTTGAGTTCCAAGACTACGTCCTCATTTGGTGGGAACAAGTCCTTGAGCGCCGTGGAGCACGATGTGAAGCACCCATCACAACTTGCGTGCAAATGAAGGATGTCATGAGAGCACGTTTCATGCCTAACTACTACAACCGCGACCTCTTCAAGAAACTCCAACTACTCAAGCAAGGAACCAAGTGTTGGGGAACGTAGTAATTTCAAAAAATTTCCTACGATCACGCAAGACCATGGTGATGGCATAGCAACGAGAGGGAAGAGTGTCCGTCCACGTACCCTCGTAGACCGAAAGCGGAAGCGTTATAACAACGCGGTTGATGTAGTCAGACGTCTTCACGATCCGACCGATCCAAGCACCGAACGTCACGGCACCTCCGAGTTCTCGCACACGCTCAGCTCGATGACGATCCCCGACTCCGATCCAGCAAAGTGTCGGGATGAGTTCCACAAGACGACGCAAGGCAGGATTTATGTTGATGCTCCACCGACGCAGGGCTTCGCCTTAAGCTCCGCGACGATATGACTTCTCCGGCGCAGGCTTCGCCTAAGCCCGCGACGATATGACCGAAGTGGAATATGGTGGAAGGGGCACCGACACGGCTAAGGAAAGATCCGTAGATCAACTTGTGTGTTATGGGGTGCCCCTGCCTCAGATATAAAGGAGCCAAGGGGGAGGTGGCCGGCCCACGGGGGGAGGCGCACCAAGGAGTCCTACTCCCTCCGGGAGTAGGACTCCCCCTCCAATCCTAGTTGGATTAGGATTCCCGGAGGGGGAAAGAGAGAGAGGGGGGCCGGCCCACCTTTCCTAGTCCTAATAGGACTAGGGGAAGGGGGGGGCGCGGCCACCTAGGGCTGCCCCTTCTCCTTTCCTCCAAGGCCCACTATGGGCCCATGTAGTTCCCGGGGGGTTCCGGTAACCTCCCGGTACTCCGGTAAATTCCCGATTTCACTCGGAACCTTTCCGATGTCCGAATGTAGGCTTCCAATATATCAATCTTTATGTCTCGACCATTTCGAGACTCCTCGTCATGTCCGTGATCACATCCGGGACTCGAACAAACTTCGGTGCATCAATACTTATAAACTCATAATGAATCGTCATCGAAATGTTAAGCGTGCGGACCCTACGGGTTCGAGAACTATGTAGACATGACCTAGAATCATTCTCGGTCAATAACCAATAGCGGAACCTGGATGCCCATATTGGTTCCTACATATTCTACGAAGATCTTTATCGGTCAAACCGCATAACGACATCGTTGTTCCCTTTGTCATCGGTATGTTACTTACCCGAGATTCGATCGTCGGTATCCAATACCTAGTTCAATCTCGTTACGGTGAAGTCTCTTTACTCGTTCCGTAATACATCATCTCACAACTAACTCATTAGTTGTAATGCTTGCAAGGCTTAAGTGATGTGTATTACCGAGAAGGCCTAGAGATACCTCTCCGACAATCGGAGTGACAAAACCTAATCTCGAAATACGCCAACCCAACAAGTACCTTTGGAGACACCTGTAGTACTCCTTTATAATCACCCGATTACGTTGTGACGTTTGGTAGTACCCAAAGTGTTCCTCCGGTAAACGGAGTTGCATAATCTCATAGTTATAGGAACATGTATGGGTCATGAAGAAAGCATTAACATACTAAGCGATCAAGTGTTAAGCTAACGGAATGGGTCATGTCAATCAGATCATTCAACTAATGATGTGACCTTGTTAATCAAATAACAACTCCTTGTTCATGGTTAGGAAACATAACCATCTTTGATTAACAAGCTAGTCAAGTAGAGGCATACTAGTGACATCTTGTTTGTCTATATATTCAAACATGTATTATGTTTCCGGTTAATACAATTCTAGCATGAATAATAAACCTTTATCATGATATAAGGAAATAAATAATAACTTTATTATTGCCTCTAGGGCATATTTCCTTCAGTCTCCCACTTGCACTAGAGTCAATAATCTAGATTACAAAGTGATGATCCTAACACCCATGGAGTCTTGGTGTTGAGCAGGTTTTGCTCGTGGAAGAGGCTTAGTCAACGGTCTGCAACATTCAGATCCGTATGTATTTTGCAAATCTCTATGTCTCCCACTTGGACTTGGTCCCGAATGGAATTGAAGCGTCTCTTGATATGCTTGGTCCTCTTGTGAAATCTGGATTCCTTTGCCAACGCAATTGCACCAGTATTGTCACAGAAGATCTTCATCGGTCCCGATGCACTAGGTATGACACCTAGATCGGAAATGAACTCTTTCATCCAGACTCCTTCATTCGCTGCTTCCGAAGCAGCTATGTACTCCGCTTCACATGTAGATCCCGCCACGACGCTTTGTTTAGAATCGCACCAACCGACAGCTCCACCGCTTTAATAGAAACACGTATCCGGTTTGCGATTTAGAATCGTCCGGATCAGTGTCAAAGCTTGCATCGACGTAACCATTTACGACTAGCTCTTTGTCACCTCCATATATGAGAAACATATCCTTAGTCCTTTCGGTATTTCGTAATGTTCTTGACCGCTGTCCGGTGATCCATTCTGGATTACTTTGGTACCTTCCCGCCAAGCTTACAGCCTAAGCATACGTGTGTCTGGTACACAGCATTGCATACATGATAGAGCCTATGGCTGAAGCATAGGGAACATCTTTCATTTTCTCTCTATCTTCTGCATTGTGGTCGGGCATTGAGTCCGACTCAATCTTACACCTTGCAACACAGGCAAAAAACCTTTCTTTGCACGATCCATTTTGAACTTTTTCAAAACTTTATCAAGGTATGTGCTTTGTGAAAGTCCAATTAAGCGCCTTGATCTATCTCTATAGATCTTGATGCCCAATATGTAAGCAGCTTCACCGAGGTCTTTCATTGAAAAACTTTTATTCAAGTATCCTTTTATGCTATCCAGAAATTCTATATCATTTCCAATCAATAATATGTCGTCCACATATAATATCAGAAATGCTACAGAGCTCCCACTCACTTTCTTGTAAATACAGGCTTCTCCAAAAGTGCTGTACAAACCCATATGCTTTGATCACACTATCAAAGCGTTTATTCCAACTCCGAGAGGCTTGCGGACCATAAATTGATCGTTGGAGCTTGCACACTTTGTTAGCACCCTTTGGATCGACAAAACCTTCTGGTTGCATCATATACAACTCTTCTTCTAGAAATCCATTCAAGAATGCAGTTTTACATCCATTTGCCAAATTTCATAATCATAAAATGCGGCAATTGCTAACATGATTCGGACAGACTTAAGCATCGCTACGGGTGAGCAAGTCTCATCGTAGTCAACCCCTTGAACTTGTCGAAAACCTTTCGCAACAAGTCGAGCTTTGTAGACAGTTATATTACCATCGGCGTCAGTCTTCTTCTTAAAGATCCATTTATTTTCAATGGCTTGCCGATCATCGGGCAAGTCAACCAAAGTCCATACTTTGTTCTCATACATGGATCCCATCTCAGATTTCATGGCTTCCAGCCATTTTATGGAATCTGGGCTCACCATCGCTTCTTCATAGTTTGTAGGTTCGCCATGGTCAAGTAACATGACTTCAGAATAGGATTACCGTACCACTCTGGTTAGTATTTTACTCGGTTGACCCACGAGGTTCAAGAGTAACTTGATCTGAAGTTTCATGATCATCATCATTAGTTTCCTCACTAATTGGTGTAGTTGTCACAGAACCATTTCTTGTGATGAACTACTTTCCAATAAGGGAGCAGAATCTGATTATCTCATCAAGTTCTACTTTCCTCCCACTCACTTCTTTCGAGAGAAACTCCTTCTCTAGAAAGGATCCGAATTTAGCAACGAAAATCTTGCCTTCAGATCTGTGATAGAAGGTGTACCCAACAGTTTCCTTTGGGTATCCTATGAAGACACATTTTTCCGATTTGGGTTCGAGCTTATCTGGTTGAAGTTTCTTTACATAAGCATCGCAGCCCCAAACTTTAAGAAACGACAACTTTGGTTTCTTGCCAAACCACAGTTCATAAGGCGTCGTCTCAACGGATTTTGACGGTGTTCTATTCAACGTGAATGCGGCCGTCTCTAAAGCATAACCCCAAAGCGATAGCGGTAAATCGGAAATAGACATCATAGATCGCACCATATCTAGTAAAGTACGATTCTGACGTTCGACACACCATTTCTCTGTGGTGTTCCGGTGGCGTGAGTTGCAAACTATTCCACATTGTTTCAAATGTAAACCAAACTCGTAACTCAAATATTCTCCTCCACGATCAGATCGTAGAAATTTTATTTTCTTGTTACGATGATTTTCCACTTCACTCTGAAATTCTTTGAACTTTTCAAATGTTTCAGATTTGTGTTTCATTAAGTAGATATACCCATATCTGCTCAAATCATCTGTGAAGGTGAGAAAATAACGATACCTTGGCGTGCCTCAACAGTCATTGGACCACAAACATCCGTATGTATGATTTCCAACAAATCAGTTGCTCGCTCCATAGTTCCGGAGAACGGCGTTTTGGTCATCTTGCCCATGAGGCACGGTTCGCAAGTACCAAGTGATTCATAATCAAGTGATTCCAGAAGCCCATCAGTATGGAGTTTCTTCATGTGTTTTACACCGATATGACCTAAACGGCAGTGCCACAAATAAGTTGCACTATCATTATCAACTCTGCATCTTTTGGCTTCAACATTATGAATATGTGTATCACTACTGTCGAGATTCAACAAGAATAGACCATTCTTCAAGGGTGCATGACCATAAAATATATTACTCATATAAATAGAACAACCATTATTCTCTCGATTTAAATGAATAACCGTCTCGCATTAAACAAGATCCAGATATAATGTTCATGCTCAACGCTGGCACCAAATAACAATTATTTAGGTCTAAAATTAATCCCGAAGGTAGATGTAGAGGTAAGCGTGCCGATTGCGATCACATCGACTTTGGAACCATTTCCAACGCCAAGATCGTCACCTCGCCCTTAGCCAATCTTCGCTAATCCGTAGTTCCTGTTTCGAGTTGCAAATATTAGCAATGTAACCGGTATCAAATACCGTGTACTACTGCGAGTATTAGTAAGGTACACATCAATAACATGTATATCACATATACCTTTGTTCACCTTGCCATCCTTTTTATCCGCCAAATACTTGGGGCAGTTCCGCTTCCGATGTCCGTGCCGCTTGCGGTAAAAACACTCGATTTCGGGCTTAGGTCCAGACTTGGGTTTCTTCTCTTGATCAGCAACTTTCTTGCTGTTCTTTTTGAAGTTTCCCTTCTTCTTCCCTTTGCCCTTTTTCTTGAAACTAGTGGTCTTGTTGATCATCAACACTTGATGCTCTTTCCTGATTTCTACCTCCGCAGCTTTTAGCATCGCGAAGAGCTCAGGAATTGTATTAGTCATCCCTTGCATATTATAGTTCATCACGAAGCTCTTGTAGCTTGGTGGCAGTGATTGGAGAATTCTGTCAATGACACTATCATCCGGAAGATTAACTCCCAGCTGAATTAAGTGATTATTATACCCGGACATTTTGAGTATGTGCTCACTTGTAACTATTCTCCTCCATCTTGCAACTATAGAACTTATTGGAGACTTCATATCTCTCAATCCGGGCATTTGCTTGAAATATTAACTTCAACTCTGGAACATCTCATATGCTCCATGACGTTCAACACGTCGTTGAAGACCCGGTTCTAAGCCGTAAACATTGGCACTTGAACTATAGAGTAGTCATCAGCTCTGCTTTGCCGACGTTCACAACTTCAGCTCGGCATCTGCAGCAGGGCTGTCACCCAATGGTGCTTCCAGGACGTAATTTTACGTGCAGCAATGAGGATAATCCTCGTTACGGACCCAGTCCGTAATTGCTACCATCATCTTTCAACTTTGCTTTCTCAAGGAACGCATTAAAATTCAACGGAACAACAGACGAGCCATCTATCTACAGTAAACATAGACAAGCAAAATACTATCGGTACTAAGTTCATGATAAATTTAAGTTCAATTAATCATATTAAAAACTCCCACTTAGGCAGACATCTCTCTAGTCATCTAAGTGATCACGTGATCCATATCAACTAAACCATGTCCGATCATCACGTGAGATGGAGTAGTTTCAATGGTGAACATCACTATGTTGATCATATCTACTATATGATTCACGCTTTCGACCTTTCGGTCTCCGTGTTCGAGGCCATATCTGTTATATGCTAGGCTCGTCCAAGTTTAACTCGAGTATTCGGCGTGCGCAACTGTTTTGCACCCGTTGTATTTGAACGTAGAGCCTATCACACCCGATCATCACGTGGTGTCTCAAAGACGAAGAACTTTCGCATCGGTGCATACTCAGGGAGAACTCTTCTTGATATTTTTAGTGAGAGATCATCTTATAATGCTACCGTCAATCAAAGCAAGATAAGATGCATAAAGGATAAACATCACATGCAATCAATATAAGTGATATGATATGGTCATCATCATCTTGTGCTTGTGATCTCCATCGCCGAAGCACCGTCATGATCACCATCGTCACCGGCGCGACACTTTGATCTCCATCGTAGCATCGTTGTCGTCTCGCCAACTATTGCTTCTACGACTATCGCTACTCCTTAGTGATAAAGTAAAGTAATTACATGGCGTTTGCATTTCATACAATAAAGCGACAACCATATGGCTCCTGCCAGTTGCCGATAACTCGGTTACAAAACATGATCATCTCATACAATAAAATATAGCATCACGTCTTGACCACATCACATCACAACATGCCCTGCAAAAACAAGTTAGACGTCCTCTACTTTGTTGTTGCAAGTTTTACGTGGCTCCTACGGGCTGAGCAAGAACCGTTCTTACCTACGCATCAAAACCACAACGATAGTTTGTCAAATAGACTCCGTTTTAACCTTCTCAAGGACCGGGCGTAGCCACACTCGGTTCAACTAAAGTGAGAGAGACAGACACCCACCGGTCACCTTTAAGCAACGAGTGCTCGGAGCGGTGAAACCAGTCTCGCGTAAGCGTACGCGTAATGTCGGTCCGGGCCGCTTCATCTCACAATACCGCTGAACCAAAGTATGACATGATGGTAGGCAGTATGACTTGTATCGCCCACAACTCACTTGTGTTCTACTCGTGCATATGACATCAACGCATAAAACCAGGCTCGGATGCCACTGTTGGGGAACGTAGTAATTTCAAAAATGTTCCTACGATCACGCAAGACCATGGTGATGGCATAGCAACGAGAGGGAAGAGTGTCCGTCCACGTACCCTCGGAGACCGAAAGCGGAAGCGTTATAACAACGCGGTTGATGTAGTCGTACGTCTTCACGATCCGACCGATCCAAGCACCGAACGTACGGCACCTCCGAGTTCTGCACACGTTCAGCTCGATGACGATCCCGGACTCCGATACAGCAAAGTGTCGGGGATGAGTTCCACAAGACGACGGCGTGGTGACGATGTTGATGCTCCACCGACGCAGGGCTTCGCCTAAGCTCTGCTGACGATATGACTTCTCCGGCGCAGGCTTCGCTAAGCTCATGACGATATGACCGAAGTGGAATATGGTGGAAGGGGCACCGCACACGGCTAAGGAAAGATCCGTAGATCAACTTGTGTGTTATGGGGTGCCCCTGCCCCGTATATAAAGGAGCCAAGGGGAGGTGGCGGCCCAAGGGAGGAGGCGCAAGGTTGTCCTACTCCTCCGGAGTAGGACTCCCCTCAATCCTAGTTGGATTAGGATTCTGAGGGGAAAGAGAGAGAGGGGCGGCCCACCTTTCCTAGTCCTAATAGGACTAGGGAAGGGGGCCAAGGCCACCTAGGGCTGCCCTTCTCCTTTCCTCCAAGGCCCACTATGGGCCCATGTAGTTCCGGGGGTTCGGTAACCTCCGGTACTCGATAAATTCGATTTCACTCGGAACCTTTCCGATGTCCAAATGTAGGCTTCCAATATATCAATCTTTATGTCTCGACCATTTCGAGACTCGTCGTCATGTCCGTGATCACATCCGGGACTCCGAACAAACTTCGGTGCATCAATACTTATAAACTCATAATGAACTGTCATCGAAATGTTAAGCGTGCGGACCCTACGGGTTCGAGAACTATGTAGACATGACCTAGAATCATTCTCGGTCAATAACCAATAGCGGAACCTGGATGCCCATATTGGTTCCTACATATTCTCTGAAGATCTTTATCGGTCAAACCGCATAACGACATACGTTGTTCCCTTTGTCATCGGTATGTTACTTACCGAGATTCGATCGTCGGTATCCAATACCTAGTTCAATCTACGTTACGGTAAGTCTCTTTACTCGTTCCGTAATACATCATCTCACAACTAACTCATTAGTTGTAATGCTTGCAAGGCTTAAGTGATGTGTATTACCGAGAAGGCCTAGAGATACCTCTCCGACAATCGGAGTGACAAAACCTAATCTCGAAATACGCCAACCCAACAAGTACCTTTGGAGACACCTGTAGTACTCCTTTATAATCACCCGATTCACGTTGTGACGTTTGGTAGTACCAAAGTGTTCCTCCGTAAACGGAGTTGCATAATCTCATAGTTATAGGAACATGTATGGGTCATGAAGAAAGCATTAACATACTAAGCGATCAAGTGTTAAGCTAACGGAATGGGTCATGTCAATCAGATCATTCAACTAATGATGTGACCTTGTTAATCAAATAACAACTCCTTGTTCATGGTTAGGAAACATAACCATCTTTGATTAACAAGCTAGTCAAGTAGAGGCATATTAGTGACATACTGTTTGTCTATATATTCACACATGTATTATGTTTCCGGTTAATACAATTCTAGCATGAATAATAAACCTTTATCATGATATAAGGAAATAAATAATAACTTTATTATTGCCTCTAGGGCATATTTCCTTCACCAAGAGCATTGAAGAGTACTACAAGGAAATGGAGATTGCCATGATATGAGCCAATGTCACGGAATATGATGAGCAAACTATGGCACGTTTCCTGAATGTACTCAATCATCCTATCAAGAAGATCGCCGACTTCCAACCATACTCGAACCTCATCGAGATAGTGCACCAAGCTACCAAAGCGGAACGCCAAGTGCAAGATGACCTCAAATATTCCAAGTTCTCATCAAAGTCGTATGGCTTCTCCAACACCCAAGCTTCAATGACTCCAACACCTTCTACCTCAAACAAGCCATCTACAAGCAACGGCGAAAAGTCAAGTTACAAGAAAACTTCGACAACCTCAAGTCGTCCTCCTACTTCAAGCATCTTCAAGCCAAAAGCTTCATCATCATCTATCCCAACCGATGAGACCATCAAGACGAGTTCCTTCAAATGCTTCACATGCGACGGCCGAGGCCACATATCCTTTGAGTGCACAAACAAGCGCACCATGATCCTCAACAACGATGGAACATACGACTCCATGAGTGAAGAGGAGATGGAAGCCCTAGAGCAAGCGGCCATGCACCGGCGCGTGAACGAAGATGAAGATGATCAAGTGTTTTGTGACGAAGATTCGAGCCCCGCTCTTGTTGTCTCCAAGGTCTTGACTCTTCAACATCAACAAGAAGAAGACCAAAGATGCCATATCTTCCACACCAAAGCCGGCATCAATGGAAGGTCCGTCAAGGTCATCATCGATGGAGGAAGTTGCCATAACTTAGCAAGTGAAGAACTATGCTCCAAGCTCAACTTGGTCAAGATGAAGCACCCGCACCCTTACAAAGTTCAATGTCTAAGCGACAACGGCACCATCCAAGTCGAGCATAGGGCACAAGTCTCTTTCAAGATCGGAGCTTACGAAGACACTTTGGAGTGTGATGTCCTTCCGATTACCGTTTGCCACCTCCTTCTTGGACGACCATGGCAATTTGATCGAGGTGTCATCCACAACGGGCGTACCAACCACTATAGCTTCAAGATGAAAGGGAAGGAGTATGTGCTACGACCTATGTCTCCAAGCCAAGTGATCACTGACAAGCAAGCCGCCCATCATGGAGAGAATAGTGAGAGAGCGAACCACCAAAAAGAGAGTGAGCGCCACAAGCCAAAATTGAGTGCCTCCACGATGAGCGACAAGAACAACTTAGTCCTATTTGCCACCAAACGTGAGATGAGAGAAGTGTGTGAGAACCCATCAAGTGTCATGCACTATGTCCTTTTGTGCAAAGACGAGGAACCAAAAACTAACACCTCTCACAATCTACCTCTAGTGTTATCTTCTATTTTGCAGGAATTCCAAGATGTTTTCCCCGACGAGCTACCTCCGGGTCTACCTCCACTACGAGGCATCGAGCACTGCATCGACCTCATCCCTGGAGCGCCACTTCCAAACAAGGCTCCCTACAGAGTATACCCCGGGGAAACCAAATAAATACAAAGGAAAGTAAAGCATCTCATAGATCAAGGACATGTGCGTGAAAGTTTGAGTCCTTGTGCCGTACCGGTCATTCTTGTGCCAAAAAGAGATGGTAGCATTCGCATGTGTTCCGATTGTAGATCCATCAATGCTATCACCGTTAGATATAGGTACCCCATTCCACGCCTTGATGATATGCTTGATGAGCTTAGCGGTGCCACTATTTTTTCCAAAATCGATCTCAAAACTGGTTACTATCAAATCCGCATACAAGAGGGTGATGAATGGAAAACCGCTTTCAAAACTAAGTTTGGTTTGTATGAGTGGTTAGTCATGCCTATGGGTTTATCGGAAGCACCCAGTACTTTCATGCGTCTTATGCATTATGTGTTTCGCCCTTACACTGGTGAATTTGTTGTTGTCTACTTCGACGATATCCTTGTTTTTAGCAAATCTCTCAAAGAGCATGTCACCCACCTTCGCACCGTTCTACAAACTCTTCGAAAAGAGCGTCTTTATGGAGAAATGCATTTTTGGTGTTGACAAGCTTGTTTTCTTGGGGTTTGTAGTATCTTCTAAGGGTGTTCATGTTGATGAATCTAAGATAAATGCTATTAAAACTTGGCCCCAACCAACCAATTTGCAACAAGTGCGTAGTTTCCTTGGTTTAGCCGGTTTCTACCGAAGATTTGTGAAGGATTTTAGCACCATTGTATCTCCTTTACATGCTTTGAGCAAGAAGAATGCACCCTTTGTTTGGGGACCATCGCAAGATAGCGCATTCAATGAGCTTAATTTGCTTACTCATGCTCCCGTGCTTGCTTTACCCAACTTTGACAAACCCTTTGAAATTCATTGCGATGCTAGTGGTAATGGCATAGGAGGTGTGTTAATGCAAGAGACGCTCCCCATAGCATACTTTAGTGAGAATCTTTCCGGAGCGCAACTCAACTACCCCATCTATGACAAAGAGCTATATGCTTTAGTGCGAGTTTTGCATGAATGGGAACATTACCTTCGCCCTCATGAATTTATTATCCATACCGATCATGAAACGCTTAAATATCTTAAGGGTCAAACTAAGTTGAACAAGCGGCATGCTAAGTGGAGTGAGTTCATCGAGTCTTTTCCTTATGTCATCAAGTATATTAAAGGTAAGGAAAATGTTGTGGCGGATGCACTTTCATGTATATGCATGCTTGTTACTAAACTTGAATTGAATGTCATTGGTTTTGAGCACATCAAAGACTTGTATGAGCATGATCCTAATTTTGCTATTTCTTATGCCAAGTGTTTGATGCATACTTCTTGGGATCAATATTACCTCAAGGACGGTTATCTTATGAGAGCTAACAAACTTTACATCCCCGACTCTTCTCTTCATTTGTTACTTCTGCAAGAATCTCATGGAGAAGGACTAATGGGACACTTTGGACGCGACAAGACATTTTCTACGCTCTCCAAGAACTACTTTTGGCCCAAGATGTTTCGCGACGTCAACCGCTTCACCAACCGATGCTCTACATGTCGCAAAGCTAAGTCGAAAGCTCAATCTCATGGACTATACACGCCTCTTCCATTTCTGTACCAACCATGGGAAGATATTAGCATGGGCTTTTGTCCTTGGTTTGCCTAGAATTGGAAATGGCAAGGATTCCGTTTTTGTTGTTGTGGAACGATTCTCCAAAATGGCCTATTTCATTCCTTACAACAAGATAGACGATGCTTCACATGTCGCAAATTTGTTTTGTAGGGAAATCTTGCGCCTTCATGGAGTGCCAAAGATGATTGTCTCAGACCGCGACGTCAAGTTCTTGAGTTACTTTTGGAAGACATTGTGCGCCAAGCTCGGAATCAAGCTTCTGTTCTCTTCGGCATACCATGCACAAACCGACGGCCAAACGGAGGTGATGAACCGTACACTCTCCACTCTACTACGTGTGTTAATAAAGAAGAACATCAAGGAGTGGGAGGAGTGCCTACCAATCGCCGAGTACGCCTACAACCATGCAAGACATTCGACTACCGGCAAGTCCCCCTTTGAGGTCGTCTATGGCTTCAACCCGTTGTCACCATTGGACATTCTTCCTCTACCGCTACAAGAGCGCACAAACATGGACGCGAGTGCCCGAGTCAACTACCTCAAGAAGATCCATGGAGATACAAGGCACACCATCGAGCACCTAGTACAACAACTCGCGACCAAGCTCAACGTCAACAAGCAACCCATGATATTCAACATTGGAGATCTTGTGTGGCTACACCTTCGCAAGGACCGCTTCCCCAACGAACGCAAGTCAAAACTTCTTCCATGAGCGGATGGACCCTTCAAGGTGCTTGCACGCTACAACAACAACGCCAACAAGATCGACATCCCACGCGACAAGTATGATACGTCCATTTTGAATCATGCTTTTATATCGATATTTATTGCATTATGGGCTGTTATTACACGTTATGTCACAATACTTATGCCTATTCTCTCTTATTTTACAAGGTTTACATAAGGAGGAGAATGCCAAATTTGGAATTCTAGGCTGGAAAAGGAGCAAATATTAGAGACCTATTCTGCACAACTCCAAAAGTCCTGAAACTCCATGGAATATCTTACAATAAATAATAAAAAATCCTCGCCAAAGGTGAAGGCCAGGGGGCCCACACCCTGTCCACGAGGGTGGGGCGCCCCCCCCCCCCACCTAGGGCGTGCCCCCGTACCTCGTGGGCCCCCTATGGCTCTCTGATGCCCATCTTCTGCTATATGAGGTCTTTCGTCGAGAAAAAAATCAAACGCAACCTTTCGGGATTTAAACTCCGCCATCGAGAGTGAACCTTGCCGGAACCAATCTAGGGCTCCGCAGAGCTGTTCTCGAGGGACACTTCCCTCCGGAGGGGAAATCATCGTCATCATCATCACCAACGCTCCTCTCATCGGGAGAGGGCAATCTCTATCAACATCTTCACCAGCACCATCTCCTCTCAAAAACCTAGTTCATCTCTTGTATCCAATTCTTGTCTCCAAGTCCGGGATTGGTACTAGTAGGTTACTAGTAGTGTTGATTACTCCTTGTAGTTGATGCTAGTTGGTTTATTTGGTGGAAGATCATATGTTCAGATCCTATATGCATATTAATACCCCTCTGATTATGAACATGAATATGCTTTGTGAGTAGTTACGTTTGTTCCTGAGGACATGGGAGAAGTCTTGCTATTAGTAGTCATGTGAATTTGGTATTCGTTCGATACTTTGGTGAGATGTATGTTGTCTAGCCTCTAATGGTGTTATGTGAACGTCGACTACATATCACTTCACCATTATTTGGGCCTAGAGGAAGGCATTGGGAAGTAATAAGTAGATGATGGGTTGCTAGAGTGACAGAAGCTTCAACCCTAGTTTATGCGTTGCTTCATAAGGGGCTGATTTGGATCCATATGTTTCATGCTATGGTTAGGTTTACCTTAATAGTTTTGTTGTAGTTGTGGATGCTTGAAATAGAGGTTAATCATAAGTGGGATGTTTGTTCAAGTAAGAACAGCACCCAAGGACCGGTCCACCCACATACCAAATTATCGAAGTACCAAACGCGAATCATATGAACGTGATGAAAACTAGCTTGACAATATTCCCATGTGTCCTCGGGAGCGCTTTTCCTATTATAAGAGTTTGTCCCTGCTTGTCCTTTGCTACAAAAAGGATTGGGCCACCTTGCTGCACTTTATTTACTTTTGTTACTTGTTGCTCGTTACAAATTTTCCTATCACAAAACTATCTGTTACCACTTGTTTCAGTACTTGCAGAGAATACCTTGCTGAAAACCGCTTATCATTTCCTTCTGCTCCTTGTTGGGTTCGACACTCTTACTTATCGAAAGGACTACGATAGATCCTCTATAATTGTGGGTAATCAAGACTCTTTTCTGGCGCCGTTGCCGGGGAGTGAAGCGCCTTTGGTAGGTGGAATTTGGTAAGGAAAAATTTATATAGTGTGCTGAAATTTACTGTCACTTGTTACTATGGAAAGTAATCTTCTGAGGGGCTTGTTCGGGGTATCTTCACCCCGTCCAGTAGAGCAAAGAGTTGCTCCTCAACCTACTGAACTTACTGAACCTATTGAAAATGAAACTCCTTTTGAAGTTCCTTCGGGTATGATGGAAAAACTGCTAGCTAATACTTTTGTAGGAGATGGAACCAAGCATCCTGATGAACACTTAATATATGTGGATGAGGTTTGTGGATTATTTAAGCTTGCGGTATACCCGATGATGTTGTTAAGAAGAAGGTCTTCCCTTTATCTTTGAAGGGAGATGCATTGACATGGTATAGGCTATGTGATGATACGAGATTATGGAACTACAAAAGACTGAAATTGGAATTTCATCAAAAATATTATCCTATGCATCCTGTTCATCGTGATCGCAATTATATATATAATTTTTGGCCTCGCGAAGGAGAAAGCATCGCTCAAGCTTGGGGGAGGCTTAAATCAATATTATATTCCTGCCCCAATCATGAGCTCCCAAGAGAAAATAATTATTCAAAGTTTTTATGCTCGGCTTTCTCATAATAATCAAACCATGCTCGATACTTCTTGTGCTGGCTCTTTTATGATGAAGACTATTGAATTCAGATGGAATTTATTGGGCAGAATTAAGCGCAACTCTGAAGATTGGGACCTCGACGAAGGTAAGGAGTCAGGTATGACACCTAAGTTTGATTGTGTTAAATCTTTTATGGATACCGATATTTTCCGTAAGTTTAGCACTAAATATGGACTTGACTCTGAGATAGTAGCTTCTTTATGTGAATCTTTTGCTACTTATGTTGATCTCCCCAAGGAGAAGTTGTTTAAATATCATCCTCCCATAGAAGTAAAAGTAGCTACACCTATTAAAGTTGAAGAAAAGACTGTCACTTATAATGATCCTATTGTTCCTACCTCTTATGTTGAGAAACCACCTTTCCCTGTTAGAATAAAGGATCATGCTAAAGCTTCAACTATGGTTCGTAAAAGCAATATTAGAACTTATATACCTCTGAGCAAGTCAAAGTAGAACCTAATATTGCTATTGTTAAAGATCTCTTGTCCGATAATATTGATGGGCATGTTATTCAATTCGTGGTGAATCTGCTAGAATTGCTAAACACAGTGCTAGAGATAAACATAGACCTGTGGTAGGCGTGCCTGTTATTTACATTAAAATAGGAGATCATTGTTATCATGGCTTATGTGATATGGGTGCTAGTGCTAGTGTTATACCTTATGACTTATATAAAGAAATTAAGCATGAAATTGCACCTGCTGAATTAGAAGATATCGATGTCACAATTAAACTTGCCAATAGAGATACCATATCGCCAGTGGGAATTGTTAGAGATGTTGAAGTCCTGTGTGGAAAAATTAAATATCCTGTTGATTTTCTTGTTCTTAGCTCCCCGCAAGATAGCTTTTGTCCCATTATATTCGGTAGACCTTTCTTGAATACTGTTAATGCTAAGATACACTACGAAAAGAATGTTGTTACTATTGGTTTGGATGATATGATTAATGAGTTTAATTTCTCTAAGTTTAGTAAACAACACCATGAAGAAGAATTGCCTAGTGAGGATGATATTATTGGTCTTGCTTCTATTATCGTACCTCCTAGCGATCCTCTAGAACATTATTTGCTAGACCATGAAAATGGTATGTTTATGAATGAAAGAAGGGAAATAGATGAAGTATTCTTTAAACAGGAACCTATTCTGAAACATAATTTGCCTGTTGAAATCCTAGGTGATCCTCCTCCACCCAAGGGTGATCCCGTGTCTGAGCTTAAACTGTTGCCTGATAATCTTAAATATGCTTATCTTGATGAAAAGAAAATATATACTGTTATTATTAGTGCTAACCTTTCAGAGCATGAAGAAGAGAGATTATTGAAAACTCTGAAGAAGCACCGTGCTGCTATTGGATATACTCTTGATGATCTTAAGGGCATTAGTCCCACTTTATGTCAACATAAAATTAATTTGGAAGAAGATGCCAAACCGGTTCGTGATCATCAACGGAGGCTTAATCCTAAGATGAAAGAAGTGGTAAGAAAGGAAATACTAAAGCTTCTGGAGGCAGGTATAATTTATCCCGTTGCTGATAGTTAGTGGGTAAGTCATGTTCATTGTGTTCCTAAGAAGGGAGGTATTACTGTTGTTCCCAATGATAAAGATGAATTGATCCTGCAAAGAATTATTAGAGGTTATAGGATGGTAATTGATTTTTGCAAATTAAATAAAGCTACTAAGAAAGATCATTACCCCTTACCTTTTATTGATCAAATGCTAGAAAGATTATGCAAACATACACATTATTGCTTTCTAGATGGTTATTTTGGTTTCTCTCAAATACCGTGTCGGCTAAAGATCAATCAAAGACTACTTTTACATGCCCTTTTGGTACTTTTGCTTATAGGCGTATGCTTTTTGGTTTATGTAATGCACCTGCTACCTCTCAAAGATGCATGATGGCTATATTCTCGACTTTTGTGAAAAGATTTGTGAAGTTTTCGTGAATGACTTTTTCCGTCTATGGATCCTCTTTTGACGATTGCTTGAGCAATCTTGATCGAAGTTTTGCAGAGATGTGAAGAAACTAATCTTGTCTTGAATTGGGAAAAGTGCCACTTTATGGTTAATGAAGGTATTGTCTTGGGGCATAAAGTTTCTGAAAGAGGTATTGAAGTTGATAAAGCCAAAGTTGATGCTATCGAAAAGATGCCATGTCCCAAGGACATCAAAGGTATAAGAAGCTTCCTTGGTCACGCCGAATTTTATAGGAGGTTCATTAAGGACTTCTCAAAAATTTCTCGGCCTCTGACTAATTTATTACAAAAAGATGTACCATTTGTCTTTGATGATGATTGTTTAGAAACATTCGAAATACTTAAGAAAGCATTGATCTCTGCACCTATTGTTCAGCCACCTGATTGGAATTTACCCTTTGAAATTATGTGTGATGCTAGTGATTATGATGTAGGTGCTGTTCTAGGGCAAAGATTTGATAAGAAATTAAATGTTATCCATTATGCTAGTAAGACTCTAGACAATGCTCAAAGAAACTATGCTACTACTGAAAAAGAATTCTTAGCAGTTGTATTTGCATGTGATAAGTTCAGACCTTATATTGTTGATTCTAAAGTAACTATTCACACTGATCATGCTGCTATTAAATATTTGATGGAAAAGAAAGATGATAAACCTAGACTTATTAGATGGGTTCTCTTGCTACAAGAATTTGATTTGCATATTATTGATAAAAAGGAAGCTGAGAACCCGTGCTGCATAACTTGTCTAGGTTAGAAAATGTTCTTGATGACCCACTGCCTATTGATGATAGCTTTCCTGATGAACAATTGAATGTCATAAGTACTTCTCGTAGTGCTCCATGGTATGATGATTATGCTAATTACATTGTTGCTAAATTTATACCCCCTAGTTTCACATACCAGCAAAAGAAAAAAAAATTATATGATTTGAGACATTACTTTTGGAATGACCCACATCTTTATAAAGAAGGAGTAGATGGTGTTATTAGACGTTGTGTACCTGAGCATGAAGAGGAGCAGATCCTACGCAAGTGTCACTCCGAAGCTTATGGAGGACACCACGCTGGAGATAGAATTGCACATAAGGTATTGCAATCCGGTTTTTATTGGCCTACTCTCTTCAAGGATGCCCGAAAGTTTGTCTTGTCTTGCGATGAATGTCAAAGAATTGGTAATATTAGTAGACGTCAAGAAATGCCTATGAATTATTCACTTGTTATTGAACCATTTGATGTTTGGGGCTTTGATTATATGGGACCTTTTCCTGACTCTAATGGATATACACATATTTTAGTTGCTATTGATTACGTTACTAAGTGGGTAGAAGCTATTCCAACTAGTAGTGCTGATTATAACACCTCTATTAAAGTGCTTAAGGAAGTTATTTTTCCGAGGTTTGGAGTCCCTAGATATTTAATGACTGATGGTGGTTCACATTTTATTCTTGGTGCTTTCCGTAAGATGCTTGCTAAGTATGACGTTAATCATAGAATTGCATCTCCATATCATCCACAATCTAGTGGTCAAGTAGAATTGAGTAACAGAGAGCTCAAATTAATTTTGCAGAAGACTGTCAATAGGTCTAGAAAGAATTGGTCCAAGAAACTTGATGATGCATTATGGGCCTATAGAACTGCATATAAAAATCCTATAGGTATGTCTCCGTATAAAATGGTCTATGGAAAAGCATGTCACTTACCTCTCGAACTAGAACATAAGGCATATTGGGCTATTAAAGAGCTCAACTATGATTTCAAACTTGCCGGAGAGAAGAGGTTATTTGATATTAGCCCACTTGATGAATGGAGAACCCAAGCTTATGAAAATGCCAAGTTATTTAAAGAAAAAGTTAAAAGATGGCATGACAAAAGGATACAAAAGTGTGAGTTTAATGTAGGTGATTATGTATTACTATACAACTCTCGTTTAAGATTTTTTTGCAGGAAAACTTCTCTCCAAATGGGAAGGACCCTATGTTATCGAGGAGGTCTATTGTTCCGGTGCCATAAAAATAAACAACTTCGAAGGCACAAATCCGAAGGTGGTAAACGGTCAAAGAATCAAACACTATATCTCAGGTAATCCTATAAATGTTGAAACCAATGTTATTGAAACCGTAACCCCGGAGGAATACATAAGGGACACTTTCCGGAACGTTTCAGACTCCGAAAAGGAATAGGTATGTGGTATGGTAAGTAAACCGACTCCAAAACAATTTTAAGGCAATATTTCTCCGTTTTGGAATATTTGGAAAAATAGAAAAATAAGTAGCAGTCCAGGAAGGACACGAGGGCTCCACGAAGGTGGAGGGCGCGTCCTACCCCCCCTGGGCGCGCCCCCTACCTCGTGGGCACCTCGTGTGCCTTCCGGACTCCGTTTTCTTGCACGATACGTATTTTGGTCGGTAAAAATTCATTATATATTCTCCCGAAGGTTTTGACTCCCGTATCACGCAATTATCCTCTGTTCTTGTTTCGAGCTGTTTTCTGTCAGGGTTGTCAAGGCCGGGCATCATGTCATCTCCCTCCTCCAACAATGGTGACAAAGATGCTTGGCTAATGAAGATAGAACTGAAGAGGGAAGAACCCATGGAGATCAACAAGGATGAAAGGATCAAGAAGGCCACGGAGGACCAAGCTCTGGCAGCAGAAGACATCCTTGAACTTGATCACAACTTTCTCACCCCAACTGAAATTGAAGCTTTCAAGATGATTGAGTTAGCTCGTATTCAAAACAAGTATCTCACAAGTGAAAATATTTTGTTGAAGGAGCATATCGTTGCACTCAAGGGCATTATTCACAAGTTGGAGGACCTCTTACGCTCGATGTGCAACTATCCATCACCTCCACCATCTTCACCAACAAAGGAGACATAATCACATGGGTATGGGCACTCCCCTTGGCAACTGCCAAGCTTGGGGGAGGTGCCCCGGTATCGTATCACAACCACATCTCCTATCTTTACCGTTTTTCTTAGTTCGATCCTATTAGTGGTATCTTTATCTAGTAGAATAAAGTTTATGGCATGATCTAGTTTTGAGTTTGACTTTATGATCTCTCTATGTAATCGAGTCCGTGAGCTATATAATAAAGATTAGTGTTGAGTCAAGGGCTTGATTATTTTGCCATGATCTTGAGTGAATTAAAGAATAAAGAAAAAGAATAAAAAGAAACAAAGAGTTCATATTGATTTTATTGAAAGTGATGACTTCACATAGAAAGAGTATGATGATTAAAAGTTGTTGGGAGTTGGCAAACATAGCTTTGGTCATCGTTGCAATTAATAGGAAGTAATAAGGAAAGAGAGGTTTCACATATAAATATACTATTATTGACATCTTTTATGATTGTGAGCACTCATTAAAATATGACATGCTAAAGAGTTGATGTTGGACAAGGAAGACAACGTAATGAGTTATGTTTTCTTATATCTGAGATAAAGTATGTTGTCATGGATCTCCCAACATGTTGAGCTTGCCTTTCCCCCTCATGCTAGCCAAATTCTCAGCACCAAGTAGAGATACTACTAGTGCTTCCAAAAACCCTTAAACCAGTTTTGCCATGAGAGTCCACCATACCTACCTATGGATTGAGTAAGATCCTTCATGTAAGTTGTCGTTGGTGCAAAGCAATAAAAATTGCTCCCGAAATATGTATGATTGATTGGTGTGGGGAAATAACCTTTATACGATCTCGTGATGCGGAAGAAATAAAAGCCACGGACTGCATAATAAAGGTTCACATCACAAGGGGCAATATAAAGTGATGTTCTTTCGCATTAAGATTTTGTGCATCCAACCATAAAAGCGCACGGCAACCTCTGCTTCCCTCTGCGAAGGGCCTATCTTGTATCATTATCTTTTACCTTATGCAAAATTCAAGGTGATCTTCACCTTTCCCTTTTTATATTTTATCCTTTGGCAAGCACGGTGTGTTGGAAAGATCCTGATTTATATATCTAATTGGATGTAGGAGGCATGAGTTATTATTGTTGACATTACCCTTGAGGTAAAAGGTTGGGAGGCGAAACTATAAGCCCCTATCTTTCTCTGTGTCCGATTAAAACTCCGTAACCACAAGTATCGCGTGAGTGTTAGCAATTATGAAGTACTAAATGATAGTTGAGTATGTGGACTTGCTATTAAGCTCTGACATAGACTCTTTTCGATGTTATGATAAATTGCAATTGCTTCAATCACTGAGATTATAGTTTGTTGGTTCTCAATAAAGTTTATGATTCGTACTCTGCATTGTGAATGGATTGTTACTTGAACATAAGAAATCATATGACAATATCTATATATGCTGCTGTTATGAGAATAATCATGATGCCTTCATGTCCGTATTTTATTTTTATCGACACCTCTACCTCTAAACATGGGGACATACTTATCGTTATGGGCTTTCACTTGAGGACAAACGAGGTCTAAGCTTGGGGGAGTTGATACATCCATTTTGCATCATGCTTTTATATCGATATTTATTGCATTATGGGCTGTTATTACACGTTATGTCACAATACTTATGCCTATTCTCTCTTATTTTACAAGGTTTACATCGGGAGGGAGAATCTTTGGCAATGGAATTACAAATTTGGAAAAGGAGCAAATATTAGAGACTTGTCTTGCACAACCCGTAAGTCCTGAAACTCCACGAAATATCTTACAATAAATAATAAAAAATCCTCGCCAAAGATGAAGGCCGGGGGCCCACACTGTCCACACGAGGGTGGGGGCGCCTCCTAGGGCGCGCCCCTACCTCGTGGGCCCCCTGGTGGCTCTCCGATGCCCATCTTCTGCTATATGAGGTCTTTCGTCGAGAAAAAAATCAGAAGCAACCTTTCGGGACGAAACTCCGCCGCCACGAGGCAGAACCTTGGCGCAACCAATCTAGGGCTCCGGCGGAGCTGTTCTGCCGGGGACACTTCCCTCCGGGAGGGGGAAATCATCGTCATCATCATCACCAACGCTCCTCTCATCGAGAGAGGGCAATCTCGATCAACATCTTCACCAGCACCATCTCCTCTCAAAACCCTAGTTCATCTCTTGTATCCAATTCTTGTCTCCAAGTCCGGGGTTGGTACTAGTAGGTTACTAGTAGTGTTGATTACTCCTTGTAGTTGATGCTAGTTGGTTTATTTGGTGGAAGATCATATGTTCAGATCCTATATCCATATTAATACCCCTATGATTATGAACATGAATATGCTTTGTGAGTAGTTACGTTTGTTCACGAGGACATGGGAGAAGTCTTGCTATTAGTAGTCATGTGAATTTGGTATTAGATTCGATATTTTGATGAGATGTATGTTGTCTAGCCTCTAGTAGTGTTATGTGAACGTCGACTACATAACACTTCGCCATTATTTGGGCCTAGAGGAAGGCATTGGGAAGTAATAAGTAGATCTTTGGGTTGCTAGAGTGATGTAAGCTTAAACCCTAGTTTATGCGTTGCTTCATAAGGGGCTGATTTGGATCCATATGTTTCATGCTATGGTTAGGTTTACCTTAATACTTTTGTTGTTGTTGCGGATGCTTGCAATAGAGGTTAATCATAAGTAGTGGCGCACTGTGTGGCCAGTGCGCCATTACTAGTTTAAATAACAAATTTGATGATATTTTCAAATAATAAATTTGATGATATTTTTTCATATTCATAAATATTTTCAAATAACAAATTTGATGATATTTTTAAAAAATTATTATTGTTTTTATAAAAAAATATTACTGTTATGATTTAAACAAGTTTGAACATATTTAAACACAAATAAATATCAAACAACATTTTAAATGCATACGCCGACCCCCCGAAACCGCCCCCCCACCACCGCCGCCGCCGACCCACCCACCGCACCTCCCACTCCACCGGCCGCCGCCACGAGCTCGCCCGCACCTCCCCCACTCCACCGCCGCCGACGACCACCCGCACCCTCTCCCCCGCACCCTCCCCGGCCTGCTCCACCGTTACAAATGAATGCAACTAAAATTGCAAAAAAACAAATTTGATTATATTTTCAAATATAAAATTTGATGATATTTTCAAATAATAAATTTGATGATATTTTTTCGTATTCATAAATATTTTCAAATAACAAATTTGATGATATTTTTTAAAAAATTATTATTGTTTTTATAAAAAATATTACTGTTATGATTGAAACAAGTTTGAACATATTTAAACACAAATAAATATCGAACAGCATTTTAAATGCATAAGCCGACCCCCCGCACCCTCCCCCACTCCACCGCCGCCGACGACATACCGCACCCTCCCCCGCTCCACCGGCTGCCGCCGCCAACCCCCGGCCCACACCCTCCCCAACTCCACCGCCGCCGACGACCACCCTCACCCTCTCCCCCGCACCCTCCCCGGCCCGCTCCACCGTCACAAATGAATGCAACTAATATTGCAAAAAAAACAAATTTGATTACATTTTCAAATAACAAATTTGATGATATTTTCAAATAATAAATTTGATGATATTTTTTCATATTCATAAATATTTTCAAATAAAAAATTTGATGATATTTTTAAAAAAATTATTATTGTTTTTATAAAAAAATATTACTGTTATGATTTAAACAAGTTTGAACATATTAAACACAAATAAATATCAAACATCATTTTAAATGCATAAGCCGACCCCGGCACCCTCTCCCACTCCACCGCCGCCGACGATCCACCGCACCCTCCCCCGCTCCACCGGCCACCGGCCACGACCCCGCCCGCACCTCCCCACTCCACCGCCACGACGACATACCGCACCTCCTCGCTCCACTGGCCACGCCAACCCCGCCCACACCTCCCCACTCCACCGCCGACGACCACCTCACCTCTCCCACCCTCCCGCCCGCTCCACCGTCACAAATAAATGCAACTAAAATTGCAAAAAAACAAATTTGATTACATTTTCAAATAACAAATTTGATGATATTTTCAAATAATAAATTTGATGATATTTTTCATATTCATAAATATTTTCAAATAAAAATTTGATGATATTTTAAAAAATTATTATTGTTTTTATAAAAAAATATTACTGTTATGATTTAAACAAGTTTGAACATATTAAACACAAATAAATATCAAACATCATTTTAAATGCATAAGCCGACCCCACACCTCCCCACTCCACCGTCAGCCGACGATCCACCGCACCTCCCGCTCCACCGGCCTCACTTGTGACCCCTGCCCGCACCCTCCCCCACTCCACCGCCAGCGACCACCCGCACCTCTCCCCCGCACCTCCCGGCCCGCTCCACCGTCACAAATGAATGCAACTAAAATTGCAAAAAAACAAATTTGATTGTATTTTCAAATAAAAAATTTGATGATATTTTCAAATAATAAATTTGATGATATTTTTTCATATTCATAAGTATTTTCAAATAACAAATTTGATGATATTTTTTAAAAAATTATTACTATTTTTATAAAAAATATTATCGTTACGATTTAAACAAGTTTGAACATATTTAAACACAAATAAATATCAAACAGTTTAAATGCATAATTACAAAAATGGGGAGCACTGGGAATCGAACCCGGGACCTCTGGTGTGTGTCTGCGCGTCTTGACGAGTCGGGCTAGTGGGCGTCTTCTGATGGAGTGGGGGTTAGGTGGAATATAACCTGACCAGTCGGGCTAGTAAATAAAACAAAATTCTAATGGTGCACCGGGGCGAGGTGCGCCATTAGAATCGTCATTTATGGCGCACTAGGGAGGTGCGCCATTAGAACCCTCCCCACTTCACATGTTCCCCTCGTGACTGGCCTCCCTCCTCCTCGCCAGATCCACTCGACCCCAACCGTGCCGCCGCCCCTTGCCGCCCCCTCCGTCCGCCACGCCAGACGCTGTCGGCGGCCGCGCCGCTGTGGTCTTGCGCTGCCCAGCGCGCCGCCCGACCAAGGACTCCACCCCGCCGCCCGCGCCTGAACGGGATCGGCCGAGCGCGCGCCGCCCGGTCCTCTCCTCTCCTCCTCCCTCTGACGAGCGAGGGCCTCCTCTGGCCCCTGCAGCAGCCGGCGAGCGCGGCCCCAACGCGCCCACCCCGCATGCCCCTGCCGTCCTCCGCCACCGGCCCCTGCTCTCTTTCGACCGCGGCGAGCGAGGACCCGGACGAGCTCGGACCCCAACCCCGACCCCTTCGCCGACCCCGACCCCGACCCCTCCGACGACCAGGTACCTCTCCTCCTTCCTCCTTCCTCCCTCTCTCCACCATTCCCCATTCCCTCCCTCCCTCCCCTCGACCGTGGCATTTCTCAAGTTTTAATACTAAAACTAAGTAAAAATATTTGTAGATCTATTCTGAAAATAGTGTATATTCTGAAAATATTTGTAGATGTATTCTGAAAATAGAGTATAACTGTCAATCCCTAGGGTTTATCTTGGGTTTATAAAGTTGGTAGTTCTGTCATAAGAATTTGTTGAGGATCACCATGAGAAATAATTCAAACTGAATGTATTGGCAGTGTGTTAACTGAATTTTCGCCTTTGCATTTTTTGTAACTAGGGTTTACTTGGGTAGGACCAGGAGATGTCTAGGGACAATATTTTGGCCATATGGTTAGCAATGTGAAGGGAATATGAGAGATTAATTCAAACTGAATGTATGTTTGTAACTGAATTTTTTTGACAGTGTGTTAACTGAATTTTTTTGACAGTGTGTTAGCGGCCACTTATCTTCATTTCAAAGCCCAAGTTGCAGCCCTTTAGATTGACAAATGGATGAAGGTATCTTCTACTACATTTGGAGTATGGTTACGGCTCACCTGTATTTGTAATTCTACTATAAATTTGCACTATAAATCTATTGAAATTATACTGTTAATAATCGCAATTACATGTCTCGTATTTACATCCTCTTCTATACCTTGTACTAGAAGTCAGCAAAAGAATATCAGTTCTACTTTGCCCCCTAGTAGATCCGGTAGAGTAAGAAACTCCCTTATAATGATGCTTTTCTCTAGAAAAAATGATCCTGGATTTTTATGGTATTCTTTGTGGTATTAAGATGGAAACACAGGATACTATTTAGGAGCTACTTGTTAGGAGCTCTTGTCAAAAACTTGAGCTCTTGTCAAAAATTCAGTTATGGCATCTAGAATTATGTCAGTTTTGTTTTGTAACTAGAAGACCAGAGTGTTAGGAATTCTGTCCAAACTGTAGTTTTCAGTATTCTGTCCAAACTGAAAACTGTTAAAAATACCATGTGTTTTTTGGTCAAAATCTACATTGTACTCCACTGTGTAATGATGATGATGGAACATTATAAAGCATGATGTTTCTTGGATTTCTGTAATGATGATGATGATGGAACACATGGTCTTGGATTTCTGTAATGATGATGGAACATTATAAAGCATTGTACTCCAGTGTGTATGAAGGATACAAAAAATTAGCAACTTCTCCGATTTTATAAAGTTGTTCTTATATGGGTGAAACTTCACTTGTTTTTAGGCTAGTGCAGGGGTGTTGCTTTATTGTGATGCCTCTGAATTACTTGTGATCACATTGAGAAAGACTTGCAAAGATGATGATCATCTTTTACAGAAAACAATTTCTGTAAACATGTCAGTAACTTTGCTAGTTTGCTGGGTATTGTCTCCGACCATTGTGTCGTGATGAATTTGCAGGTACCCCGAGGGGCCCTTGAGTTTGCCGGAATGTCGATTAACTTCCGTTCCGGAAAATTCGGGTACTCCATATGTCCTATTTTCAGCAAAGGTCATGCTGAAATTTTCCGTGAATTTTAGCATGACTTTGCTAAAAATCGGACATATGGGGTACTTGCTGCTAATGCATGGGCCGGGGTATCTTAGTACTTAGTTCAGTAGGATCAACTGCCCCTTTATTCTTGCTGCATTAAACCATAGGTGGCAATAGAGCCAAGTGATTAGTGCCAATTGATTAGGCCCAACCTAGGGTGCCTCGGCATCGATAAACCCTAAATGATGAAAACTTAACTTAGAATTTAGCTTTTAGGATGCCTCGGCGTCGACAAACCCTAAATGATAAAAGCTTAGCTTTTAGGATGCCTCGGTGTCGATAAACCCTAAATGATGAGACCATGATCTTGTTCCTTGACAACAACCAACTTTTTGACCAAACTTTTTTCCTATTTAGAGCGAAACATGGCCCACAACGATGAGGCCGGCCGTTCGGGTGGCAAGCAATTATGGGAGCTGTCCCAGGAGATGGAGGAACAACCTCACCGCTATGAGGATGTCGCGGAAGACACCGATCCTGACTACACAACCCCTAGTGGCGTCGGGGATGACACCACTGAATGTGCCGCCAAGGGTGCCACCACTGATGGTGCCTCCGAGGATGCCACCACTGATGATGGCGTCGCACGCACAGATGGCAGCCAACAGAAGAAGCAACGGAAGGACCGGCGCCCGAACGTGCTCCGCACCGTCAAGGAGGAATTTACTCAAGTGGACTCCGACGGGAACCCAACAGAGCCCAAAAAATAGTCAAGGGGTACTCGGTTCAGCTCGGGTGCATTCTCTGGAGCACCGTCTCGATCAACACCGAGAACCTTAGGCATAAGGACCGAGGGAATTTGCGCAACCTCCTCTTCACGAAGCTGCACGAACGATACAAGTTCCCCGCTGATTTTGAAAACACATGCCTCTCGGGGAATAAAGTGAGCAGTGCCGCCCTCACGAGGATGAGCACGACCACATCTACTTGGAGAAGCGGTGAAGAGAATGATTGAGAAAGGTGATAGTTATGAGAACATCAAGGCGAAAAATCCTTCGATCAGCGAAGAGGACTACAAGGAGTTCAAGATCAAGTGGGAGAGCGGTGCAACCTCGAATCAAGTCGATTGGGGAAAGAAATGCGGGAGTTGAACTTAGGGAACACAAACTCGGTCCGGCTATTACAGTGGCGGAGCCTATATGGGACAAGGAGGACGCGGGCGTGCCGAGCAAGGCCTACCGCCCGCTCGAGAAATACAAAAATGACAAGCAGACCAGGAACTATGTCGGGGCCGGTACAAGGAGGACCCGATAAAAAGGAGCTTACCACAGATCCAAAGACCAGGCGCTTGAGCTTGTTACGCGAAGGAGGCTGAAAGCAGTATGCAGGTTCGTCTCGAGCACCCTGCTGGGACAGCACTCTAAATAGGGCGTTGAACGTAATGAAAAACAAGGATAAGCTCAATAAGCCGTCGTCAGCTGGTCGTGTGGCCGGCAAAGGCTTGTCAACAAAATGGTCGTCATACTATACTGCTGGTGGGCGAAAGGAGAAAAAGACCAGCTTGGAAAGCCAGTCGCGCGAGGTTCAAGAACTCAAGGCACAAGTGGCGCGGATTCCGGAGATTGTCCAAGAGCAAGTGCACGAACAACTGGGATCAACGCTCACCGGCATTATGCCTACCTTGATTCATGGGCTGACGGCGTGGATTGCGGGTGGCCAACAGGGGCCGCCCCCGATTCCAAGCTTCACGGCCAGCAACTCGCACAACGCGTAGGCGGCGCCATTGGTGTCTCCGGTAGCGGCGGTATTGGTGTCTCCGACGCCGGCACGGCCGGCATGGAGCTTAATGCACCCGGGTGTACGCCGGCCGACACCTTGCCAGCAAGCGGCCCCTCCGTCAGTTGCACGCCCGCCGTTGGCGGTGCCTCGACATTATCCGAGCTCGACGCCATCATTACGGTAACTAATTAAGCCTCTCGGCCGAGGACTTCATCTCCTTTTGCCTTTGACTGGGCATCCCTGACGCCCTACATGTTTTCGCAGGGCGCCAGCGTTCCGTGCACTCTCACGCGCACTTCGTGAACGACGAGTTGGTCGATGTCGCCAAGGGAAAAATCATTCAACCGGGCAACCCCGTGTTCCACAGTAAACCGATGCCACCCATCGTGTATAGGGTTCAACTGGTTCGGGTGCTGCTAGGCTGCGACGAGTTGTTACCTCCGATTCGACCCGCTGGGGCCGACGAAGATGATCTGATGACCCTCAGCGCCTGCCTAAGCTGGCCCCTGCTTTGGCCGAAGAGCCAGATTCGTTTGGGGGTGGGGGACACCACCCCAAAGACAACACCGCCAGTCGTGCCGGCGCCAAGCCATGGCAAGACCGCCGCAACGCTACCGGACATGCCAGACATCCCTATGGCACATGATCCGAACATGCATATGGCATGTGATCTCGACGACGCACGGCGACAACGACGACGGCCGTACATTTAGCAACGTCGATAAGTACTTTGTCGAACATGGGTCCGATGATGAATTATGCGGGCCTCTTTCTCAAGAACCGAACCAAGACGACCGCGGTCTAGCTGGTACGGCGGAGAAACCCAGTTGCAACAGGCGTCGTCTGGCGTTCAGTTCTCAAGAGACGCCTCCAGCTGCCGACTTCACCGAGCCTCAGATAGCCGAGGTGCCAAATATTATCAGCCCCAACACACTCAAGAAGGCGGTCTGTGAGCAGAACTCGGTCCCATTACAACAGAAGATCAAGAAGGGATGGAAAAGAAAGAGTAACAAGGGTGCGAGCCTGCCGGCACCGAGTACAATCCGTGCTCAGGACGGGCCACCTTCACCTAAGGATATCTCGAGGAGGGTGCATGTGGCGGTTAGGGCGATCCTACCGACAAATATGCTCAATGCTGCAACCGATGCTATGCGGAGTCTGCATGACAGTGTTTTTTCTTTGGAGAAGCGGCGTCTCAGAGAGAATGATGTGGCATACCCGGTTTTCGTGGCCAAGGTGCCAGAGGGCAAGGGCTTTGTGGATGGCGCCGTCGGGGGTACGATCGTCCTGCGGTTTGATGACATCTTTGCTATGTTTAACCTTCATCCGCTGCACTACACCTTCGTTCGGCTGTTTTCTCTAAGTATTGAGATGCGGATCATTAGAGACAAGACCCAGGACATCGTGATAGTCGACCCCTTCTACATGCGTGCCAAGATCTTGGGTAGCGCTGGGGACCGGCAAGTAGCGAGCTCTTACCTCGAAGGTGTCATTCTGGCAAACCCAGATAAGGATAACTTTCTCGTGCCTTACTTTCCCGAGTAAGTCATCCCCTCACCGCCCGTTAACATATGATTTCTTAGATTTTGATCGTTCTTTTTTTTTCTAACATTCCGTGTTCTGTGCAGTGACACACATTGCACACTCATCCTCTTAAGCCCGAAATATTCCATGGCCACGTATTTCGACCCAGACCGTGACTCCAAGATAGACTACACAAATATCAAGAAAGTTCTTGATGATGTTCTCCCCGGCTACGCCAAATCTGGAGGCACCTTCGCAAGCCAGCTCGTAGGCGGTACGGTAGCGCTGCGTGTTTGCCCACAATACAAAGTTCTCCTGCGTCAAGCAGCCGCCTGGCGGTCAGAAGGATGCCTACTACGCCCTCCATCACATGCGGGCGATCGTACGCGACCCTCATCACCTTATGCTACCAGATAATCTCAAAGATTGGGCCGCGAGCTTGTCGGTAATCCAGGATGCGGACATCAGACAAGAATTCTTTTGCATCCAGTCAAAGTTTGCGGAAATTATCCATCAAGATGTCCTTCGTACCTCGGGGCAGTTCTACCTCAGACATCAACCGTCCAACAGTGAGATAGACACAACGCTACAAATGCAGGCTGATAACGCCCGCGATTTCATGACCATCACGACGGCAGCGGCTTCATCCACGCTCGGTCCCATGAGTCGAGTCGAAAGTAGTGATGCTATGTGTAGTTCTGAAACATTGATTGGCTCATGTTGTAATTAAACTTTAATGAACTTGTATGTCTCTTTGGGTTGGACAGTCGTTCAACTTAGATGTAATCGATGCTATTAATGTCTTGCTTTTCTCAGCATCGGTTATTGCTGGCAACCACCCCTACTTTTAGTAGATGGAGATGCGCACCTAGAAAAGGTCTTCCAATCCTTTTGTTGCATACTTATATATTGCTTACGTATTGTCTGTTGTTTGGCTTGTGCATAGAGATGCCGTCGTATGTCGTGTACAAGGGTAAGGTTCCCAGTCTCGGCTGGGAGGAATGTCGGAGACAGGTTCACCATTTCAGCGGTAACAGTTACAAAGGGTACACCACTAGGGCGGAGGCGGAATCTAGATACGCCCGCTATCTAGCGGGAGAGAGGAGGGAGCGTTGGAGGAACCGGATGAAGACCATTTTCATCACGATGATGCTCATCGTGATGAGCGCAACTCTCTTCTATGTGATGGTAGTTTAGATGATCGATATCGACTTGTAATGTGAAGACAAAATCGCTACTCGCAGTCTCGAGACTTGTAATGTTCTATCTTTGTTCGGTCTTTTGAATTCGGAGACTAATATGATGAATTGTATTCGGAGACTAATCTTCTATTGTATTCAATGAATCTGCTGTTGCTGTGTGATGTTGTCTAAATTCTGTCCAATAATATATTTTGTAACCTGTGAAAATATCAGAAAAGAAAAAATCCCTAATATTCATACTAGTGGCGCACCACACAAGACACTAATGGCGCCCGTGATAATCACACTAATGGCGCATCACCTTTGGTGCGCCATTAGTCCGCCAAAGCACATGGGTACATATGGCCCCACAGGAGGCATTCTAATGGCGCCTTGTGGGCTATACTAATGGCGCACTACAGTGCGCCATTAGAACACCAGATACTAATGGTGCACCGGTGGTGCGCCATTAGAATTTAATTCTAATGGCGTGATGCTAGTGGCGCACCAGTGGTGCGCCATTAGTAGGCAAAACTGGTGCGCCACTAGCATGCCTTTTCCTAGTAGTGCACATACCAAATTATCAAAGTACCGAACGTGAATCATATGAACGTGATGAAAACTAGCTTGACAATATTCCCATGTGTCCTCGGGAGCGCTTTTCCTATTATAAGAGTTTGTCCAGGCTTGTCCTTTGCTACAAAAAGGATTGGTCCACCTTGATGCACTTTATTTACTTTTGTTACTTGTTGCTCGTTACTAATTATCCTATCACAAAACTATCTGTTACCACTTGTTTCAGTACTTGCAGAGAATACCTTGCTGAAAACCGTTTATCATTTCCTTCTGCTCCTCGTTGGGTTCGACAATCTTACTTATCGAAAGGACTACAATAGATCCCCTATACTTGTGGGTCATCAAAGTACTCCGTGAGTGACATCTTCAACATCAAAGATCTCTCCCCGTACCATGGTGATGAGGATTTTGATTCGAGGTCGGATCTTTCCCAAGGGAGGGGAGATGATGCGGAGCATCCTACGGTCATCCCCATGGACCTACCATCATCTCATCAAGAGCCAAGAGGACCCATGACACGAGCACGAGCTAGAGCTCTCGAGAACGAGGTGACTTCTCTCCTTAGTGATATCACATATGATCCACTCGAAACATGGCTACTACCTAAGTCCGATATGCTATGCATGATTAGGTGTCAAGAGGACCCTCCTCGAGACGCTCATGAAGAAGGACAAGCCGCCAAGTTCACGGACGAGGAGAACCAGCGGAAGAAGTCAAGTGCAACTCCCAGGACCCGGACATCCGGCCAGGACCCCAGACATCCGGCCCCTGGAAACGTCACCAGCGCCAAGGAGCCATCGGCCAAGTCTACAGGCATCGGACATCCGGCCTCAGCCCGGCCATCCGGCCCGATAGCCCAGACATCCGGCCTCTACCCGGAAATCCGGGGCCCGTCACAGAACGTACCTGTAGCTGAACCACTTCAGCCCGGACATCCGGCCCGTCCTGAGCTCCCGGACATCCGGCCCGTCGCCCGGACATCCGGACCCCGTCTATCCAGAGAGCATCCAGGCCAGCCTCGCCAGCCCGGACATCCGGCCCCTCGCGAAGGCCCGGACATCTGGCCCGTCGCCCAAACATCCGGCCTCCCCTGTATGCGCATAGTGTAAGGGCTGAGGCCCATGTACCTGATACGTCTCCAACGTATCTATAATTTTTGATTGCTCCATGCTACTTATCTACTGTTTTGGACTATATTAGGCTTTATTTTCCACTTTTATATTATTTTTGGGACTAACCTATTAACCTGAGGCCCAGCCCGGAATTGCTGTTTTTGCCTATTTAGGTGTTTGAAGAAACAGAATATCAAACAGAGTCCAAGCGGAATGAAACCTTCGGGAACGTGATTTTCTCACGAACATGATCCAGAGACTTGGACCCTACTCCAAGGAACGAAAGAGGCGGTCACGAGGGTGGGGGCACCCCTAGGCGCGCCCCCGCCTCGTGGGCCCCTGTTGCTCCACCGACGTACTCCTTCCTCCTATATATACCTCGTACCCCCAAGCGATCGTAACAGGAGCCAAATAACTAATTCCACCGACGCAACTTCCCTGTATCCACGAGATCCCATCTTGGGGCCTATTAGGAGCTCCATTTGGAAGGGGGCATCCACCACGGAGGGCTTCTACATCATCACCAGAGCCCCTCCGATGAAGTGTGAGTAGTTTACTTCAGACCTTCGGGTCCATAGCTAGTAGCTAGATGGCTTCTTCTCTCTTTTGGATATCAATACAATGTTCTCCCCCTCTCTCGTGGAGATCTATTCGATGTAATCTTATTTTGGCGGTATGTTTGTTGAGACCGATGAATTGTGGGTTTATGATCCATCTTATCTATGAATAATATTTGAATCTTCTCTGAATTCTTTTACGTATGATTGGTTATCTTTGCAAGTCTCTTCGAATTATCCGTTTGGTTTGGCCAACTAGATTGGTAGTTCTTGCAATGGGAGAAGTGCATAGCTTTGGGTTCAATCTTGCGGTGTCCTTACTCAAAGGATGTAAAGGGTTGCAAGGCACGTATTGTATTCTTGCCATCGAGGATAACAAGATGGGGTATTTATCATATTGCATGAATTTATTCCTCTACATCATGTCATCTTGCTTAAGGCGTTACTCTGTTTTTAACTTAATACTCTAGATGCATGCTGGATAGTGGTCGATGAGTGGAGTAATAGTAGTAGATGCAGAATCGTTCCGGTCTACTTGTCCCGGACGTGATGCCTATATACATGATCATACCTAGATATACTCATAACTATGCTCAATTTTGTCAATTGCTCAACAGTAATTTGTTCACCCACCGTAGAATACTTATGCTCTTGAGAGAAGCCACTAGTGAAACCTATGGCCCCGGGTCTATTCTCATCATATCAATCTCCATACTTTAATACTTGCTTTGTTTTTACTTTTGCCTTTTACTTTTCACTTTGCATCTCTATACCAAAAATACCAAAAATATTATTTATCATCTCTATCAGATCTCACTCTCGTAAGTGACCGTGAAGGGATTGACAACCCCTAATCGCGTTGGTTGCGAGGAGCTATCGTTTTGTGTAGGTACGAGGGACTTTTGTGTGGCCTCTACTGGATTGATACCTTGGTTCTCAAAAACCGAGGGAAATACTTACGCTACTTTGCTGCATCATCCTCTCCTCTTCGGGGAAATCCAACGCAGTGCTCAAGAGGTAGCAGTACCCCTTCGCCCACCTAGACTATATATACTCTCCCATCTCCCTCTTTCTAGGGTTAGCATTGGTTTAGCTCATATGTGAGATAGAGCATTGCTCATCCATTACGGATCTACTCCACGAGAGAGACCCCGGCCTCTCTACGGAGAAAATCACCTTGGATTCAAGACCCCCTCTTGGGTGGCCCCATCAAGACCTCCTCACGGAGAAGAACCGGTTACCCTTTGTATTGTCCTTTGTTGATCGTGGATCTTGTATCTCCTCTTGTGGTTTGAGGATCTAGCATATGTGTGACCGTATCTTGTTGGTTTTAGTGATTCTCTTGTGTTTTCCCTCGTGTTTCCCCTCGTGTTCTTCGTGTTTTAGTTGGGATCCGCCCCTTTCGTGAAAGATCGGCCGTAGGGTTCCACCCTACATCACATTTACTTTGATGAGAAGGTGTTTCCTTTTTAGCAGCAGGTACCTCTCGTCGCCCCGTCGCCGCTGGCCACTGGCGGCTCTTCGGCGACCCCGTCACGTGGACGGCCCCGCTCGGCTCTCGGACCGCCTACGGGCTTTGGCGGTCCCCGCGCCATGGGATGAGCTGCGCTTCGCACGCCACGCCGCCGTCGCCATCACCGCCCGCCTCGGGTGCCTCTGGCGCTGCGCCTTCCCCGACCGTCTCGGGCGTCGCTCCTTCCCCGGTCGCCTCGGGCGTCGCCTCTTCGCCGGCCGCCTCGCCAGTGCCCTCCCCCATGGTCTCGCCGGCTGCCTTGCTGCCGGCCTCACCAGCCACCTCGCCGACCCCCTTGCTGGCCGCCTCGCCGACCGTCTCCTCGAGCCTCGTCCTGGAGTTGTTGTCTCGCCCCCTCACTCGGTGTCGAGCCGGCGTTCACCGCCCTAGTCTGCGGTACTCCAGCGACGAGTATCTCCTCGCCGCCTCCACCACCGAGCAGTCCCCGATTCCCGTGTCCACCAGAGCAGCCCTTCATGATCCTCACTGGCTTGCTGCGATGTAGGAAGAGTTCGACGCTCTTTAGCGGAACCGTACTTGGACACTGGTTCCCCGGCCTTCTCATGCCAATGTCATCAACGGCCAGTGGGTCTTTCATCATAACACCCGCTCGGATGGTACACCTGAGCGCTACAAGGCTCGCCGGGTGGTCCGTGGGTTTCGGCAGCGTGCTGGTGTCGACTTCACTAAGACGTTTGCACCGATTGTCAAACCGGGCATGATCCGCACCGTCCTCCAGCTGGTGGTCTCCCGAGGCTGGCCGGTTCATCAGATGGATGTCTCCAACGCCTTTCTTCATGGCCATCTTGAGGAGCAAGTTTACTGTGAGAAGCCCACCGGCTTCATCGACGCCTCTCTTCCTAGGCATGTGTGCTTGCTGTCCCGATCTCTCTACAGTATCAAGCAAGCACCTCGCGCCTAGTACCAGCGTATCACCGGGTTCCTTCAGACACTGGTGTAACACCCCGGATGTAACTTTCCATATTTGTAACTCCAACTCTTGCCATTTTCGGCATTGTGATATGATATTCCCTCCGTGGTTGGGTTTTTCTTCATTTTGCATTTTGTCCATGTCATGCATTTCATATCATGTCATCATGTGCATCGCATTTGCTTACGTGTTCGTCTCATGATTCCGAGCATTTTCCCCGTTGTCCGTTTTGCAATCCGACACTCCTATCTCCCCCGGCGGCCCCTTTTACGTTTTTCCTTGTGCGGATACTAAACCTTCTCGGAATGGACCGAGGTTTGTCTAGTGGCCTTGGTATACCACCCGTAGACCACCGGTCAAGTTTCGGTTCATTTGGAGCTCGTTTGGTACTCCAACGGTTAACCGTGACTCTCAGAAGGCCTCTTTTAAGTTTCAGCCCAACACCCCTTCAAAACAGCCCAATAACCCATCTAAGTCACTTCCATGCTCTCCGCCGTTCGATCACGATCGTGTGGGCGAAAACTACACCTCATTTGGACTCTCCTAGCTCCCTCTGCCTATTTAAACACCCCCCATTCTAAATCCGGATCAACCCTAGCCTTCCCCTACCTCGCGCCCGGACGAATCGTCCGAATCGTCCGGACACGTCCGACCCACCAGCGCCGCCGCCACTCAGAGCACGCCACGGCCGCCACGTGGGCCCCATGAGGCCCACTTCACCCGCCCGGGCGCCGTCTTAAACCCGCCGCCTTTCGTCGCCTTCCGCCGACCGGCCCGCCGCCGCCACCGGCTGCCGTCGCCGACCTCGGCCTCCCGCCGTCGGCGCTCCTCGCTGGACCGCCGCCGCCGCCTCGCCCGATGCCCCGGCCCAGGCCTTGTGCGCCGTCTTGGCCGGCGCGTGCCCGGCCGTCCCCGGCCGGATCCGGCGAAGGACCGGCCGGATCCGCCTCCTCCGACCTCCTCCGGCCGAGCTCAGCCCCGATCCCGGCTGTCCTCGTAAACCGTGCCAAGGGTTGACTTCTCCCCCCCCCCCCCCTCTAAAATTCATCCAAGTCCCGAGCATTTTGATATTTAATGTCATTTTCTTCGTGCTACATCTTTTCATCTGTAGCTCCATTTTGCCTGTATAATATATCAAGATGTTCACCCCGAAGTGTAGATCATTTAGTCTCATTGCATCATTTTCATTTGAGCTCATCTTGATGCCCGAAATGCTGTTAGAAGAGGGCTATGTGATGTTAGTTTCTGTTTCTGAACAGAACTTGCACTTTTGTTATTTTTGCCATGATCGATGTGTGCACCCTATGAATTTGAGTCCTACATGTGTGTTGTAATATGCCATGCCATCTTTCCAGGGGTGTATGCCATGTATTTTTGTGATCTATGTGGTGACTAGCACAAGCATGCAAAGTAGGTGTCCTGATGTTGCTGTTTTCAGCTCTGTTTTGCTGATATTTTGGTGCCATGTTAACTTGATGCTACCGAGATATACATGCATATTTTAAGATACTTCAGTAAGGATGTTTTGTTAAACATGTCTTGATCTATCCAGCCATGTCCTTTTTTGCAATTATGGAGTACCATAGCTTGAGTCAATCGAGCTCTACTTTTGCTATAAAATGTTTCCTGGCAGATTGTTTACATGTTATTCAATTTTGCCAAGGTTGTTGCGGTTGATACATGTATGCTATATTATTGTTCTTGCCATGTATGTCTTATATGCCATGTCTTCTTGATGTATATATGCCTAGTTTATCATATAAGGCTCTGTAGTGAGTGCATCGAGCTCTTAAACATGCCTACTTGTTATCAGTTTTTGACATGCCATGTTGCTGAATCTGTTAACGAAACTTTCAATATTGACATGGGTTTTACTATATTTTTCGATACTTTTTGGCTTATGGTTAGTAAGGGACTTTTGTTCTATGCTTTGAGTAGATTCATGCCATGCCATGTTTTGCTATTTTAAGTTCCTGTAGCATGTAGTTTTGTTGCTCCGAACATTGCAACCTGATGCTGTTTTTGCCATGTCCAGCCTGATATTTTGTGCATTTTTGCCATGCTTGTTTGAACCTGTTATGATGTGATTTAGCCGTAGCTCAGTGCTCATCTTTTGTCAAGCATCTTGTGTAGATCACTGCCATATACTTTGTTGATACGTTTGGGTGCAGTAGCTTAATTTCTTGTTGCTTGCTAAGTGGCATCATGCTGTTAATGGCAGATTTGTGCCATTCTTGTTTTGCTTGTCATTTGCAAACCGTGCATCCGATTCCGGTGATCTTTATATCGATTTCAACCGAAATCATCTCATCTTTCCAGTGGCATACTTGGTTTGCCAAGTTGATGCCTGGTTCATCATTTACCTTCCGAGCGCACATACGCATTGCATATCACATCTCGCATATCATGTCATGTTTTGCATCATGTTGTTTGTGCATTGCACCGTGATTTATTGTGGTTCCTTTGTTTGTGTTGTTGCTTGGGTAGAGTCGGGAGACGAGTACGTGAACGAGGAACCTGTTGAGAACGCTTACGAGGATCAAGCTTTCGACAACTCTGAGAACATTGCTTGAGCAAGATGACCATACCATCGAAATCACTTCTATCTTTGCTATGCTAGATGCTCGCTCTTTTGCTATGCCTATGCTGCGATGCCTACCACTTGCTATATCATGACACCCATATTGCCATGTCAGCCCTAACCATCCTTTCATAGAAAACCGTTGATTGGCTATGTTACCGCTTTGCTTTCAGCCCTCTTATAAGCGTTGCTAGTTGCGGTGAAGATGAAGTTTGTTCCTTGTTGGAACATGGAGATGTTGTTCCTTATTGGAACATGTTTACTTGTTGGGGATATCACAATATATATCTGCTATAATTAATACATCTATATACTTGGTAAAGGGTGGAAGGCTCGGCCTTATGCCCGGTGTTTTGTTCCACTCTTGCCACCCTAGTTTCCGTCATACGGTGTTATGTTCCTTGATTTCGCGTTCCTTACGGTTGGGTGATTTATGGGACCCCTTGACAGTTCGCTTTGAATAAGACTCGTCCCAGCAAGGCCCAACATTGGTTTTACCATTTGCCACCTAAGCCTTTTTTCCCCGGGTTTTCGCGAGCCCGAGGGTCATCTTTATTTTAACCCCCGGACCGGTGCTCCTTCGAAAGTGCTGGCCCGAACCGAAATACCAAGGGGCCACCACGGGAAACTTCGAGGCTTGGTTTTACTCGTAGCTGTCTCATCTGGATGTGCCACGAGAACGAGATATGTGCAGCTCCTATCGGGATTTGTCGGCACAACCGGTAGCTTTGCTGGTCTTGTTTTATTGCTTTGTCGAAATGTCTTGTAGTCCGGGATTCCGAGATTGATCGGGTTTTCCGGTAGAAGGAATATCCTTCGTTGACCGTGAGAGCTTATAATGGGCTAAGTTGGGACACCCTGCAGGGTAATATCTTTGAAAGCCGTGTCTGCGGTTATGAAGCAGATGGGAATTTGTTAGTGTCCGGTTGTAGAAAACCGAAGTTGGCCTCAAATAAAATACACATCAACCGCGTGTGTAACCGTGATGGTCTCTTCTCGTGAGTCCGGAAGTGAACACGGTGTTGGAGTTATGCCCGACGTAAGTAGTTCAGGATCACTTCTTGATCGCTATTAGTTTCACGTCCGTGCTTTGCTTCTCTTCTCGCTCTTTTTGTAAGTAGCCACCATATATGCTAGTCGCTGTCGCAGCTCCACCTTACAACTCTGTCCTTCCTATAAGCTTAAATAGTCTTGATCTCATGGGTGTGAGATTGCTGAGTCCCGTGACTCACAGATTCTACCAAAAGCGATTGCGGTGTGCCGACGATGCGGTGCAGGTGGCGAACCGAGCTCAAGTGGGAGTTCGACGAGGAACGTGGTCGTTACTATGTGTCTTTTCCACGATGATCGGTAGTGTTGCCCAGTTGGGACGATCGGGGATCTGTGTAGCATTTGGGGTATCTTCTTTTATTTTGGTTCCGTAGTCGGACCTTGAGTGTACTCTGAATGATGGATGTTTATTTATGTTTTGTGTGAAGTGGCGACTGTAAGCCAACTATGTATCTCTTTCCCTTATGTATTACATGGGTTGTGTGAAGATTACCTCACTTGCGACATTGCTTTCAATGCGGTTATGCCTCTAAGTCGTGCCTCGACACGTGGGAGATATAGCCGCATCGAGGGCGTTACAAGTTGGTAATCAGAGCCTTCCCCGACTTAGGAGCCCCCTACTTGATTGTTTGCTGGCGTTGTTGAGTCTAGAATGGAAAAATGTTTTGAGTCTTAGGATTATATATATCGGAGAGTAGGATTCTTTTTACTTCCCAGTCCCTTCGTCGCTCTGTGAGGTCTCCTGGCGTAGAAGTTTTGACTCTTCTCTCCTCAATTTTCACTAAAATTTTTTTTAGGATCACGTGGGTATCTTGGAATCGTTCCGATGGTTTTGTGACGAGAACATTGTTCTTGGTGCCTCGTGACATTTAGGGGTTGTGGCAGTGTCCCGGGGAGTTGAGCTCCGATTTTTTGTCGTCACAATTTAATAGATGAAGTTCTGTAATACCTGAGTTTAGCCGACATCGAAATCTATTTTGTGCAGTTTATGGTGAGATAACCACGATAGCCGATCGAGGCGAAAAGGGAGTATTGCCATGACTTGTATAACGGATGTTTTTGAAGGTCGAGGTACACGATTTCCGAGGATTTCTTGGTTATGTGTTGACGGATGGATACTGGTGGATCTAGGTATTGTTAGTTTGGGTGATATATTTTGTGTCCCTGTATCCCCAACACCAGATTGCATAACCGTAAAGTTTCGGGAGTTTATAGGTGGGAATTCTAGTAGCTTACAGGATATCTTTCCGACAGATGTATGATTTGAGATTGGGGTTCAACGTCTAGTGGTCCGCCCATTCACGGTCGATTTACAGTGGTCGCGAGACGTCTTAAAGAATCCTTGGCTATGCTGATTCCGGGACGTCTTGTTTGTCATTCATGACGGCCGCTATACGTCGTGCCCGTGTGGGCCCCACCACGAACACTTTGGGCGAAATCTCTATCATGTGTTTGTTCCGGCTCATTCTAGAAGCCAATCTTTTGTTTTCAGTTGTGATATTCGAATTGTTTCAAAGGCAGATGATGATTCCATACCTTTATCTAAGTGGCTTCTCACCTTAATGGACGTGTGATGATTAACTTTGGAATTCATTCGTTCGTTCTTGTTCGAATGTTTATTGTGAAGACTATATGTTGCAATTTCTATCCGTTGATTCAACTTGTCTATCTGTCTATCAAAGTGCTAACGGATGTCACCCTCTTCAGGATGGCTCCGCCAACGCGTCTGAATCCGGATCGCAATGATGGGGATCGATCAGAACCTCCACCTCCACCTCCGCCTCCAGAGGCACGGCAAGCTATCATGGCAGCCACCAATGCCAATGCTCGAGATGATTTTGCAGCTCTTGCAAGAGCGTACTCAAGGGCAAGGCAATCAAGGCAATCAGGGTCAAGGCAACAATCAGCCGCACTTTGCTACTCTCGGTCGGTTCCTCGCTAATCAGCGAAGTCTTTCGGTTTACGTGTCGAGGCCACGACGCCTGACGATTGGCTTGTGGACATCTGCAAGCATTTTGATTGTAGCAATGTCGGACACGAGGACTTTGTCAAGTTTGCATCGTTTCAACTCAAGGATCAAGGCTTGAGTGGTACCAAAGAATACAAAGATTCGAGAGGAGGTCGTGTCATTACAGGATGAGTTCCGCCGTGATTTGAGCTCACCACATTCCAAAAGTGTTGTTGAGAGCAAGCGTGAGGAGTTCCGCAATCTCAAGCAGGGCAACATGTCTGTCTATCAATACAATATCCAGTTCGAAGCTCGCTCGTTTTGCTAAGCAAGACGTTCTGATGAAAAGAGTATGATCTATCAATTCAGAGGTGGTGCGAGAGAAGATCTGCAATTAGCTCTTGTGCTTTTTGAGCCAGATAAGTATGATGATTTCTACAACATGGCATCAAGCAAGAAGCTGCCCAGCTCAAATGTGAGGCTTCTAAGAAGAGAATCAGGGATGCAGTTCAGTCTTCTTCCTCTCAAGTGGCAGCTAAGCAGCGAAGTTTTACCTTCCTCCTCCTCCGTTCCGTCGGCCTTTATCGCCAGAAGAACTTCGGTGGCCGTGGATCTTCCCACCCACACAACCCAAGCTATCAGAACAAGTCTAATTCTCAAGCTCCAAGGTCAAGTGCTCCTTACCACCGTCCGCTCTCTGAGGTGACTTGCAACAAATGTCAGCAGAAAGGTCACTATGCGAACAAATGCTTCAACCAAAGGCGCCTTCCGCCTCCTCCTCCTATGAAATCTTCCAGCAATGCAGTGGTCAAGCATAATCCCAAGTCTGCAAAGGTGAATATGATGAATGCAGCTCAAGCGGAGGAATCTTACGATGTGATAATGGGTAATCTTCCGATTAATGATATTCCTGCAAAAGTCTTATTTGATACTTGGTGCATCGCATTCTTTCATGTCATATCCTTTTGCATGAAGCACAATTTTGATCTGAGAGGCATTACCTAAAGCTATGCAAGTTATTTCTCCGGCTAAGCGTTTGAGATCTACCATGTTGGTTCCAAATGTCGGTATCAAGATGGGTGATTATAGATTTGGCTAAACCAATTGTTCTTGGTGACTCGGATATTGATCTTATTCTCGGGATGGACTAACTTTCTCGGCACAAAGCTTCGGCTTGATTGTGCTGCCAGGAAATTCAATTGACTCACTCTTCTAATGATGTGATCATCTATGCCGCTTCGTGATGAAACCATTCGGTTGTTTTCTCTCAATGAGAAGGGCGAATTGGATGCTATCTCTCGATTCGATCGTTTGTGAGTACCAAGATGTCTTTCGGAAGAGCTTCCAGAATGCCTCCTCACCGCCGATTGAGTTCGTTATTGATCTTGAGCCCGCATTGAACCCGTTTGCAAGCGTCCATACAAGCTTGGACCTAATGAGCTGAAGGAATTGAAGAAGCAGCTCGATGAACAAGAGCGTCTGGGTTTGATCGGACCGAGTTCATCTCCTTGGGGTTGTGGTGTTCTTTTTGTCCAGAAGAAGGATGGCACGGACCGATCGCGTCGATTACCGTCCATTGAATAAGAAGACAATCAAGAACAAGTATCCACTTCCCAACATCAATGAGCTTTTCGAGCAACTCAAAGGTGCTAAAGTGTTCTCCAAGCTTGACCTTCGTATGGGTTATCATCAGATTCGCATTCGTGAACAAGATATTCCCAAGACAGCATTCGAACAAGCTTTGGTTCTTATGAATATCTTGTCATGTCTTCGGCCTCGTCAATGCTCCTCCAACATTCTCTCGGATGATGAACTTCATTTTCAACCCCTATACCAATGAATTCGTCTTGGTCTATCTTGATGATATTTTGGTCTTCTCCAAGAATAAGAAGGATCATGCCAAACATTTGCGATTGGTGCTAGACAAACTCAGAGAGTATCAATTCTATGCGAAGTTCTCCAAATGTGAATTTTGGCTCGATGAAGTGCTTTATCTTGGTCATATCATCTCCGCCAAGGCATCGCTGTTAATCCCGAGAAGGTGTCCGCAATTGTGAATTGGGAACCTCCTCGGAATGTCAAGCGACTCCAGACTTTCTTGGTCTTGCAAGCTATTGCGAAGATTCGTTGAGAACTTCTCCAAGATTGCAAAGCCTCTTTCCAACCTCCTCCGAAGCATGTGAAGTATATACGGTCTCTGATTGTGATGTTGCTTTCAATACTCTCAAAGAGAAACTTCGTCACAGCTCTGTCTTGACTCCTCTGATGAATCCAAGCCATTCGAAGTTTTCTGTGATGCTTCTCTTCAAGGTCTCGGTGTTGTGTTAATGCAAGAGAAGAGAGTTGTGGCTTATACCTCTCGCTAGTTGAAGCCCAACGAAAAGAACTACCCCACTCACGATCTTGAGTTGGTGGCAGTTGTCCATGCATTGATAACGTGGAGACATCTCTTGTTGGGAAGGAAAGTGGACATTTTCACCGATCACAAGAGTCTCAAGTACATTTTCACTCAGCCCAACCTCAACCTCAGGCAGACTCGATGGGTCGAAATGATTCAAGAGTACAACCCAAGTATTGAATATACACCGGGCAAGGCCAATGTCATTGCAGATGCTTTGAGGAGGAAGGCTTACTGCAACAGTCTAATCCTCAAGCCCTTCCAACCGGATATCTTTGAAGCTTTCCGCAAGCTGAATCTTCAAGTTGTTCCTCAAGGCTTTCTTGCCAACCTCATAGTCTCTCCTACTTTGGAAGACCAGATTCGTGAGGCTCAACTTCTGGATACCATGGTGAAGAAGGTGAAACGTGGTATCGACAAGGGCATTTCCAAGTACAAGTGCTTCCACGTTGATGACAAAGATACTCTTTTCTTTGAGGACCGGATTGTGGTTCTTAAGGGTGATCTGAGAAAAGTTATTATGAACGAAGCTCACAATTCGCTTCTATCCATTCATCCTGGAAGTATGAAGATGTACCATGATCTCAAGCAGTCATATTGGTGGACTCGAATGAAGCGAGAAATTGCTCAATTCGTGAATGAGTGTGATGTCTGCAGAAGAGTGAAAGCGAACACCAAAGACCAGCTGGTCTCCTCCAACCTCTTGCTATTCCGAATGGAAGTTTGATCATATTGAAATGGACTTCGTATTTGGATTTCCAAAGTCCAAGCGTGGAAATGATTCTATCTTCGTTGTCATTGACAAGCTTACTAAAGTGGCTCATTTTCTTCCTATCAAAGAATCCATCACAGCAGCTCGGTTGGCGAGAGTTATACACCTCGGGATTGTCTCCTTGCACGGCATTCCACAATTGATCTCTTGAGACCGTGGCAGCATCTTCACCTCCAAGTTTTGGGATTCTTTTGAGAAGGCCATGGGCACCAACATTCGTTTCAAAGACAGCTTTCCATCCTCAAACAAGTGGCCAAGTCGGCGAGTAAATCAAATCCTTGAAGATATGCTCGGGGCTTGTGTCATTTCTTCGGTATGAAGTGGGAAGATTGTCTTCCATATGCCGAGTTCTCCTACAACAACAGCTTCCAAGCGAGTTCGGGCAAGGCCCCATTCGAAATTCTCTATGGCAGAAAGTGTCGTACTCCTCTCAATTGGTCTGAGACAGGTGAACGCCAACTTCTTGGAAATGACTTGATCACAGAAGCAGAAGAAATGTTCCAAGTCATTCGTGAGAATCTCAAAGCCGCGCAATCGCGCCAGAAGAGCTATTATGATGATAAGCACCGTGATGTGGCTTTTGAAATCGGAGACCATGTCTACCTCCGCGTCTCTCCAATGAAAGGCACTCGCCGCTTCGGTATCAAAGGGAAGCTTGCCCCTAGATACGTGGGTCCTTTCAAGATAATTGGCAAAAGAGGCGATCTCGCCTATCAACTTGAGCTTCCATCCAACTTTGCAAACGTGCACGATGTGTTTCACGTGTCACAGCCTTCGCAAGTGCTTCAAGACTCCTGAACGCACTATCAACTTCAAGAGATTGACCTTCAAGAAGATCTCTCTTATCATGAGCACCCGTTGTTATTCTCGAAGAAACCGAGCGCAAGACTCGCAACAAGTCAATCAAATTCCTGAAAGTGAAGTGGTCACACCATTCCGACCGAGAAGCTACACGGGAGCGCGAGGATCACCTCCGTTCGAATATCCGGAGTTCTTTCAGTCCTAGATCTCGGACGAGATCCTCTTGTAGTGGTGGAGTGTTGTAACACCCGGATGTAACTTTCCATATTTGTAACTCCAACTCTTGCCATTTTCGGCATTGTGATATGATATTCCCTCCGTGGTTGGGTTTTCTTCATTTTGCATTTTGTCCATGTCATGCATTTCATATCATGTCATCATGTGCATCGCATTTGCATACGTGTTCGTCTCATGATTCCGAGCATTTTTCCCGTTGTCCGTTTTGCAATCCGACACTCCTATCTTCCCTGGCGGCCCCTTTTACGTTTTTCCGTGTGCGGGTACTAAACCTTCTCGGAATGGACCGAGGTTTGTCTAGTGGCCTTGGTATACCACCCGTAGACCACCGGTCAAGTTTCGGTCATTTGGAGCTCGTTTGGTACTCCAACGGTTAACCGTGACTCTCGCAAAGGCCTCTTTTAAGTTGCAGCCCAACACCCCTTCAAAACAGCCCAATAACCCATCTAAGTCACTTCCATGCTCTCCGTCGTTCGATCACGATCGTGTGGCGAAAACTACACCTCATTTGGACTCTCCTAGCTCCCTCTATGCCTATTTAAACACCCCCATTCTAAATCCGGATCAACCCTAGCCTTCCCTACCTCGCGCCCGGACGAATCGTCCGGTTCGTCCGACCCACCAGCCGCCCGCCACCCTTTCAGAGCACGCCACGTGGGCGCCGCCGCCTTGTGGCCGCATGAGCCTTGAGGCCACGGCAGCCCGCCCGGCCGGGACCCGCCGCCTCTCCGTCGCCTTCCGCCCGACCGGGCCCGCCGCCGCCGCCACCGGCAGCGCCGTCGCCGCCCGACCCGGCCTCCCGCCGCCAGCGCTCCTCGCGGACCAGCCGGCCGCCCTCGCCAGTCCCCGGCACCTTGCCATGCGCCGCGCCCGCCAGCGCGTGCCCCGCCGTCCCCGGCCGGATCCGGCGAAGGACCGGCCGGATCCGCCTCCTCCGACCTCCTCCGGCGAGCTCAGCCCCGATCCCGGCCGTCCTCGTAAACCGTGCAAGGGTTGACTTCTCCCCCCCTCTAAATTTCATCAGTCCCGAGCATTTTGATATTTAGTGTCATTTTCTTCGTGCTACATCTTTGCATCTGTAGCTCCATTTTGCATGTATAATATATCAGGATGTTCGTCTCGAAGTTTAGATCATTTCATCTCATTGCATCATTTTCATTTGAGCTCATCTTGATGCCCGAAATGCTGTTAGAAGAGGGCTATGTGATGTTAGTTTCTGTTTCTTAACAGAACTTGCACTTTTGTTATTTTTGCCATGATTGATGTGTGCACCCTATAAATTTGAGTCCTACATGTGTGTTGTAATATGCCATGCCATCTTTCCAGGGGTGTATGCCATGTATTTTTGTGATCTATGTGGTGACTAGCACAAGCATGCAAAGTAGGTGTCCTGATGTTGCTGTTTTCAGCTCTGTTTTGCTGATATTTTGATGCCATGTTAACTTGATGCTACCGAGAGATACATGCATATTTTGAGATACTTCAGTAAGGATGTTTTGTTAAACATGTCTTCCTCTATCCATCCATGTCCTTGTTTGCAATTATGGAGTACATATCTTGAGTCAATCGAGCTCTACTTTTGCTATAAAATGTTTCCTGGCAGATTGTTTACATGTTATTCAATTTTGCCAAGGTTGTTGCGGTTGATCCATGTATGCTATGTTATTGTTCTTGCCATGTATGTCTTCTATGCCATGTCTTCTTGATGTATGTATGCCTAGTTTATCATATAAGGCTCTGTAGTGAGTGCATCGAGCTCTTAAACATGCCTACTTGTTATCAGTTTTTGACATGCCATGTTGCTGAATCTGTTAACGAAACTTTCAATATTGACATGGGTGTTACTATATTTTCCGATCCATTTTGGCTTATGGTCAGTAAGGGACTTGTGTTCTATGCTTTGAGTAGATTCATGCCATGCTATGTTTTGCTATTTTAAGTTCCTGTAGCATGTAGTTTTGTTTCTCTGAACATTGCAACCTGATGCTGTTTTTGCCATGTCCAGCCTGATATTTTGTGCATTTTTGCCATGCTTGTTTGAACCTGTTATGATGTGATTTAGCCGTAGCTCAGTGCTCATCTTTTGTCAAGCATCTTGTGTAGATAAGTTCCATATATTTTTTTGATACGTTTGGGTGCAGTAGCTTAATTTCTTGTTGCTTGCTAAGTGGCATCATGCTGTTAATGGCAGATTTGTGCCATTCTTGTTTTGCTTGTCATTTGCAAACCGTGCATCCGATTCGGTGATCTTTATATCGATTTCAACCGAAATCATCTCATCTTTCCAGTGGCATACTTGGTTTGCCAAGTTTATGCCTGGTTCATCATTTACCTTCCGGAGCGCACATACGCATTGCATATCACATCTCGCATATCATGTCATGTTTTGCATCATGTTGTTTGTGCATTGCACCGTGATTTATTGTGGTTCCTTTGTTTGTGTTGTTGCTTGGGTAGAGTCGGGAGACGAGTACGTGAACGAGGAACCTGTTGAGAACGCTTACGAGGATCAAGCTTTCGACAACTCTGAGAACATTGCAGGCAAGATGACCATACCCTTGAAATCACTTCTATCTTTGCTATGCTAGATGCTCGCTCTTTTGCTATGCCTATGCTGCGATGCCTACCACTTGCTATATCATGCCACCCATATTGCCATGTCAGCCCCTAACCATCCTTTCCTAGCAAACCGTTGATTGGCTATGTTACCGCTTTGCTCAGCCCCTCTTATAGCGTTGCTAGTTGCAGGTGAAGATGAAGTTTGTTCCTTGTTGGAACATGGAGATGTTGTTCCTTATTGGAACATGTTTACTTGTTGGGGATATCACAATATATATCTGCTATAATTAATACATCTATATACTTGGTAAAGGGTGGAAGGCTCGGCCTTATGCCTGGTGTTTTGTTCCACTCTTGCCACCCTAGTTTCCGTCATACGGTGTTATGTTCCTTGATTTCGCGTTCCTTACGGTTGGGTGATTTATGGGACCCCTTGACAGTTCGCTTTGAATAAGACTCGTCCAAAGAACGCCCAACGTTGGATTGACCATTTGCCACCTACGCCTTTGTCCCCCCGGTTCTCGCGAGCCCGAGGGTCATCTTTATTTTAACCCCCCCCCCCGGACCAGTGCTCCTTCGAGTGCTGGCCCGAACCGAGCCGCCTGCGGGGCCACCACGGGGAAACTCGAGGCTTGGTTTTACTCGTAGCCTGTCTCATCTGGATGTGCCCTGAGAACGAGATATGTGCAGCTCCTATCGGGATTTGTCGGCACAACCGGGTGGCTTTGCTGGTCTTGTTTTATTGCTGTCGAAATGTCTTGTAGTCCGGGATTCCGAGATTGATCGGGTTTTCCCGGTAGAAGGAATATCCTTCGTTGACCGTGAGAGCTTATAATGGGCTAAGTTGGGACACCCTGCAGGGTAATATCTTTCGAAAGCCGTGCGCGGTTATGAGGCAGATGGGAATTTGTTAGTGTCGGTTGTAGAAAACCCGAAGTTGGCCTCAAATAAAATACACATCAACGGCGTGTGTAACCGTGATGGTCTCTTCTCGGAGTCCGGGAAGTGAACACGGTGTTGGAGTTATGCCTGGCGTAAGTAGTTCAGGATCACTTCTTGATCGCTATTAGTTTCACGTCCGTGCTTTGCTTCTCTTCTCGCTCTCTTTTGCGAAGTAGCCACCATATATGCTAGTCGCTTGCTGCAGCTCCACCTTACAACTCTGTCCTTCCTATAAGCTTAAATAGTCTTGATCTCGCGGGTGTGAGATTGCTGAGTCCCGTGACTCACAGATTCTACCAAAACAGTTGCAGGTGCCGACGATGCGGTCACGGTGACGCAACCGAGCTCAAGTGGGAGTTCGACAAGGAACGTGGTCGTTACTATGTGTCTTTTCCTCGATGATCAGTAGTGGTGCCCAGTTGGGACGATCGGGGATCTGTGTAGCATTTGGGGTATCTTCTTTTATTTTGGTTCCGTAGTCGGACCTTGAGTGTACTACGAATGATGGATGTTTATTTATGTTTTGTGTGAAGTGGCATTGTAAGCCAACTATGTATCTCTTTCCCTTATGTATTACATGGGTTGTGTGAAGATTACCTCACTTGCGACATTGCTTTCAATGCGGTTATGCCTCTAAGTCGTGCCTCGACACGTGGGAGATATAGCCGCATCGAGGGCGTTACAACTGGGCTTCAGCGTCACTCGCTCAGATGCCTCGTTGTTTGTCTATCACCGCGGCGACACGACTGCATATTTGATTCTCTATGTCGACGACATCATCCTGACGGCCTCCTCCGCATCCCTTCTTCAGCATATCACTCTTCGGCTGTGTGATGAGTTTGCTATCTAGGACTTGGGCGCTCTCCATTATTTCCTTGGCATTGAGGTTGTTTGGCGACCCGGCAGCTTCTTTCTTCATCAGCAAAAGTATGCGCATGAGCTACTTGAGCATGTCGGCATGCTCAATTGTCACCCTGTCGCTACTCCTGTTGACACGAAGGCCAAGGTTTCTGCTCTCGAGGGCTCGCCCGCGTCGGATGCTCCATTCTACCGGTCCATCATCGGTGCTTGTTGGGGATATGACTATTTGTGTAAGCCGCCAAGGAGGGGCCGGGTTACACAAAGAGGACTCATCAGAGGAAGCCCAAGTACAAGCATGAAGATGGCGTCTCAACAAGGGGCCTAAGGCCCACAGGCGACTTAAGGCCCGTTGTAGTAAACCGCCATAATGGCATGACTTGTATCATAAGGTAGACTTGACTAGTCACCGAGCCGGACACTGTTTATGAGCCGGCCGGGACTCTATAAGCCGCAGGGCGTCAACCCGTGTATATAAGGGGACGACCCGCCGGCGGCTTAGGGCAAGAAACAACCCTTCGAGAGCCGGGCATAGCGTATCTCACTCCCTGGTCATTGAAACCTCAAGCAATACCAACCCAACTAGACGTAGGCTTACCTTCACCGTAAGGAGCCGAACTAGTATAAATCCTCTCGTGTCCTTTGTCCAGATTAACCCCTTTAAGCTTCCTAGTTGCGATGGCTCCACGATTAAGTCCTTGCAAGAGGACATCTGCCGTGAAAATTCCACGATAGTTGGCGCCCACCGTGGGGCGGCGCCGCAGTGGATTTGAGTTCTTGAAGGGCAGCTTCAAGGGCTCAAGGGATACGTGATGGGCCGGATGACCAAGAGTCGTCGCGGCAAGATATACATCGACAACGAAGGCTGGGGCCCCGAGGCCGACTCAATTGAGTACGGGTACCGGGTCCCCTTTGGCAGAATTCATGTCTTCATCGGCCGGATTGGTGAGCCGGGCCCAGAGCCGGACAGCTGTACCGACCTCATTGAGACGGCTCAGCGTGCGAAACCCGCTCAGATTCAACCTATGATGAAGCGTGCCTTTGTGGGCTGTGTTCATGGAGAGGCACTTTCGGAAGGATCTAAGGATGGCAAAGAGATGGTCGTCCCATCATATGATGATTCGTCCTCCGGCTCAACAGATTCTCTGTATCAGGTCCAAGAAGGCATGCTAGGGGGCTGTTCTGACGATTCTAGCGTTCCAGATTGCTATGAGCCGCCAAGCTGGGCAGGAGTCTTCATGGCTGGTACCCAACCCGGCCAAAACTCGACGGCTACGACAGCAATAACGTCCGGGTTAGGAGTGGCCGGGGCAGGAGGCCCAGCCTTGGCCGGCTCAGTCTTGATAGACCTTATGGACAAGTTGACGGCCTTGTTAACCTCCACAGTTATTCCTGCAAATCCAGATGAGCATAACGCGGAGGTGGCAAGGGTGCGTGAGGAGATAGCCCAGGCCAAGGAGGCCTTGGCGGCTGAGGACACCAGGCTAGCTGCGAAGAGGGCGGCTTTAGATGCACGGGCGCAGCGACTCCAGTCAGAGGCTTTCCAGTTTAACATGAGTTTGAATGCATCCAATGAGGTTATGAGAAGGAGACATCAGAAAACCCAGTCCCGTCTGCCTCCGGTTTACGATCCTCAGAATCTTTTCACGACACCCGGAGCTGGTCCTAGCAATCCGCCCGAAGCCAATCAATTTATGACACCCGGAGCAGGAGGGCCGGTTCAGCCTCGAGAGACGGCACCTCTTCACGGGAGCATGGCCCCGCCCCGATACATACCAACACCTCCGGGCCACTTTTCCAACCCCATGGAGAACCTGATAGCAGCATCGGCGCGTCTGGCGGCTCTTCCAGTGGATGGTGACGACCCGACGGCGGTGGAAACCCGGAGGGCTAGGGAGCTTCTTCAGACGGCCTTGGCACAGCAAGAGGCCTATTCTTACAGCAGGGACAGGATTCATTCCACTCCTCAGCCTTGGGTAGCACCTCGACCAAACCGGAGTCCGAGTTACAGCAGACACATGGAGTCAGAGGCTTTATCAAGTAATGCCCATCGTCGCAACCAACCCGGCGGTTATAACCCGTGCAGGATCGATTGCGTCAGAGGATGAGCGGGCGGCTCAATTAGCGGCTCAAAGGTGGCGTATGATGGTTTCCCGTGAGTATCCAATGACTTACATTGGAGCAGGGTGGCCACGAGAACCGGTGGTGTCCCTTGTCTGGTGCCGGCTCTGCGAGATGTGCGTCTGCCCAAGGATTTCAAGGGTCCTCGAAAGGTGTCGAATTACACGGTCGACTTACAGCCGGGGGAATGGATACAAAGTTACAAGATGGCCATGGAATTATTGGAAGTCAGTGACGCGGCAATGGCTAAGTATTTCACCATGATGTTAGATGGAACGGCCCGAACTTGGTTGAAAAGCTTGCCTCCCAATTCCATCAGTTCATGGGCCGAGTTAAAGGCCCGGTTCATCAGTAACTTTAAAGATACTTGCAAGCAATCTATGTCCATTGTGGACTTGACCAATTGTAAGAAGGAGGAGGGTGAGTCCACAACTCATTGGGTGCACCGGGTCAAAGAAATAATACATTCATCTGATAAGATGGATGCCGGCTCTCCGGTAATTATGCTCCATCAGAATTGTCGTTTTGTGCCGCTGAAGCGGTAGGCGCCTTAAGCGTGATTGCAATGACATGGGTATGCTGATGGCGGCTTTGGTTAAATATGCGGATTCTGATACTACTGATGATCTTGTGTCTGAGGAGGAAAAGACAGGGAAGGGAAAGAAGAACGGCAACGGAAAGGGTCGGCAGCAACAGCCGGGAAATCAAGGTGGTAGCAAGCGTAAGCCGGACGGTAACCCGGCGTTTGTGGCCAATGCTAATGCCCAAGGTAATAACAAGAAACGTAAGGGGAGAGGACCTCCTCGATCTGGTGGCTCAGGTCCATCTCTTGAGCAGCTTCTGAATGAGCCTTGTCCAAGACACGGTACTCAAGAAAATCCTGCCACCCACTTATGGAAGGACTGCGCGATCATGAAGGATTTCAAAAATTCAAACATGTTTGATGGCAATCACGGATCAGGCGGCGGTTCAGGAGCAGGTGTTTTCCATGGCCCGGGTGGCGGCTCAAGTTCCGGTTTTCAAGGTGGTCAAGGTGGCTATAATCAGCAGCAGTCCGGTCAAGGAGGACAGCAGCAGCAGCAGTCAGGTTATCAGAGCCATCCAAAACAGTTAAACGGTGGGCAATACCATGTGTTTACCACTAACTTGTGTAAACATGACTAGAAGGTTCATAAAAGGGCTGTGAATTTGGTTGAACCGGCGGTTCCCCGTTATCTGAGGTGGTCAGAACAGCCTATCATTTGGAGTAGAGAAGATCACCCCCCCCCCGGGTTGATAACCCGGGTCAGTTAGCCTTGGTGGTGGCCCCTCAGGTTGGTGGATATAAATTCACTAAGGTACTCATGGACGGCGGAAGCAGCATCAATATTCTCTATTATGAGACCTTTCGCCGTATGGGTCTGACTGATAAGGACTTGAGGACGTCCAACACTGTTTTCCATGGGGTGGTACCCGGTAAGTCGGCGTATCCTGTTGGAAAGATCGAGCTGGAAGTGGCTTTTGGAGACGAATACGATTCCAGGGATGAGAAGCTGACGTTTGAGGTAGTCAAAATCAGAAGCCCATATCATGCTCTATTTGGACGGCCGGCTTATGCCAAGTTCATGGCACGGCCGTGTTATATTTATCTACAGCTCAAGATGTCGGGTTACAAGGGCACCATCACTGTGCATGGGAGTCGAAAGGTGGCCTTGGAGTGCGAGGAAGGAGATGCGGCTTATGCTGAATCCGTTTGTGCTGAAGAGGAGCTGAAGTTTTATCAAACTAATGTTGACCCGGCAGATATGACCTCTTTGAAGAAGCCAACCACAGAGCAAGACTCGGCTTTGATATTTAAGTCGGCCGCCGAGACAAAACTGGTTGACTTCACTCGTGTGACTCTTCCAAGCAGTTCAACATCAGTACCAATTTGGATCCCAAATAGGAAAGCACGCTCGTCGAGTTCATCCGTGAGAACAGGGACATCTTTGCATGGAAACCTTCTGACATGTCGGGTGTCCCGAGAGAACTCTCTGAGCACACTCTTAATATTGATCCAAAGTATAAGCCGGTCAGGCAGTTTCTCCGGCGATTCAATGAGGCAAGGCGAAAGGCTATAGGGTAAGAGGTCGCTCGGCTCTTAGCGGCAGGGTTCATCATGGAAGTTTTTCACCCGGAGTGGTTGGCTAACCCGGTGCTTGTGCTCCAGAAAAACGGCACTTGGCGGATGTGTGTCGATTACACGGACCTAAATAAAGCTTGTCCGGCTGATCCCTTTGCTCTGCCCCGCATTTATCAAATCATCGATGCCACTGCGGGTTGCGGCGGTTGAGCTTTGGATGCTTACTCTGGTTATCATCAGATCAAGATGGCAGTTAAGGACCAGGAGAAGACGGCTTTCATTACTCCATTTGGAGCCTTCTGCTATGTGTCTATGCCGTTGGGGCTCAAGAGTGCCCAGGCGACTTATCACGGTGTGTGCAGAATTGTCTCCACAATCAGATTGGGTGCAATGTTCATGCTTATGTGGATGACATTGTGGTGAAGTCCAGAGAGAAGGAAACCTTGATATCCGATTTAAAGGAAACCTTTGATAATCTCCGGGTCTACAAGATGATGCTTAACCCGGACAAGTGCGTTTTTTGTGTACCTGCAGGCAAGCTTTTGGGATTCCTGGTCTCAAACAGGGGCATTGAAGCTAACCCGGAGAAGATCAAGGCGATTACCTCTCTGGCTAAGACGGCGTGCATCAATGATGTTCAATGATCATGGTCGGCGTTGTCGCTTAAGCCGATTCATAAGCCGGCTAGGGGAGAAGGCTTTACCGTTGTATCGACTCGCCGGAAGACGGAGAGGTATCCTGATAATTGGAGTCAGATGAATTGAGGGGTCGGCGAATTAGACCCGCCAAAGGAAAAGCAGAATGTAAATTGGAGATAACCTCATCCGGCGTTTCACGGTTATATCGGGTAAGCCGGAGGAGAGTTCGCATCTTGAGTGGCCCGAGTTTGCCTCCGGTTCTCAAGTTGTTGTTGCTTCAAAAGAAATTGAGGATCTTGGTAAGCTAGAGGGTGTGAAAACCTTACTTTCCGGGTCACCCTTCGGATTTTTTGTGTTGGCAAAGGCTCTGAGTCGGAGGAAACTATAGTTACCTCTTCGCCAGCTGCTTGACTATTTCCAGTATCCTCCTAAAAGGATCAAATGTCAGTAAAGTAATTGCAAGGGAGTTAAAGAAAATTGAAAAATATTACCTCTTCCTCATCCGAAGAAGAGTCATCCAATTTAAACATGTCAGAGGCGCTGGGTTTCTTCTTCTTAGAGGTGCTCGTCCTGGCGGTTTTTCTTTCAGTTTTCTTGGCCGCCCTGGCCTGTTTAGCAGCCTCATGGTCATACTTATCCTTCCAGAAATCATCACCGGCCTGTGGAAACAGATAAAGAATCATAAGTATAAGAAGGTAACATATAAAAGAGTATTTGTGAAGATCAGTAACTTCATCAAGTAGAGCCGGGTTCTTCTTGCGAAGGGAAGTAAGTCAAGGCATTATCGTTACTGATGCCTTCCTTCAACAGAGATTGGATCAGTAGCATCTACCGCATCGTCGATAAATCATCGAGCTATGACGCATTGAGTCATCCTTTTCGCTCAGTATAAGTACACATTAAGCGGGCGGCTTAATGGTAGTATCCGCAAGGTGACCTGACTTCGAACCAGATCGATGCCATTTAAACCGCTCCCTAGAAGAGCTTTGATCTTCTTGATGGTGGGGTTGAGAGGCAGGCGTTCAATAGCGGATAACTTATCTACCGGCGGATGATTGGATTCGAGACGCAGGCGCGAAAGCCGGCGATGGCTTCTCATCACCGGTGATGTATCTTGGCAGTAGAACCACGTCTGGTTCCAGTCTTTCGGGTGACTTGGTAGCTCAGCATAAGGGAAAAGACAATCTCTTCGCCGCTCGATGGAGATGCCGCCAAGTTCAAGACTAGGCCCGTTGGCACGTTCATTTTGCCGGTTCAAATAAAAAAGTTCTCTGAACAAAAGCAGATTTGGTTCTTCTCCCAGGTACACTTTGCAGAAAACTTGAAAATTGCAGAGATTTGACACGGAGTTGGGCCCGATGTCTTGAGGTCTAAGGTCAAAGAAGTTCAGAACTTCTCTGAAAATTTTTGAGCCGGGAGGGGCAAATCCCCGGTTCATGTGATCCGTGAAAACTATTACTTCCCCGTCTTTTGGTTGAGGCTTTTCTTTGGATGGGTCAGGAACACGATAAGACATGACCTCCTTTTTTGGCAGATGGCCAGACTTCACAAATTCGGCCAGTTTACTCTTAGTGATCGTGGATGGGACCCAAATTGCAGGTTACAGGTGAACTTTTGCCGCCTTTAGGTGCCATGACAACAGTCGGCCTATTACCAAATAAGAAGTTCCGGTTCAAATTTTAACCCGGGAGGAAAATATCCAAATTACTGAAGGTAGCGGCTTACGAAGGGGCCTAATGATATAATGGTGATTGTGCAACAATATTTAAGCCGCTACAAACATCAAGAGCGATTCAAAAATTTAAAGTCATGAGAAGGCGGCAAGGATTACAGCTCAAGATCACTTATTTAAACCCGGACACACGGGCGGTTGTGTTTAAAAGGCATTTACCGTAAGAAGCTTTCGGGTGATAGAAACAAGTTTCACAGATGACAGCTATTATTTTGGATCAAATTATTGTTCTGAAGGAAATTTTTTCTAGACCTAAAACAGAGCAGAGAAGTTCATGCACTCGAAGACAGTTCCCAAACAAGGGAGATGAGATCTGTTTTTATGCAAGATCAACATAAACAACTACCACAGCAGTTCTGCACAGTTTTTATGATCTAAGCAGGTTGTGGAGGTACAAGCTAGCAAGGGTTTGCGTCGGGCGGTGATGAACGCCGATTTAACTCGTGGAAAGTTCTGATGCAGATCTAAAGAAAGGAAAGGAGAGGAACTCACGGATGAACTTGAGCTGCGGAGGTTCGCCGTTGATTTCTGGTCCGAGTCAGGCTGATGCAGCGGCCTGAGTCGATGAAGACGAGGGGTTCGACGGCGGCGGCGGTGGAGCTTGAGTGACAGAGAAGAGAGGAAGAAGACGATCGGAAGGAGAAGAATGAAAGACACGAAGTCGCGCCTATTTACAGGTGGAGAAGATAACCGAGACGGCGCGGAAACAAGGAGATAAGAATTACTATCCGGTGCCCCGACGCCTTGATTTTCGGAACAATCAATTAAAGCAGAGATCCGTTGAAGGATACGATGGAATAGAAAATGAATTAAGGAAAGGATGACGTCACGCCGGGTTAAGAGGGATCCAGAAGATGACATCATGGCGGGTTAAAGAAAACCCTTTGGATAGTCAGTAGACTGAAGATTTATTCTTTAAATATATTTTTAGATTGACATGAACAGGTTCAGGTCAATCTGGGGCCTAATGTTGGGGATATGACTATTTGTGTAAGCCACCCAGGAGGGGCCGGGTTACACAAAGAGGACTCATCAGAGGAAGCCCAAGTACAAGCATGAAGATGGCGTCTCAACAAGGGGCCTAAGGCCCACAGGCGACTTAAGGCCCGTTGTAGTAAACCGCCATAATGGCATGACTTGTATCATAAGGTAGACTTGACTAGTCACCGAGCTGGACATCGCTTATGAGCGGCCGGGACTACGTAAGCCGCAGGCGTCAACCCGTATATAAGGGGACGACGGCCGTTTAGGGCAAGAAACAACCCTTCGAGAACCGGGCATAGCGTATCTCGCCTCGGTCATCGAAACCTCAAGCAATACCAACCCAACTAGACGAGGCTTACCTTCACCGTAAGGAGCCGAACTAGTATAAACCCTCTCGTGTCCTTTGTCCCGATTAACCCCTTTAAGCTTCCTAGTTGCGATGGCTCCACGATTAAGTCCTTGCAAGAGGACATCTGCCGTGACAATTCCACGACAGTGCTCTTCACTATCTGACTCTCACCCGGCCGGATCTACAGTATGTTGTTCAGCAGGTGTGTCTTCATATGCACGCCCCTCGTGACTCTCGTTGGACACTCGTGAAACGGATTCTCCGATACATCCATGGCACGATGTCTCTTGGACTCACTCACACGGCGTCCACTTCTGTGGAGATGGTGGCTTATTCCGATGCGGACTGGGCTGGCTGCCCTGACACCCGTCGCTCCACCTCTGGCTACTGCGTCTACCTTAGTCACTCGTGGCCGTCCAAGTGACAACCCACAGTTTCGCGCTCCAGCGCGGAGGCCGAGTACCGAGCAGTGGCTAACGCCATCGTCGAGTGCACCTGGCTACGACAGCTATTTCAAGAGTTGCATCATGATGTCTCCTGTGCTATGGTTGTCTCATCGTGACAACGTCTCTGCGGTGTACCTTTCTGCCAACCCCGTTCATCATCGCCGGACTAAGCACATTGACCTGGACATTCACTTTGTGCGTGAGCAGGTGGCCCTTGGACGCATTCGGGTCCTCCATGTTCCGACCGCACAACAGTTCCCCGATGTGATGACTAAGGGACTGCCTACTTCCACCTTCGAGGAGTTTCGTTCCAGTCTCTGCGTCTCCGGCGCCGCTTCGACTGCGGGCCGGGGGGGGGGGTGTTGAATATATTATGTACGTGTATATTGTGTCGTGGGCCCACCTCCTAGTTCTCCTGTATAGTTGAGGTTGTGGCCCCATCTTGTACATCATATATACGTGCCTGGTGCACCGATCAATGCAATTGTGTTGCACAGCCTATTCCAGTCTTCCACCGTCTCAACCTTAGTTTAAAAATTTTGTATTAAAATTAATACATAGTTGAGACGTTTATTTTGGGACGGAAGGAGTATACTATTTTTCTCTTCATTTTGAGAATATAAGAAAGACCAACACGTGTATAGGAACGACTCCACATGTACGTACACAGCTGCTTGTTTCTTCCAAGCTGGCGCAGCATATATGGCAGCAGATGAAGGATGTTGTTGTGTAGCGCTGGATCTGGAGCTGTCAGAGTGCGTGGTTCGCCGGTAGACACGCGGGCGTGCATGTAGAGATAGTTAAGAATGCAAACAACTGTACAGCCGGGGTCCTAGCTGGAACCACATACGGTTGTAACCAGGCTGATGTGTGTCTAATCTCTGTACAACTATGCTGATGTGTGTCTAATCTCTGTACAACTATGTATCTATGCCCCGGGTCCGTATAAACAGACGTATCGATTAAATTGACCCATCACGTCAAATTGAAGACAAGCCGGTGCAGTGTGTGCGAGCCTCCAAACCAACCCCCTTCTTGTCAATGAGCAATGATGATAAAGCTAGCTAGGTAGCTGCCTAACTGCACTGAATCAACATCAAGCTTGTTGCGTTCACTCACTCACTAGCGCCATGTTCAGATTGGATGGGCAGTTAATTGACCCTACTCACTCACTAGCGCCATGTTCAGATTGGATGGGCAGTTAATTGACCCTTTCTTTTGCGAGAGAAAGTTGAACCCAAGTAGTACTATGCGTGCGTGCCCATGAAGCATGTATACTCGATCGGTAGAGCATCCAAGCTAGTCCAACAATTTAAAGGCGTCGTATTGTAGCAGGCTACACTACCCTGTCGTGCTCGTGCATGCCGAATGAATGCCCCAGCAGTGGCTGCCTGCACAAGCACGCACGCCTTTCGGTTTAAGTCTCTTCTTCTTCGCGTGTGCCTAATATCCGTACTGGTACACACTGCTACTGGTAGCTCATTGATTCGTCTGTCTCGCCTTCATTCGTGCCTCTCTCGATCGTTTTCTGGACAGGTGGATGGATGGCTTCAGGTTACTGTTCCGACTGCACAAGGTGGTCATTCATTATGTCTGGGTCGGCACCGGTGCGTGCGCGGTTGCGGCTGGATCGAGCTTCATGTGGAGAGAAGGGCTAGCTGCATGCGGTATGGTTTGTGACTGCGACGTCCGTCGTCCTTGGCTCTGGAGAAAAGAGGAGGAGAGGCGACGGCGAAGGCCGAGTCCAGGAGTGCGTGCTGCGGGCCTGCAGCGGCCGGTTGCTGTCCGGGCGGGGCGGCTGACTCCGACCGCCCGCCGCGCCGCGGATCCAGGGGAGATTAACTAGACGTAGGCTTGACCCGACTTGATTTACCGGCCGGCCGGCCTAATTCAACAAACTGTTCGGTCCTTTCTGCGTTGTTTTTTTTCTTTTTTCGAGGAAGAGAGGTCATGTGTGTTTCTTGCGTGCTCCTCAAGTCGCATTTTCATGTTTTTGTGTAGTACTCCTCAAGTCACATTTTTATGGCTTCATCATCAAAGCCTTGGGACCGGTCGGCAGCAGCACGCATCACATCATTCACATGCACGCCTTGCCGGTGACCAACGCGCGCAAGGGAGTACTGCTGCTACTAGCATCAACCAGAGTTGGCGGGTAGAGGTCCTTGAGTGATTCAGTTCAGCTGTTCACCTGCTCGCTGCTGCTGCTTATGGCGTGGCTGTGACGCGGGCCACGTACGCTAGACGGAGTCCTCGCGCGGGGGACGTGATCAGTTGGCGACGATTCCGACATGGGCTCCAATTGTTTAGCTTCACAGCTGTCCGGGAGAGAGTGTCTACGGCCATCACGCACGCCGTCAATTTCTAATCAAGCACTTTGCTGCCGCTACCGACCTGCCCATTAACTGTCACAAAATGACGACGTTTGCTTTCTCCGACGATGGGCACTGCAGCCACCGCCGTGGCTGAACTGCGGGCACAGCAGCTTCTGTCGTTTCACGGGTCTAGCCTTCTTTGTTGAAACGGTTTCACGGGGCTTTGGACAAGAGAGGAGCAGACGAAGGCAAAAGACAAGCCTAGAATAGAAGTGCGTGCCGGCAAAGAGGTCGATCCCGTGACTCCGGGCGTCTTGGCGTATGTAGTTCACATTTACTCCCTCCGTTTTCAAATAATTATCTTTCTAGTCATCTCAAATGGAGTACAACATACAGATATATGTAGACATGTTTTAGAGTGTAAATTCACTCATTTTACTCCGTATGTAGTCATTTGTTGAAATCTCTAGAAAGACAATTATTTAGGAATGGATGGAGTAGATGTGAAATAGCAAACCCGTATGTAGTTCTTCATTCGGGAAGCAACGAGTTGTATAATTATGTACAGATTTCGTTGAGCATCATATTTGAGCTTCCCAACGTGCTCTTGTTGGTTACCCGGAAGGCAGGAAGTACTAGTCTACGTATGTATTCGTCCTGCTGCATGTGATGTATTCACCGTGCCAATGACAAGCACCGACGCGGTGCCGCGCAAGCGCTGCGCCGATGGTTTCAGCTATCCAAGCGCCGTGCTAATGTTCTCGACCGGGAGAACCAGCATGAACAGAAGAGGAGAGTAAAATGGCTCTCCAGCACGTGGTGTCACAGCAGTGGCCATGGACGCTCACGAGGTTCCGCTTCTCGCATCGGGACTCGGGAGCAACATTGCTGCCGTCGATGGTGTCATAGCTGTCGCCATGGGCGATAAGGAGGCCGCGGTGCTCCTGTCGAAAACAACACACCACCGTCGGTGGTGTCGCAGCCGTCGCCATGGACGCGCTGAGGAGGTCGCGCTGCTCCCATCAAGCACAACACACCACGGTCGATGGTGTAGCAGTTGTCGCCATGTGTTAGACTTGTAGACTTGTACGCATTGTAATATCTGTACAATGTATCTGTACCCGATGAGGTACCCCTCGTCATATATATGTTATCATGGCCGACCCTCTCAGGTGTCGAAGCCCATAACCCCAAAACCCTTTGTCTATCATGGTATCAGATGCGATCTAGCGATCCTGACCTAGTCATGTCGTCTTCCGCTGCTTCCTCCGAGGCCGCCGCCGCCGCTGCCCTCTCCGGCGCGGCCACCCTCGCTGCCCTTTCTGGCGCGGCGACTATGTCCGCCGCCATCACCATGCTCGCCGAAACCTATTCGGCCCCTGCGTCGCTCACCGATCCGATCGGGACAGGCGCGCCCGTCTTCGCCCCGCCGTTCCTGTCCAACCTTCTCCAAGGAGGAAGATCGACAGGAGCCTTGTTTTCCGGGGCGACGTCCTCGGCTCCTCCCAGCTCACCGGCTCTACGCCCCAACTACGGCGCGCTGGCACCCTACGCGCCGCCACCGCCGTACGCGTACGACCCCGCCGCCTACTGTGCTTTTTACGGCGCTCCCTACGGTGCCCTCTACGGCGCCTTTACGCCGGGTCATGGCGCCGGCTATGGTGCACCTCCTGGTGCCGGCTATGGTGCTCCGTATGGCCCTGGCTACGCGGGGTTCCCGCGCCTGCGACTCACGATGCGTCACCACAGGCGCCTCCGGTTGCGCAGCAGTCCTCGCCTGCGGTGGATGTCGTCTCATCCGGTGCGGTTCCTGTGCCGCCCTATCACGACTCCACCATTCTACTTCAGCAATCTCCTGCCGGTGAAACTGAAGATGGACAACTATCTGTTTTGGCGCGCACAGATTCTTCCCCTCCTCCGTAGTCACTACTTGGAGGGTTTTGTCGATGGTACTCTGCCATGTCCCCCGCCGGATCATCATATGTACCGGCCATGGATTGCTCAAGATCAAGCGATTCTCTCGGCGATTCACCCTCCCCTCACCGAGGGCGCCGCCGGCTTGGTTTTATTTGCTACTACGTCTCATGAGGTATGGGATGCGCTGGAGTCCAGTTTCTCTGCACAATCCTCGTCTCAGCACATGGCTCTTCGTACACAGCTTAATGAGACCCACAAGGATCATCACTCTGTCACCGTTTTCTTCAACAAGATCAAACACCTCGCCGATCAGCTTGCCTCCATCAACGAGCCACTTCGTGACACGGAGTTTACCACATATGTTCTCCAAGGTCTCGATGCCGAGTATGACTCTCTTGTGGAGGTGATCCAGGAACGCAAGGTTCCCATCAAGCCGCAGGAACTCTTTCAGCGCCTCCTCTCAACGGAGCAACGCCTTGCCAGTCGTCATCGGATGAGGCTCCCTCGGTCAACGCTGATGTCCGTGGTGGGAAAGGGCATTCTGGTGCCCATCCTGCTGATCCTACGGCTGCTTCGACCCCTCCTACGGGAGGCAAGGGTGGCGCTCCTCCTGCTGCACCTTCCCAATCACGTCCCACCATCGCTGCCGAGAACGGGCGCCCATGTGCTCATAGCCGCCAGGAGCTGCTGCCCTTGTCGGGCCAGTGGAATTTCGCCACGTTGCATCTCGCCGTCATCGCTGCTTTCAGCCGATTTTACGGGTCTTGGCAACAACGGCAAGGGCAATGAGCGTCAAGTCAACATGACGCGGCATCAAGGAAAGACTCGGTCTTATAATGTTGATCCCACCTGGTACATGGACACTGGCGCCACAGAGCACGTGACAAATGAACTGGACAAGCTTGCTATTCGGGAGGCCTACCATGGTCCTGACAAGGTTCACACAGCCAATGGGGCAGGTATGCACATCTCTCATATTGGTCAGGCATCTCTCCTCACACATACATCTCGGCGATTCGTCTTAAGAATGTTCTTCGAGTTCCCGCTGTTGCCCGTAACTTACTCTCCGTTCCTAAACTTACTTATGACAATAATGTGTTTTGTGAGTTTCACCCGTTTCATCTTTTTATCAAGGACCGGGCTACACGGGACGTACTTCTTAGAGGGCGCCTTCGTCATGGACTATATGCTCTTGATGTGCCACGATCTGTCTCTCCAGCCGTCCTTCAAGTCTTCAGTGTTGTTCGAGTGTCTCCCTCGCAATGGCACTCTCGTCTTGGCCATCCAGCTACATCCATTGTTCGACATATTCTTCACCGTCATGATCCAAACAACCCCTATATGTGGCCGCGATGAAATTGTTTCTTTTTTCCGAAACGGATTGCAATCTCTAAACCATGCATGTCCCCTTTTTGTCTTCCTTTTCGTGTGTTTCTCGTGAGGTACTACTCCTCAAGTCGCATTTTTATGACTTGGAGGAATTGGGACCGGTTGGCAGCATCTAGGAAGGCATCACACCATTCACACCATGCACCGTTGCTCTTGATGAATGCGCACAAGTGACTACTGTAGCATCGGTTATACAGTATATACAGCTGGTAGGTAGAGGTCAAATAATTAAGAAGAGAAAATAAAAGGAGGGTCAAATCCAAGTCCAAGACCTTTTTTTTATCAGGATCATGTATGTTGTGAGTGTGACATGGGCCGAGACCAAGTCTATGATCCCGTCCGGGCGGCCTGATCACTTGGAGGCCTGCCGCTTGGCAAACCGAAGCTGGCTTTGACTGTCAGTAGCTTCATAGCTGTCTGAAATAGTGTCCCCCTCGAAAAAGAAAAAAAAGCCATCTGAAAGAGTGTTTCTCAAAAAAAAAAAACTATCTGAAAGAGTGTTGCTCCAAAAAAAAAGCTGTCTGAAAGAGTAGAGCGTCTAGTGTTGCTAAAAAAAAAACTAGATCGCACGGTCATTTTTTAATTAAGGACTTTGCTATTGCTACCGACCTGCAAATCGGCATTCACAGGACGACCGTACTTTCTCTTTCTTAATTACGATGGAGGTCTAATGGTAACACCGTGGCAGCAGCAGCTTGTGTGTGGTTTCACGGATCTGTATCTTGGCCTATCTTTAGCCCATATCTGCCTTGTGACCCATCACCTCTACTCTAAAATGTGACAAATACTCCTACCTCCCTCCCTGTATGTATATGTATGGAGACGAGCCTGTTTTTCGAAGGTGTTGGGTTGATGCTAGTCATTGTCTCCACCTTGTACCCTATTATTATACTCCGAGCCTTGGTTTCCCCTATCTTTGCTTGACCATGATTAATTCCAAGGTCGACAAGTATAGCTTTCTCTTGGACAGTTGAGGGCACATGCTCTGTACTTGGGGCCCGCTCTCTTGACAGGCAGATCGGACCACCTTAATTGCCACCAGCATCTACACGTACTGACTAGTGCTCCTGGAGAAGACGGATGCAACAGGATGTTTGGGTTGCTTGGTCGTAGTACAGTACAGTAGCTGATCGATGTGCCACTAGCATCAGGGTTGGCGTCTGTTGCTGTTCTCGCCGGTGGACGCGTACGCGAGCCTTTGTGACGCTGCAGGGAGGGCCGAGTCCAATTCTGTCTGCGCCTCTTGGCAACCTACCGCTGGCGACTGACTGACTGACTAGTCCGACCGCCGCTCGCCGCGCCGTGGGTCGTGGAGAAGCGGGGAAGGACGGGACACAAAAAAGGAAAAAACAAGCGAGTTCAGCCGTGCAAACGCACAAAAATGAAAGGAGTGCGAGTCCACATGCATGTTTTCGATGGGTTTGGTTTATTTTTTCAGAAAAGTCTACTAGGCTTCTATTAATCAAAGTTCGGAATTACAGGTAGAGCAACAGAATCGTGAGGCGACCCTAACCAAACGTGTCACCCCTGATCTAAAGAAAGCTCGAGCATGAGGTTCATATATAATTCGAGTTCCTCGACTCATGAACAAAAACACAAGAACTGAAAGAGTCGCTCCATGATTTTATATCCTTGATCACTCCACCATAGGCATAGCAACCACCTGTAACGTTATGTATGTGCTTGACGGCGTTCAAGCAGTCCGAAGCAATATCAAACTGCTGCGGTCCAAGATCTTCTACCAAAGCTAGTACTTCTCGGCAAGCCACTGTCTCAAGCAGTGGCGTAGCTAGGGGGTGGCCAGGGTGGTTCATGGACCACCCTGGAATTTCCCTTTGGCTTTTATATAGTGTAATAAAAAGATATTTTTTTAAAAATAAACAAACTTGTGTAAATATTTTTATTGATGGACCACCCTGACTTATTGGGCTGGCTACGTCACTGGTCTCAAGTGATGATGGTTCCGAAAGTGCCCAGATAACAAGCACTGAGGGACCAAAGGATTCACCTGCACCATCGCAGCTGCAGTACCACATTTCCACGATGAGACACAGCGGCGTCTACATTTACTTTTTACTTTCCCGGGGGTGGGTGGCGGGATCCATTTCCTCTCATTATCATTGGCTCTCGTGGTGCTTCCTGAACTAGTTGGAGGGTTTCCCTCTTGACACATATCTCCCGATTCTACAATAAAGCTAGTCACAAACAAGTGAGTAGACAGAGGATTCTAGTTAATTCCTTTGTGTATAAGCTTCCTTCTAGCTCACCATATTGCCCATAGACTCACCGTCGTCCTTAGGAACCGCTCATGGCCATGGGTTTGGTTGGAGTCCGGATCAGCAAAGCGCCTCGCCAACAATACGGTCGACTGGGCCTTCCCCACCAAAAAAAATACGGTCAACTGGGCCTGGCCCGGTAGGCTACCAATTTTTTTACTAAATAGTTCGACGAGTGTATATTTTGATCTTTTTTTATAAATTTTAGGTGACTGGGTCAAAAACTAACTTTTCCGTTAAGTATGCCATCAAAAAATAATTCTATTAAATAATAAAAAGATGTACCTTCAGATTTTAACAAAAAGTCAGTATGATTCACCCGTTTACAAAATGTCGCACTAAATGTATTACAAGTTCTCACACACTCAAAAGTGTTCGTGAAATTCAAAAGAGTTGACGCATTTTATAAAACTATACAAAGTGTTCATATATTTCAAATTAATGTTCATGCCATTTCAAAAAACATCCATGGAGTTTTAAAAGTGTTATTGTACTTATAAAAATGTTCTCTAACTTTAAAAAACAGCCACGTGTTTTCTAGAGCGAACATTTGGGCAATTGAACAAAGAGTTCGCGCATATTTTAAATCCTTGTAAATATAATCGTGTGATATGTTTTTGTGTGAAATGGCCGTGTTGAATTATTTATTGCCAAACATGGCCATGCATGATCACATCAACAGAAGAAGAGTCAATTACACCACTGGTGCCATAACTTGACGTGAAAAGTCAGTTTAGTGCTAAAACTTACGGCATACATTGAACTGGTGCCACAACTTTGGCTTTGGCGTGCATATACAGTGCAAATCATGTTTCTATACGGACACGGTGCTAATTAGGCGAGGCAATGTGGTGTGTGGCCTGCTGTCAGCGACTGGATGACGTGTGCCTACTATTTTGCGAGAAAAAAAACCTCGCTTTTTTTCTCATGAAGAAGCCCCTGGTAGGGGCCCATATTTTTCTCGGAGATGGAGGGTAGTATTGTGCAAAAATTGTCGCCATGGGATTCGATCACATCACCTGACGCCTGCAGTGCGGCCGGCCAAATGAATACACCAAACATCATTTACTTAACTGATATAACCATTCTAGCTTAAGTCGGCTGGAGTCCCAGCGGCCCATTTTACATTGTTATTTTTGTTAAAAAAATAAAATACATGTAAATTGTAACTGTGTTTTAAAACAAAATAAATTTAAAAATAACAATGAAGACTTTTATGTACTACATATTTGTTTAATTTAAATCATGAACAGTCTAAACTTATATTAACATTTATTGAAATAAAATATATATTTTTATAAATTCCTAAAAATAGTAACGCTGCTAGGTGGTGTGGTGGCCACTGGCACATGATGACTACATGTCGCTGCTTCTAATCCCAGCCAACTATTTTTAGGTTATATGAATATATGTTTTTTAAAGCATGAACACTTTTATATACTACATGAATATTTTGTTAAAACTGTGAATATTTGAAATTTTATTTAAGAATTTATTAAAACATACAGTAAAAAAAACTTTCTTAAAGCAGGAACACTTTTGTACACTACATGAATTGTTTTTAAACTGAGAACATTTTAAAGTTATATAAGCATTTATTAAATATATAAATACATAAACACGTACCTACATCATGAATACATTTGTATATTACATTAATATTTTGTTAAAAGTGTGAACAATTTTAAACTTATATAGAAATATATTTAATATATGTTCTTATTCAATATGCAAAGTACTACATGAGCAACTTTGTTATTCATAATTTATTATATGGATAAATGCTAACTCCATACGTGATTATTTCATAATGTAATTTATTACATACATACATATATTATTTATAACACACTATTATAATTTACGTATATTCTATAATTTCTGAAGAAAAAATGGAAAAATTGGATGTAGGTACTGCAGCCTGCTTAATAGTGAAAGAATATTAAGATAAATTGTGAATAGTCTACAGAGAACTGTTCGGGAACTATTCATGACATATTTCTTTTTTTTGTTTCTCGATGTATGTTTCGAATTTTGATCTGAATTTTTTAGGGGTTATCTTAGTATGTGCTGTGAACATGCATGATTTTTTTCAGATTTTTTCGCAATGTTTAAATTTGAATTTGGGCTGCATGTCACCGTGCATGTTACCGTAGCGCATGTCACCTGATCCCAGTCCAGCAGTAGCATCCAGGCCAGTTATTACATAAAATGGTTGAGACTCAGGTGGTTAGCCTTGCCCCGCTGTTGTCTATAGGCCATCTGTTCGAGTCCTCGCGTGAACCAATTTTTCATTTATTTATGGGAAGTTGACAAGTGGACCCTTGCGGCTGTGGCATAGTATTTTTTGTGAGAAAAAAATTCAAGGTTATTTTTCTTGCAAAATAGCAGGCCATACGTCCACTTTGCCGTCCTATATATCGCTGATAGCGGGGCCCCATGCCAGGCTGGCATGCCTAATCAGCACTCTATTTGTATAGAAACGTGATTTGCATTGTATATGCATGTCAAAGCCAAGTTATGGCACCAGTTCAATGTATGCCATAGGTTTTAGCACTAAACTGACTTTTTACGCCAAGTTGTGACACCAATGGTGTAATAGTTGACTCACAGAAGAACATATGAAAACCATGAAAGGCTGAAGGGGTTGGCTAAGTCAAAGTCAGGCGAGATATTCTGAATCCATTATTCTTTTTTATTCTTAGTCCGTCATGCTATTTTATAGAAAAATCTCTGATGTTTCTGACATTAAACCCGCAGTGCATATTAAATGTTTTTTAAAATACTTATATCTTTTAAATTGTAGCTCCAAATTTAACATGTTATATATGGAATTTGATTAAAAAAATATATAGAATCTGAATATGATGTTATTTTACCTGTTAACCGTTTAAAAAAATACTATCTAAGGTGCAATCGTAATCAACAGTGCATTATCGGTCTTTCTTTTATATCGGTACTGATCCGGATTGTGGATAAACATATCGGCAAAATCAGGATTGGAGACGAAATTGAAGATCACTTGTCCGTTTCTTTGTACGTATTAAATCTACATGCAAGCCGTGTTTAAGTAGAAGACATGAGAAATCTTGAACTTGCGCTTTTGTAGGCAAATATCATCTTTGTTTCGGCCGTAGCTACAAATACTCAGATTATAAATCATTTTTTAATTAAAAGTGTGTGTTATTTTTTCTCTCCTGTTGCAACGCACGGGCCCTTTTGCTAGTATACTATAAGAGGTAGCTATACAAAACCGGATCGGTGCAGTTCCTTGTCCAGGTAGGACAGGACGTCTTGTGGTCCGTTGTGGAGTAGAACTATATAGATAGAGTCCCTCGAACGAAGAATAGCAAGGCTACGATCCCGCCTCCTCTTCCTCCGAGAAGGAGACACGAACACCAAATTCTTTCACTGTCATGCTTGCCATCGCCAGCGGCGGAACATGATCAACTCTCTCCGACATGGAGATACAATTGCCACCGGCGAAGACGAACTCTCAGACATGCTGGATGGGTTTTATGATCACTTGCTGGGAGAAGCCCGCAGCATTACAGTCCATCAATCTTGATGCCATCCATCTGCCGCATAGAGACCTATCGCATCTCAAGGCACCTTTCGCGGAAGAAGAGATTGAGAGAGTAATCAAATCTATGCCCATGGACAAGGCGTCGGGGCCGGACGGATTCACAGGCCGATTATGTGCCTCCTGCTGGCACATAATCAAAACTGACATCATGCGTGCCATAGACCTCGGGCGACGCTCTGCAGCAATGGTGCACGCTGCCGGCACCATATGATAGCTATGGTAATCGACGATGGGAAAGACGCAGGGGTGGCGGGATCATCACCGGTGGGGTCGTCGGGGAGAAGATGGAGGCAGATAAGAAAGGAAAGACTTGGCCGGGTGTGAAAAGAATATATAGCAGCAGCATCCAGGCTAGTTATTACATAAAATGGCCGAGTCCTCGCGTGAACCAATTTTTCATTTATATATGGGAAGCTGACAAGTGGACCCTTGCGGCTGTGGCATAGTATTTTTCATGAGAAAAAAAATTTCAAGGTTATTTTTCTTGCAAAATAGCAGGCCATACGTCCACTTTGCCGTCCTATATATCGCTGATAGCGGGGCCCCATGCCAGGCTGGCATGCCTAATCAGCACTCTATTTGTATAGAAACGTGATTTGCACCGTATATGCATGTCAAAGCCAAGTTATGGCATCAGTTCAATATATGCCGCAGGTTTTAGCACTAAACTGACTTTTCACGCCAAGTTGTGACACCAATGGTGTAATAATTGACTCACAGAAGAACATATGAAAACCATGAAAGGCTGAAGGGGTTGGCTAAGTCAAAGTCGGGCGAGATATTCTGACAGCACGTAGTGGGTCACTCGTTGGCCGATTTTAATTAAGGTGCACGGATGTTGCGCAAGTACACTGAGACACCAGTACTCGTGTACTGGTACGTAGTCGTATATTACTGCTGTGGAGCACGTTGCACGTATGCAAAATGGGAAATGAAGACCAGTGCCGTAGACCATAGTACAGTAGTACTAGCAGCAAGCAAAGCATGCATGCTGAATGAATGAATGAATGTGCCGGCAATAACACGCACGCCTTCTTGGCTCCCACAGCATGTGCTTGCTGCCGGTGCTACTCCGATCCGAGCCAGTTGATCCATTCATGGCGCTGCCCTCTCGCTGGCTGTCTTGACAGGCAGATCTGACGCCATTAAACTCATCTCCTTTCCTTCCTTGATTGCCACCAGCATCCACTGCCCCTGAGGAAGACAAGACAGTTGCTGTTGCTGGAAGCCAATCGTTTGATTAGCCGGTCGGCGCGGCATGTGTGTGGTACAGGACAGTTGCTGTTGAATTGAATGTGTGGACGTGTGCATCGGCAGGCATCAGGGTTGCTGTTCTTGCCGGCGTACGCGCGCGAGTGTGACGCTGGGAAGCGAGGGCCGGGTCCAAGCCTACCCGCGCCACTTGGCAACGGCCGGCCGGCCGGGACCGCCGCGCCGCGGATCATGGAGAAACGGTGGAATGATGAGGTGCGAGGCACGGACCTGACCTCGCGGACTCTGGCCATGAGGGGGCGACCGTTTTTCTTTTCTTCTCTTTTGCGAAATGAGGACATGTTTCTCTAAGCACACAGGTAACACAGAAACGTGCGAGAGACCACATGCACAACAAAAAGCTGCAGGTTCACATCTTTTTGGTGCGCTTGCACTTTTTCTTCTTTCGAAATGGAGGGAAAAGTTTGGCCTCATCCCCTTGATTAATTAAGCAAGTAAGCTTGCCCAGTTAATGAAAAACTAGAGAAAACGATCACAATCGCTGAGCGGCATCTACAAAATACCCCACGCACAACACTTCAGAGAGGGCCTCGGCGAGACAACATGCAAGCGGCATGTGAACTTCGCTTCACCAATCTCATGGGATGCTGCTTGCTGAGGAGCGGACTGTATGAAAAATCCAGATGCGATGGTCTTTCTCCACCGGGTTCTACAACTTTCCTTGAACCAGGTTTTTTTTCCTGCTTTTTTATGATGGTTTTCTTCTGGTTTTATCGCAGTATTATATTACCTTTCTCTTTCTTCTCTATTTTCCCTTCGTCCCTTTTTTATTGTCAATTTTATTCAATATAATTTTTTTTGAAATTTAGATATTTTTTCTTTCCGCGAACATTTATTGAAATTTGGAACATTTTACCAAAAAATGAAATTCATTAATATTTTTGGAAATTTAGAACATATTTTCAAACCCTGGACATTTTTTGAATCCATGAACAGCTTTTGAATTAGCAAGCATTCTGCTTCGGAATTATTTTTCTAATTTGTGAACGTTTTTCAATCCATGATTTGTTTTAGAAATTTGTGATCATTTTTTGAATGCACAAACACTATTTAAATCCATGATTTGCTTTTGAATTCATGACCATTTTTAGTCCGAAAAACTTATTTGAATCTACAATTTTTAAAAATTGTGAGCAATTTTCGAATTCATGATCATTTTTTAATCCGCAAACATTTTTTAATCCATTATTTTTTATAAAATTGTGAACATTTTCTGAATTTGCGATCATTCTTTAATCTGTAAACATTTTTCAAATTGAAGAACATTTTTTGAATCCATGATTCTTTTTTATATTTGCAAACATTTTTAAATTCATGATCATTATTGTATCTGCAAACATTTTGTTAAATTCATGACCATTTTCTAATCCAAGATGTTTCTCAAAATTTGTGAATATTTGTTGAATCCACGAACATTTTTTGGATCCACTAATTTTTTGGAATTCATGATCTATTATAATCAGCAAAAATGTTTTGAAATTCATGAACATTGTTTGAATGTATTATTTTAAATTTGCAAACATTTTTGAATCCATTGTTTTTTATAAAATTGTGAACATTTTCTGAATTTGTGATCATCCTTTAATCTGTAAACATTTTTCAAAATTCAAGAAGAATTTTTGAATCCATGATTCGTTTTAATATTCGCAAACATTTTCATGATCATTATTGAATCCGCAAATATTTTGTTAAATTCATGAACATTTTGTAATCCATGATGTTATTCAAAATTTGTAAATATTTTTTGAATCCACGAACATTTTGTGGATCCACTAACATTTTTGGAATTCATGATCTATTATAATCAGCAAACATGTTTTGAAATTCATGAACATTGTTTGAATGCATTTTTTTAATTTGCAAACATAATTTGAATATTATTTGGAACCTTGAACATTTTCTGAATCCATGGACATTATTTGAATCCTTGAACTTTTTTTAACCCATGAACATTATTTGAATCTGTGGACATTATTTGATTCCACGGACATTTTCTGAACCCACGAACATTTTTTGAATTTTTGAATTCATGAAATTCACGAGCATTTTTTGAATCCACAAACACTGTTAAAAAACACAAAATCTTTATGATCTTTAAATATTTTTATTATTTTTCCAGTTGCACTTTTCTCTATTTTTCTTTGTTTTTTCTTCTCGGTATGGGCTGGGGCCCAATTAAGCCAACCGCCCAGCAGGCAGAAGCAAGCGTTGGCCCGCACGCCCACTTTGGGTTGGCCCAAAACTGCACGGGTGGGTGCACCTTTGGTCACCCAACTTCATGCATGCAGAGGCGGCTGGTAGCCCTCGCTCCCCTCAAAAAGAGAAAAAAAAGGCTGGTAGCCTTCGCGTTGTAGTTTTGTTGAGTTTCCCTAGGGTTTCGAATTATGGAGGCTCTGGCTCTTCGAGACGGCGGAAGATTGGCAGCTGAGAGGGGTTATATGCGAGTCATTATAGAATCTGACGCCAAAGTAGTAATTTAGCTAATTTTTTATGAGAAGAATGATACTCTCTCCGTACCATAATGTAAGATCAGTTTTGACAATAGTGTAAAATTGCTCTTACATTATGGGATGGAGGGAGTAGATTGGAACTAAAACCTAAGAGTACTATTTATCAGCACTTCCCTAAATCAACATATGGGTTAATATTTGCAGTCGTCTATTCATCTCCTCTCTACCTAGTCGACATTTGTTATATCCTTTAGGTTGGTCAGCTTTCCCTTTATTGTATCCTTCGGGTTGGTAACTACAAGCCGAACCGACTATTCAAAGTTCAAACAAATAACTTTATTTTTACTGGAGACTTTTTCAAATAAATTTAAATGCTCAAGCATCCACAACAACAAATCAATAATGTACTAATTTGGTGCGGTAGATGCAATATTTTCAAAATTTAGGTTGACTTGACAAAATGTAGAATACACTACATTATGAAATGATGGGAGCACTAAAAGTTACTCCCTCCATTCCACAATATAAGCCTTCTTTTGCAAGCTAAACTAGCTTGCTAAAAAGGCTTTCGTTATGGAACAGAGGGAGGGAGTACATGGTTATCTTAATTAGTTCATATATGTAATTAGTTCATATAGGAGAATATGGTCACTACCTCTAAAAGAATTGTCTTTGTAAGCTGTAGCTGTCTCAAATCTGTGATCTTTATACACAAAGAGAATGATGGTATGTTAAAAACAAAGACACATTTTAATAATTATTGTAGGTAATTAGAGGTGCAATCTTTGACTTAACTATGTGAATTATAGTATGGGACAGCAGTACATCACTCTCGTACAGAGCGATTGTAAGCGGGCATATCCCTTGTAATGACCTCAATCCAGTAGAGGCGATGACAGTCGGCAGAGCCCGTGATAGCGAGCACCTGCACCCTCACGCTCGACCGCAAATCAAACGGGGCGTAAGTGGGTAGCCCAACGACGACACCTCGCAGTGTGCAGAAAATACAAGAGAGGAAGCAAACAAAGCAACAGAAAACCTGACAAGCAACAAGAAATTGACATTCTTGGTATAATTCCTCATTAGTCCTTTGCAATATCCTACTTCTCGGTTGATATTTACTACGGTACAAGAAGCCAGGGACTTGAAAATGAAGCTCCCTGCAAAATGCAGGAAACGCCGGGGCTGTATCCTTATATGGGCACGGTGTGTGTATATATATATATATATATATGCAGATCATGAGCAGAACCTTTGGAAACTGTAGTTGCGTTGAGGTGCTGGGCATATGGCCGTTTTTTCCCCTCCCGAAAAGGGGATAACGCCAGCCTCTGGCCCATATCGCGGTGTCAGGCGCGATCTGCAGTATGTTGCTTGCATCCCCTGGGACCAAAATGCTGTGAAGTTTTGTGGACAGTCTTCCGGCACAATGCACAGAATCCTGTTTGGCATGACCCACAGGAGATGTGGTTATTGTTTCCAATCTGCGAACAAAGTAAACACATGCAAATCATGAGGCGTTTGTGTTGTGCAATGTGAAAAGAAACAATAAGAAGAAGCACAGCTTCAATCAGTTAAGAATTCACTCAGAGATGGCCATATGCATCGATTAATACAGAGGCCGGGGGTCTTAACCTCCTTTTCCAACAAAAAAAAATCACTCGGAGCATGCATGAAGGCTCAAGCCAACAAGCAATTATTACGGCTTGGAGATCAGCCGCTGATTTACTTTTAGCGTTGCTACGCCACAAACAATTTCTTTGTGGGAGTTATAGCATAGTCATGAGTAATCCAAGTTATATATGTAACTGAATTTGGAATAATAAGCAGTCTAAATAAACTAATCATTTTTACAAAGAATGAAGTGACCACAAATAGTTATATAAGAAAAAGCACTTAGTTTGATCTTTCGATGCAAAAGAGAGGCAACTGACAGTGTCAAAAACAAAAGATAGGGAAATGCATCATTAGATCTCATTAACTATTACGGTTGCTTGTCTCAGATATATCTTTATTATGAAAGAAAAGCAAAACAAGTTCACGTTACCTTTGGAGTTCCTTTGCCACATGTAGGACAAGGGTGACGATATCGTCCTTGAGGCAATGGGGCAGGGGCAGGAGCCGGAGCATCCGCTTGACGCCCCCTCCCTGGATTCATTCGCGCTTCCCATCTAAGTATTTCCTCCCGAGAAAAAGATCACATGCACCCGGTCTGAACGCAACACATGTTTCTTCTTTGTCAAGGTGCATATATGACAATGGGGGCAAAATATGTATCACTAAAAGAGAACTCACCTGAAATGCTCATATCCAACAATTGCAAAGTTACATTGGTAGCAGAAGTAATGCCCGCAGTTCGAACACGTCATCTTGTTGCATCCCGATATCTTATATATAGCTATCTTGCATCGTGGGCACTGTTTTGCATCCCTCATAATTGCCTGGAGGCTGAGTACCTCATCTGTCAAATTTTGGTCGCCGCGTTCCTGCCTAGATTTTAGCCGTTCCTGCACCAAACAAAGCAAAGTTAGTTTTCACATCGATCATTTAAAGACATAACAGATAAAAAATGACAACATATATGTAATTTTTTTATCTCCAGAAAGAATACGTTTTGCCCTCATTTTACCAAAGTTGGTCGAAATGCAAAATCCTCTTCATCATAGTCATCCAGCAAATGTAAATAGAAAAAGGAAAAGTAAATGTGCATCGATGCTATAATATAAAACACTCCAAGCCATATCGCTTTTGTAGATTTCTCATTTTCTCTGTTAGCTAGTGGATACTCCCTCCATTCCCGTTTATAGGGCTCAATTTGGAAATCTCTCCAATCAAGGTAGATAGTGAGTGGTAGAATACATTTCGTAGTCTACAAAAGTGCTTAATTAGTACACTCATTTTTCTCAAAAAGTTGTGTTTACCGATGCATTAATTACAGTGCATGCATGAATCACCACCAAATGACTAATGGGCAACTTCAACATGCGTTGGTGGGTTTTCTCTTGATCCTTGCATGGAGTGATTAACTGAACATGTGAAGGCAAGTACTAGTACTAGAATTGAGACTCATAAATCCGAAAAACAATTTTTTAAAGATGACCACTATAAACCGGAAAAGAGGGAGTATATATTAGTAGTAATGAAACAGCCCCACAATTTAATTTAACCATATCCAAGATAAGCTAAATATATGTGAGATAAAGTTCTCCTACCTCCAACTTTCGAATTTTTTCCTCTGCGGTCATACATTGTTTTCCCACATGACGGTGAGATGTACAAAGTGTGCAGAAGCTGAATAGGCAACTTGGACACACTGCATCATTACTTTCATCCTCCAAGCAAGCAGTTTCGCACCTTGGACAATAAACTAAATCATTCATGGCATCAAGCGTTCTCTGAAGAAGCAGTTTTTCCCAACGTTCATACTCATCCTCCGCCAGAAGTGTTTTCAATATGTAAGGAGAAACAACACCTTCACATTTTGTATCAGGACACGTCAACTTCAATACAGTTCCTTCCTTGACATGTATTTTGCAGTATGTTTGAATGCATTTCCGGCAAAAGAAATGATGGCATGGAAGTGTGACAAAATCGACACCTGTGAAGTACTAACTTTTTAGAAAATGTAGCGAAGTAGTGAATTAAAATTAGAAGCAACAATAATTGAGATACCAAGGGTTAACAAATTAAATGGAAAATATCCAAGTTGGACATGGCATGCATCATGAATACCCCCATCGCACTATAATTTTTATTGTATTACAAAAAAAAGACAGTACCCTCAGAACAAAGGCAAAAAAAAAAAAATCATCTGAATGAGAATCTCTAATATGCCATCTATGCAATGGTGTTACAGGTGTAGTACGTAGTCAACTCAAAGAATAAGGATAATGCATGAGGTAATGGGGACTAGCCAAAATAGGCCATTGTTAATTACTCCCTCCATAATAAATATAAGAGTGTTTAAATTACTAAAGTAGTGATCCAAATGCTTTTATATTTCTTTACAGAGGGAGTATAATAACACAGCTCAAGACCTCTACAGTATAAGTCTCTATATAACACTACAAACAGCTATGCAGAAAACTAAGACTTACCAGGAAACTCGCTGAAGCATATCATGCAGTCATGAATACCATGTAAGAAGGCTTCATGACGCTTATCATCATCGTATCTCATAATCCTTGTAATTATAACATCAGGTGCGGAACCATCTCGACAAGCACGCTTATCCCCGCCATCTTCATGACAGGTTAGATCACCCTTGCTTAAAATTATCTCATCAGTAAACCCTAGGTGAGAAAGTAAAGAGTTTTGGAGCCACTGAACCCACTGATATATTACTTCCATGCCCTGTTGCTCTTCCCAAATCATATCAAGCATTTGACATAACGATGAAATCTTCACCGTGTCCAGCCATTCGGTGGAGATAGTGAAAGAGGGAGGTTGATGACTCGGGTAAGACGAAGGCAGGTAGCATGTTAGCAGGATTGGAGGCAAATGCTCAACCCTAAACTTGTAAACAAGATTATCCGAGGCATCACCATCACATGTTTCCCCGTAATTTAATGTTCCAGTACCATAGTCGAGCCTTGCCGAGACATCTATACCATCATCTGGTATCTCAATATGTACATGAACCTGTGTAACAACATTGACCTGTTAAAACCTTGCCCTCACACTAGCAAGAATATGGATGGAAAACAAATTGTGATGGACATACCTGGAAAGAGCGTTGACCTTCTTTTTTGTTTAAAATGACTATGCTGTCTCCAAAAATTGCTTCCAAGGCAAATATCTGGGCATTAAAAGTTTAGTTTGTATCAGACACAAAAAAGTGATCACCCTACGTACGTCCAATTAAAATGCAGGCACACACACTTTGGTGTATTTGAGAAAGAAAACATATGTCCAATTTAAAAACAAGATAACAGTAAAATAAGAATGAGAAATCAGCACAAAAGCGGGCATGGCTTAACTGGTAGAATATCTCTTCTCTGGGACTGGGTGTGCAAAACACAACAAAAAATGTCGTTATGAGGGTACGTAGGCCAGCTACTTCACACACAACATGAAAAATAAAATTCCAGACCTCACAATCGGCCCTTAAAAATTACTCAACTATAGAATCATAGAGATCTTATACAGAATGTACTCATTCAATTTATTTATTACCATGAAGCTACTCAACTATGCTTTACCATCTACAGTACTGAAGAGCAAGATGATGCATGCATCCCCGAGTCTGAAAGAGAGAAAAGAAAGCTGACACATCACCTCGTCCTCCTGCATCTGATGGTTAGCGCGCAGCTCCTCCTGACTCAACTCCATGTGAATCCCCGCCAGCTTCCTTGCTATTTCTTCCTCCACGAGGGCTTCTTCCTCCACGAGAGCATCCTCAGCGGTGGCGGGGACGCCCACAAAGGCGTCGTCATCGGACACCTCGGCGGTGCGGGAGCGGGAGCACTCGGGGACCTCCGCGGGGACGGGGTTAGGGTTTAGGGCTTTCCAGTGAAGCTCCGGCGCGGGCGCCACACATCCAGGGCCTCCCCTCGGCTTCCAGGACTTCCGCGGCATTGCCGTACGTCCAACGGCCTTGGTTGCTACCGACTACAAGAATCGTTCTGCGGCGGCTGGGTGCGGCCCCGAATTTGGCGTCGGGCTTGAGGACAATGATGAATCACGCACGGGGCGGTCGATTAGAACAACGTTGTTGCGTGCTTGCACCTTTTGTATCGGAGGGACTTGCGAGCGTTTGATCCGGACTATATGGTAAGATTTACTGTTTGAGATGTTGTACTATATAAGTCTGTTTATGTTCGTTCGGACTCCTTCAGTTTTTGTGATTTTTGTTTTCTTTTCAGACCTTGAGTTGGACACTTTTAAGAAGAAAACCGGCCAAAAACTATAAAACACAGAACGCACCATCTTTTTTTTTCTGAACTTATGGCATACTTTATTCAATCAAATCAAATAATTGTTACATCGCTAACGAGTTCAGCTAGGATAATCTACGGAGGATAACCCTCCCAAGAAATTACAAAATTACAATCACAGGAACTCCTAGCGACCTTGTGTGCCACCTTGTTTCCTTCCCTTGGACACACAACACACCATGTTGGTTCCGTGGCCGTGCCCGCACACGAGTCGACGACCAAGTCACCCTACCAACCAAAGCTGACACCCAAACATCTCAATGCACCGGCGGAGGCGAACATCCGGAGCGTTCGATCTGGACTATGGTTGGTAAGTAAGATTTATTTGAGCATTTTTGGCTCCCGAGCTCACATGCTCCTGCCAGAGAATTTTTTTTTCGAAAAAAGTAGCAAGACAATTCAAAAAAATCTGGAAAAAAATATCTAAGTATTCTACATCATGGAAAGTTTAGTGACGGAATGAGACTTGTGGTGCCCTGTGCCAAAAAAACACAAAATCAGAGCTCTAAGAAGACATGGTTAAATCCCATATTGGCTAGTGAATCTTTTTTTGCCCAAAGTATCACAAATCCGGCCTTTAGCTGCACTGCCTTGACGGCAAGCTCACCAAAATCGGGGTGGAGAGTGTTCCCTGCGCAACAGTGTCGTCCCTACCAGCAAGGGCAGGTGCAGGGTTCCTAGGACAGGGTCGGCGTTGGCCAAGGAGGCGCTGCACACGACACAGGAGAAAGTCAAGCAGCTCCTCCATGAGTGCCAGAGGCGGCCAGGCTGGGCTGTCGCGCCCCTGCCCCCTTCCGCCGGTGGAGGGACCACTCGACCGCAACAACAGCATGGACAGCGACGGAGGTGCTGCCGACCAGCCGGTCAGGCATACAAGGTCAACGTCCGCTACTAATTAGTTTAGTTATTTATTTATTTTTAGTTAAACAGACAAAATATCATCCAGTTTATGACAAAAAAGGGTTTCCCCGCTTTATATTATATAAAGCAACCACCGAGTATAGTCATAAGCCAAAGTCACGAGAGATCCAAAGTACGAAAGCCAACAACTAAAGTGCAAGAAAAGAAATAAGTCTAGCTTGGGGCACATCACATAACACCCTGAACAAGAAAATAAAGGCGAAGAGCACTAATCCGGCTTAGGAGGAGGCGGTGGCGTCGGAGGTGCGAGACATGAGGCGAGGGACCGGAGCTCGGCGATGATCTTGTCGATGCTGTCACGAGCAAACCGCTTGCTAAGCGGTCTCCAGAGCTATAAGAAACCACACAGTTTATTGATTGATTTAGTCGCATGCACGGGAACCACATGTTCAATAACCAGCTTATTCCGCACGTTCCAAAGCGTCCACACAAGAGCGCCCACAACAACCCAAAGAGTAGGCCGTAGGGAAGGGGGAAAACTTGTGACCTCCCGAAACATGTCTGGGATGTTGTTGTGGCACCAACTGCCACCGACCACCTCCCGCAGGCAACTCCACAGAAACCGCACCGATGGACACAAGAAGAATATGTGGTTGGAGTCTTCTGGGACCGTACGTAAAGGACAGGTCCCGTCACCAGGACCATTCCGCTTAAGGAGCTCAACCCCCGACGGGAGATGACCACGAAGTTGCCAAAGGAAGATCCTAATCTTTATAGGCAACTTAATATCCCAAAGGAGATTTAATTCCTCCGGCTCGGGGGTGGCCGTGATGGCCTTATACAAGGATCTAACAGAAAACACGACATTGGGTTCCGGGTGCCAGGAAATAGAATCCTGCTCTAGGGAGGGCGTATGAAGCACCACACATTGCAGGAGCTCCTCCCATTGGTCCCGCTCGGGGGCCAAAGGTGCGTCTAAAGGCAAGGTTTCCAAGATTGGCGAGGGACGCCTCCACCGAGATATAAGGCACAGAGCATATGCTGAAGAGCAGCTGCAAGCGTGAAGCAAATGGCCGTTGGGCCGACTAACGGTCAATCAGAATAGGGTGTTGACACTCGACCCTACCGTGGTCGAGGGGCCGACACGGAGGATAGGAAGAAGCTGGATTCTAGATTGCCAAAATTAGGATCCTCCCGAGCGCAGGGCGAAGGCGAGTGGCTGGCCGCATAAGTATTTTGCGCGGATGATGTCAAGCCACATACCACCGTCGTCCGCCACAATCCTCCAGAGCCATTTGGAGAGGAGGGCGATGTTCACGCGCTTGGAGGAGATGACTCCCAGACCCCCTTGGTCCTTGGGCTTGCAGATCTCCGTCCATTTCACCATGTGATATTTTTGTTTGTCCCCCTTTCCTGCCCAAAAGAAACGGGTTTGATATTTCGCAATGTCGTGGTGAAGGGATTCATTTAAACTATAGAATCCATCAAATACATCAAGAGGCTTGTCATGGAAGAGTTGATGAGCACTACCCTCGCTGCCTTGGAAAGCTATCGACCTTGGCAAGGTTCCACACGATGTTGGACCTTGGTGACAGTCTGGTGAAGGTCCTTTCCCAAGATCCAGGAATCACTAATCAGCATGCCGAGATATGTCGGGCGAGCCTAACCGGCAGTTAAGGTCGTTAGCAATCTTCTGCCTGTCCGCATCCGAATACCCTAGAACCATCACCTCACTCTTCGCAAAATTGATCGTCAGGCCGGATATCTCTTGAAAGCACAAGCGGAGGAATTTTACATGTTGGATGTCCTCATCCAAGCCTTCCACCATAAGATGGTTTCATCCGCGTACTGAAGATGGCTGAGCCTCCCTCCCCAAGGAGGCATGGGTAAATCCCATGAATATGGCCGGCCGCCTTGCCTGCGTCAAGGATGGCAGCAAGGGCGTCCACCACCAAGTTAAATAGGAAAGGGGACACAGGGTCCCCTTGGTGAACCCCTCGTGAGGTCTGAAAATAAGGGCCACTCATCGTTGATGTTAACCATCGAGCGCCCAGAAGAGACAAGTTGCATAACCCTCGCAATCCAACCCGGATCAAAGCCTCTCTTAGAGAGAACCTCCCGAAGGAAGGACCAATGTACCGTATCGTAAGCTTTGTGAAAGTCAATCTTAAAGATGACCGCTCGCAGTCTCTTTACTTGACCTCGTGGATGACTTTGTGTACGACAAAAGTTCCATCCAGAATAATGCAACCTTTAGTGAAGGCGGATTGATTCGGATGGGTAATCCTGGGAGCAATGAGGGCCGCCCTACTGGCGTACCCCTTGGCGCGGATTTGAAAGATTACATTAATGACTATAATCGGACGAAATTGCCGAATATCATCCAGTTTATGTAAATTATATACATCAAACTTATGTCCGTTTGCATGAATTGTGTCGTGTTTGTACGAATTATGTTCGAATTTGTTTGCATTGCGAGGGGAGGTTTGGGGCAACCATTGGATGGCCGGCTTCCGTATCATTGTTCGCAAACGCGTCGGAATGTATGCGCGGGTAGATACTATGTGTGTTTTGGGCAGGCGTTAGAAATGCCCTTAGATCATGGGGTAGAGGTTAGGTGCAAAACCGTTATGTTTTCAGTTTTGCTAAAGCATATCTAGATCTGCCATAAGTATTGCATATCTAAGTCTTATGTCATTGATCTTACGTTGAGATTCGTGTGAATATTTTTTTTCCTTTTTCTCTTTATGCTTGATTCACTCACTTATATGTACAATAACTAAAGCACATCTAGATGTGCCTTAGCTTTTTTTATGTACTGCTACTCCACTAGAAGAGCTAGCTATACAAGACCTGATTGGTGCAGTTCCTTGTCCAGGTAGGACAGGCCGTCTTTTTTTAGTATAGATAGATAGATATAGAGAGAGAAGAAACAAGAAAAGCAGCATGACATTGCGCTACGCCAAATCTTGTCTCAGTGAGCTTGATCATCGCCATTACAAAGAGTATCTCTAAATAATCAATCTAAGCGCGGTTTCCTCTGTGGCAGTGCGTAGAGGTGACCGGCTTGGTAGGAGGCGCCGTCCTTGGGATGCTTCATCTCATCGTCACACGCGAGGAAGTAATCCACGGGCACGAGCCAAGGTCGAGCTTCGGCAAACCGGTTGCCGGCGAGGCCGCCGACCTGATCGTCTCCTTCTCCGTCCAGCGAGCACAGGCAAGTCGGAGTCCGTATCCTGGCTCCACCAGGGCCACGCTTGTTCTGATCATGCAACTCGGCGAAGAAGAAGCGCTCTTCCTCTTCCGTGGAGTTCGTCATGGCCCTGGCAAAGAAGTTGACATGGTGGTACGAGCCCTGGCTGTTCAGAAGACTGACGTATCTCGTGGCCCTGGTCAGCTCGAGCTTGACCTTGTTGCTGGCGTCGGCGTTGTAGTGGTGCAGCGCGTCCTCGGCGGCCGACGTGGCTAGGCTCGTCTGGAGCTGCTGCCGCGCCGCCGGGTCGAGCCGTGGTGCGTACGGCGTCTGCTCGTCGTATGGGTATGGTGCCGACTCCGGATCTTCTTCTTGGTCTTGCGGTGGTTCCGGCTGCTGGGCCGCCGCCGCTGCCGCCTTCCATGCGCGAGGGGACATCGGCGGCGGGAGACACCCGGCTCCCAGGCATGGCCCGGGAGGCTCGCCGCCCGGAGACGTCGGACGGGAGAGCCATTCTTCCTTTTCCTCGTCGTGCTCGTCCAGCGGGGCGGGGCCAACAGGGCTGCTCAACCACGACGACGGGGCCTCCATCTCCATGTGCATGCGACACGAATGGGACCTTCTTGGCCTTGCGTTCGACTGCAAAGACGCTCCCCCCTCCAGATTAATATAGCCAAGCGACGCGATTTCTGTGCGTGTGCGCCGCCGCCAACCAAACCAATCTGTTGCCGATCCAAGACAACACGCGATCGAAATATCAATCCGTCGCCTAGTCTATATTGGATCATGCATCCGGACAGACTTGCGATCGACCTGCCATGCGGACATGCTTCAATCAGGACCTTCAAATCAGCCAAGGAGTACTCCGGGTCCTAGCTCGTCGACGTGCTGACTGCCATCGCATTCGTGTGTTGGTTTCTCTTCGCCATGTCGTCGCCTCTCCGACCTCTACTGCCACCCATTGCCTCACCCCTCCTCTGCCAGGTCCAATGCTCGCGCTTCGGCGGCTCCCTTTGCCACATTCGGCGTCGAGCATATGCTCCCTAGAGCCAAAACGAGGATCCTAAAACGGAGGGAGTATTAGAAGTGAAATGTGTTTGTATACCCAAATATTAGCTCAGAATTTTATAAATACAGTTCTAGACCCCTCTTCTCAGTTTAACCTTTGAAACCCCATTGTCTCCCAGTGCCACCTCCCTATACAGAGAGTATACCAACACAGCAAAAAATCGGTCGACTCTTTGCTTTGCACACTGCTGGCAACTAGCAGTGCTAGCTCCCGGTGCAACGTTGTGCTTTCAACTACGTGAGAGCATTTTCAGCATTTTCAACAGACGCGCTAGATAAGCCGCCTGCTGAAAAAAACAACAACTATATAGCGCGCGTGATCAAAACCAGCGCTCTAGCAGCTGCGCTAAAATCCTGCGCGCGGGAAACAAGATTCAACGCCCTGGACAAAACGGCATCGCGCACTGCATATTTGGTGTGCCCGCTCTTTGGGGAGGTATCGGGCCATGTGGTTAACCTATCCAGGAGCGTGGCAATGCCAATCCGCTACAATGCGGAAGCAATGAGACGGGTGGAGGCAATTCTCGGATGCCCGGCGGGCTCATACCCGTGCAAATATCTTGGCCTTCCGTTGACGATACGACGACAAACATCGGCTCAGCTCATGGGGCTTGTGGACTGCCTAGCGAAAATTGCCAACATGGAGAGCATCCTCCATGCCCAAGAGTGGCCGCCTACTCCTGATCAAATCAATCCTCTCCGCCATCCCGATCCACGCCATGATGGCACTTAACATCCCACAGAAGTTAATCTCGGCGATGACAAAAACCTGTAGAGGTTTCTTGTGGTGCGCGAGCGCCAATGCCAACGGTTGGTAGTGCAGAGTGGCTTGGGAGGCCGTGTGTGCTCCTATGCGTGCGTGTGGCCTGGGCCTGCCCAACCTCCCATGGCTGAACGTCGCAATACAGGCCCGATGGCCATGGCTACAACGTACGGACCAATCTCGATCATGGTCAGAATTTCAAATCGATGTTCCAGTGGAATCCATGCAACTCTTTAGGGCTGCGACGCGATCAGTTCTTGGCAACAGCATGCTCACCAACTTTTAGAAAGACGAATGACTTGAAGGATATATGATTCAGGACGTGGCCCCGTCCATGTACGCCAAGAAGAGAGACACCAACGACAAGAGCGTGGTGCACAATACTGTGTCCACTCTCGCGATCTGCTGGTCACCCCAAGCTGCTCTGGCGCCTGCGCTCAAGTTCAGGAGGGGGCGGTGGTGCGATCGTAATGTGATTTCGTCTACCATGCCAGGCGTGGTCGGATAATACCTGGGCTCAAGGAGCCTGGTCTCTCTCCGGCTAGTTTAGTTTATTTCTCTACTTTTCATCTAGTCATTTGGCTCCTGCTGTCTTGTGGGGGTCTGTAATAAAAATTGAACCTCTTGGAACAATAGCTGGGATGTAAGAAACAGACGTTGTATGGTTTCATTCTTGTTAATGGAACCGGGAAGAGGCCTCCCTGTTCATCGAAAAAAAAAGATGCAAAACTGCATTTTTTTTTATATACTGTTACTTCACTACTCCCTTTGTAAACTAATATAAAAGCGTTTAGATCTGATCTAAACGATCTTATATCAGTTTATGTTTACGGAGGGAGTATATATAAGAGCTAGTTATACAAAACCTGATCATGCAGTTCTTTTTCCAGGTAGGACAGGACGTCTTGTGGAGTATAGATAGATAGAGAGAAGAAAGAAGAAAAGCAGCATGACATTGCGCTGCGCCAAATCTTGTCTCAGTGAGCTTGCTCATCGCCATTACAAGGAGTATCAAAATAATCAATCTAATTAGCGCGGTTTCCCCTGGCCTGGGGCAGTGCGTACAGGTGACCGGCCCGGACGCGGATTTTTAGAGCAGCTGCGCCAGGGCCCCGCTATCCCAGCCATAGGTTCTGTGCACTGTACCTCAAGATAGCCGAGGAGTAAGAGCATGGTTAATAGAAACGCCGGCTACCGGCTGTATACATGTGCTATGTCAACAATAGCCTTTGTAAAAGTAGGCTCATGTAATAGGCCGACTCTATATCAGGTGTTGCATGACCAGAGTAATCAATGCTTGCATGCATGGGGAGAAAGTAAAATACAATTGATTGGATTGTGAGACATAGGAGACTGTGAACAGCGGGGCTAGCGCTGGCTTTGGGCTGCAAGCGAGCTGCTATTTCTCGCGTCCCGTGCTGCAGCCGGGCGACTGACGAAGCGCCCGCTTCCTTCTTTCTCTCTCTCTTGTATTTACTCTCTTCCAGCTCAGATTTTTGCTGATGTGGGATGCCTTGCAGCCTGCTGAGTAGGACTATTGTACCTGCTCTAAACATGTTTTGTTGGAGCTATTACCGTGGCGGCTGGCTATTAACGGACGATGTGGTCCCATGGGTACTGCCGCAAGGCCTCCACATTTGCATCCGCTGAGACTAAGGGGTGTTTTGTTTCAGGGAGTTTTTTGTGTTAGGACTAGAAAAAGTCCCTAGCAAACCAAATAGGGTGGGAATTTTTTTGGGACTTTTTGGTAAAAGTCCTTAGAAGCACCTCCTTAAGAGCCTTTTTTAAAAAGTCCTAGGACTAGAGAACCAAACACCATCTAAATCAATGTGAAAAATAATACCTGCATGCTGTCGGCCAAATCACAAACGCATATACAGATTTTGCGAAGCCTCCTGCCTGCTCTGCAAGACACAGAAGAATGGACACATCGTCAATATTCTATCCGGCGCCGAACACCAAACCCTGTTTAGGGATTATAAATCCCAAATAATCTACATCCAGAGAGAGGAAAAAGGGGAATGCGCAATAAAAAACAAACATACTCACCTGGGATCTAATCGAACAATGTCTTCGGCGACGGGATAGCGCGGGCGGTGATTCCGGTGCCGCCCGCCCGCACCTACCGCTGAATCCCCGGCTCCTCTTCTTCCAACAAGCGGGCCTCCGCTCAGATCCGCTATCTCTACATCTTCATCTCAAAAGAATCCGTCCACCCCCGGCACCTATCTCTCTCCTGTGCACAAGCAGCAACTCCAATGTCGGACGGAGGTGGAAGAGGGTCAGGAGAGGGGTGGCTGCGAAATGTCCTTATCTGTGTGCATGTGACACGGGGGAAACAGTGCCCACGCATAACAGTCTCGTCCCGCTCATAACAGCCGCCGTGGGTCAATTACGGGAACGGCTGGCCAGATCCCTAGGTATATGGACGCCCAGGATAAGCGGGCCAGGGCGTAGATGTTCTTTTTTTTAAGATTGGGCGCAGATGTTCTGAAATATATTTTCGGGTGACCGGCTTGGTAGGACGCGCCGTCCTTGGGATGCTTCATCTCATCGTCACACGTGAGGCAGTAATCCACGGGGCACCAGCCACAGCTGAGCTTCGGCAAACGAGTTCCCGGCGAGGTCGCCGACCTGATCGTCTCCTTCTCCGTCCAGCGAGCACAGGCAAGTCGGAGTCCGTACCCTGGCTCCATCAGGGCCACGCCTGTTCTGATCATACAACTCAATGAAGAAGAAGCGCTCTTCCTCTTCCGTGGAGTTCGTCATGGCCCTGGCGAAGAAGTTGACATGGTGGTACGAGCCCTGGCTGTTCAGAAGACCGGCGTTTCTTGTGGCCCTGGTCAGCTCGAGCTTGACCTTGTTGCTGGCGTCGGCGTTGTAGTGCTGCAGCGCGTCCTCGGCGGCCGACATGGCTAGGCTCGTCTGGAGGCGCTGTCGCGCCGCCGGGTCGAGTCGTGGTGCGTACATCGCTCGCTCGTCGTATGGATATGGATCCGACTCCGGATCTTCTTCTTGGTCTTGTGGTGGTTCCGGCTGCTGGGCCGCCGCCGCTGCCGCCTTCCATGCGCGAGGTGACATCGGCGGCGGGAGGCACCCGGCGCCCAAGCATGGCCCGGGAGGCTCGCCTCCCGGAGACGTCGGACGGGATAGCCATTTTTCCTCTTCCTCGTCGTGCTCGTCCATCAGGTAGTAGCGAACCGGCGGAAGCAGTGGCACGGGGCCAACACGGCTGCTCGACCTCGACGACGGGGCCTCCACTCCATGTGCATGCGACACGGATGGGACCTTCTTGGCCTTGCGTTCGACTAGAAAGATTGCCCCCTCCAGGTTAATATAGGGTAAAGTTCCTCTGTAGCCAAGCGACGCGCTTTCTGTGCGTGTACGCCGCCGCCAACCAAACCAATCCGTTGCCAATCCAAGACAGCACGCGATCGAATATCAATCCGTCGCCTAGTCTATATCGGATCACGCATCCGGACAGACTTGCGATCGACCTGTCATGCAGACATGCTTTGTCCAGGACCTTCAAATCAGCCAAGGAGTACTCCGGGTCCAAGCTCGTCGACGTGTCGACTGCCGTCGCATCCATGTGTTGGTTTCTATTCGCCATGTCGTCGCCTCTCCAACCTCTACTGCCACCCCTTGAATCACCCCTCCTCCGCCAGGTCCAATGCTCGCGCTTCCAGTGGTTCCCTTTGCCACATTCGGCGTCGGGCATATGCACCCTAGAGCCAAAACGAGGATCCTGAAACGGAGGGAGTATTAGAAGTGAAATGTGTTTGTATACCCAAATATTAGCTCAGAATTTTGTAAATATAGTTCTAGACCCCTCTTCTCAGTTTAACCTTTGAAACCCCATTGTCTCCCGGTGCCACCTCCCAACATAGAGAGTATACCAACACAGCAAAAATTGGTCAACTCTTTGCTTTGCACACTGCTGGCAACTAGCAGTGCTAGCTCCCGGTGCAACGTTGTGCCTTCAACTACGTTAGAGCAGTTTCAGCATTTTCAACAGACGCGCTAGATAAGCCGCCTGCTGAAAAAAAACAGCTATATAGCGCGCGCGATCAAAACTAGCGCTCCAGCAGCTGCGCTAAAATCCTGCGCGCGGTAAACAAGATTCAACGCCCTGGACAAAACGGCATCGCGCGCTGCATATTTGGTGCGCCCGCTGCATATTTTTGTGCCTTTAGTAGATTTCAAAAGAAGGTTCCTGACTATCTAGTAAATGAGTGCACGGAGAAAGGGAATGACATGTTCATGGTCTAAGATATAGTCTGTGAACAATAACTAAGATCTGATGTCGGATAGGTAATTTTTCTTTGTGATGAACCACATTCCATTTGCGGATCGACACCTTGTACTTTCGTTTGGACTATGGCATGGGTCTGTGTTTATACAATAACAAATTTCTTCATATTTTGCACCTTGATACTTTCAGCTAACTATGTAATGTGTTTTTTTATATTTTTATTCTGCATAATGTTGTCGTACATTTATTGCAACTAATTGCATTGTAACAATTATTGACTTATATTTGCAACATCTTTGATGTAAAAGTTGATTTTGAAGTGTAGCACTATTATTTGCACAATCTTTGAGCAAAAAATGGATTTTCATTTTCCGTTGATAGATGAATATGACTTTGACCTTACAATAAACCTTGTCTACCAACCTTTTTTTTCATAGAAAGGGATTTGGGATGTGATAGGTTTGGGGACGGCCGTTCAATTGAGGGTATTGGGTGGGGAAGTGAACTGGAAATCTCCTCCAATCCCCCAATTGTTTTCAAAACCCTTATTGCTAAATGAGGTCAAATCTAGTATCAAGTTAATGAGAAGTAACTAAGCACATTTACTAAATGGTATCGTCCCTACATATGGCATGAACTTTAAATCACTATATCTTATATAATGTGGTGCATGCCTCAGATACAATTGCCAACGCCCTATTTTAGCCCTCCCGCTCTAAACCTCAAACCCAGAACAGTTGTGAGAAGCGAGGTAGAGACACATTGTTGCTCAAAGAGAAGATCACATGAAGATGGTGAGGGCTCCATAGATGGTCTAATCAACGGTAATTGTAATGTATCTTAAAAAACCTTCTAAATCTAGATTGTCTGTTAATGATAGTTAACCATGCACATTTTTTTGGAAACTTGTGATTCTTATGCGCCCTCTAATGGGTAAAGGAAGGAAATACTATGTTTGTAAAAAGAAGTGCCAAAAAGTTAGTAAAGAAACACAAAAATATATGAAAAACTCATTTTGTGAAAAAAAATGTTTACCTTAGGATACTAATAATTTAAAAACTTTCAATAGTCAAATCGACACAAATTTTCGTATGTATGAACATGGGTATTTATGAACATGGGTAATATCTTTCTCCAAGTTTGTATGACACACATTGTTTTTAGATCGTCAATTTGACTGAAAACTCGTGTTATACGTCACTAAAATTGAAACATATGCTTAGGTTCATTTTCGAAGGAAGCTTTTAAGGATTTTATAGGTTTAACGAGGGACCATTCAACATGAAAGTAAATGTGTAGATGAGCATTGCATTATATGCACTTTTCCCTAAGTAGAAATGTATACCTAGATATTACTTAAAAAATGGTGATCCATACAATGGAATGAAAGCAGAAATTTGTGGAGAAACGGAGTGTCTACAGACAACAGTCCAGACATTGTTCCATGAAAAAAGCAAAAAAGCCGTAAAGCGGAAGTGAAACCCCATTGTAACCCCCGGTGAACTCACGCATGCACATATCCCACCCTCCCCCACCCCCGCCCCCGGTTTACTTATTGACCAACGATGTTTCCACCTATTTCGCCTTTCGCCCATTGTTCCATCGCTGCAGACAAAACCACCCTCCTCCTTGTCATATCTCGCCCTTCAATCCTGCTCACCACATCCACACCATACCCCTTTTGCCGCCGCTGCCAGATCTGGAGCGGCTGCAGGCGCCCGTTGACGGTGCGACTTTACCCGCGGCCATGTTGAATTTGACGGAGCCATCGACCGAGCCTCCCTCGTCAGATCCCGCGATCGAAGGTGGCGTCGGGGAGGGGAGGGGCACTCCTGCAGAGGCTGTGACGGCTTCATTAGGTGTCCACCGCGGCACGCCGTCGTCGCTCCCGTCGACACTCAAGACATGTGGGAGCCAAGGATTGCTGTGGTACACTCCCGTCAACCGTGTCGTGAAGCGATCGCCCGACCATGGGCTCCTCCTCGCAAGATCTGGACGAGGTCAACCAGAGGCTACAACTCGGCCTCGGTGATGTGATCGCAGCATCGGGCGTCGGCAAGCCTGCGGACCACGAGTCCCCTAATGTCGCTGAGGCGGTTTCTTCGCGGCCGTTGAAGGCGCATACCCGCCGCCGCCGCCCTGTTATGCCGTCCCAAGCGGAAGTGGTAGCCATGAACGCGCCACCGCAGGCGTCCGAGCGCAAGCGACGTTCGGTCCGTGCCGATGCGCTCGACAGGCCACGGTTGTCCGTGACGCTCTCCGCGGAAGAGATCGCGGAAGACATCTACGCCCTCACCGGCGCGCTACCGCGCAGCCGCCCTCCCCACCGCCCACCCGCAGTGCAGAATCGGCTCAACGTAAGATCCGTTCCTCCTCAGAGCCCTCCCTCACTCCCCTTATATTCGAGCTCCCGTCACTCCTCAACAGGGGCCCATTCATAATTCTGTAAATGTTCTTGTCCCCAGATGCTACTTCCCGGCGCACGGTTATCGGAGATCAACGCGGAGTCCTACCGGGTGCTGGACAATCAGACTCTCTCAACTCACCAAGCTTCGTCGCCCAACAGTAAGCAAGCAAAGTGAATTCGCCGATCACAATTCACATTCAATTCGTTGCTTCCATTGTGAGCTACATAATCCATGGATTAATTGATCACATAGAGTAAGTTTTGGTATGTATGGATCACATCAACAGTCTTGTTGTAAGCAACAAGTGATGACTTGTAAGTGTTTTTTTATTTTAAGTTGTACTAAGTGATATTCTGTTTCCTAGTAGCAGTAAGTGATATCCTGTTCTGTAGTAGCACCAATGGTGGTTCATAACTTTGGTATCATCAGCAATTGGAAGGACGTAATATGGTGTGCTAGTAATTGCATTGTTGTCGATGATCGAGTTAGTACGTTCGTTAACGTCCATCTCCTATTGCAATCTTAATGCTAGTACTACATATATACAGTTTCTTGCTCTGCTTTTTCTTGAAGATGTATTTGGTAGCTAATTGTCGTGGCAAGTGACAATACTACTGGGTTGCGTTCTAGCTGGCCGACACATGGGCGTGGGACCGAACGGTTTCGAATACCCTAGCACCACGTGGCCTTGGTGGTGGGCGATACACAATTTGTTGTCTGTTTCTTGATTCCTCGTGGGGCTGGCGTGTTAGCGAGATCCAAATTAATAAGGTAGTTGAATCACAGGCACGTATCTGAACTCTATGTGGTTCCTATCACCGTCCTCATGGTGCATCCCATGATTTGGTGATGTAGCACTATTCGTGGTGCATCCCATGATACGGTGATGTGAGGCTCATGGATGGGCTCCGTCCATGCACATATTTGTTAATTGCAGGCAGTATTCCCAAAGAGATTACGCGTGAGCCATTTATTTGTTAGCATACCTTAACGAATTTGGTTCACATCAATCATAAAAAAATACCATACTACTTGAAAATAGATGGTTGACAGGCATATTTTATTTTTCCTGTCAAGCTATGGCTGACGGCTAACCCTGAGAGCCGGCCGACAGGAAATACTATTCCTGTCGGTATACCCTATTTTCCTGTCGGTTTTGGCTCACGGAAAAATTCTAGTTTCTGGTAGTGTACGGTGTTAAATTATTAGTAACCGTTTGTTCTACATGGCCATAAGTGGTGACAACCCGTGTTGTTATAATACCGTTGCCCTAGCTAGAACACTTAAACCGACTGCCTCAGCCCCACCATATCGTGCCCTGCCCTTCCCGTTGCCTGATCAACAACGCCTACGCGTTAACGGTGTATCCTCATCGGCATTCCGTGTTGTTGGTGCCCGTGTGTGCTCGTGCTTACACATGCTACTACGGTGTGTGCACATGCGTGTGCATGGGCTTATGCATGCATGCCCAAGGCGTGTGCATGCGTGGACGTGTTGCGCGTGTGTGGCGGTGCATGTGCGGTGCTGTCGGGTTCTCCAGGATCGTCGTGCACGGTCGTTGACCTCAACATCGCTGCCAACATGTGCGCGTGAGTTTTGGTAAACTGATACTGGAGTATTTTTTTTGTTATTTTTAGTCTGTCATGATATTTTATAGAAAAATCTCTGATGTTTCTGACATTAAACCCGTAGTGCATATCAAATGTTTTTTAAAATACTCATATCTTTTAAATTGTAGCACCAAATTTAACATGTTATATATGGAATTTGATTTAAAAAATATATAGAATATGAATATGATGTTATTTTACCTGTTAACCATTTAAAAAAATACTATCTAAGGTGCAATCTTAATCAACAGTGCATTATCGGTCTTTCTTTCATATCGGTACTGATCCGGATTGTGGATGAATATCTTGGCAAAATCAAGATTGGAGACGAAATTGAAGATCACTTGCCCGTTTCTTTGTACGTATTAAATCTACATGCAAGTCGTGTTTAAATAGAAGACATGTGAAATCTTGAACTTGCGCTTTTATAGGCAAATATCATCTTTGTTTCGGCCGTAGCTACAAATACTCAGATTATAAACCATTTTTTTAATTAAAAGTGTGTGTTATTTTTTTCTCCCGTTGCAATGAACGGGCCCTTTTGCTAGTATACTATAAGAGGTAGCTATAAATAGCCTGATCGGTGCAGTTCCTTGTCCAGGTAGGACATGACGTCTGGTGGTCGCTTGTGGGGTAGAACTATATAGATAGAGTCCCTCGAACGAACAATATAGCAAGGCTACGATCCCGCCTCCTCTTCCTGCAAGAAGGAGACACGAACACCAAATTCTTTCACTGTCATGCTCGCCATTGCCAGCGGCGGAACATGATCAACTCTCTCTGGCATGGAGATACAATTGCCACCGGCGAAGACGAACTCTCAGACATGGTGGACGGGTTTTATGATCACTTGCTGGGAGAAGCCCCGCGGCGCACACAGTCCATCAATCTTGATGCCATCCATCTGCCGCATAGAGACCTATCGCATCTCGAGGCACCTTTCACGGAAGAAGAGACTGAGAGAGTAATCAAATCAATGCCCATGGACAAGGCGATGGGGCCGGACGGATTCACTGGCCGATTTTGTGCCTCCTGCTGGCACATAATCAAAACTGACATCATGCACGCCATAGACCTATTCCACCAACGAGACATGAGCGGGCTGCCAGCTATTAACAAAGCCATTGTCACCCTTCTGCCTAAGGTAGATGGCACGGTAGATCTCAAGGACTTCAGGCCGGTGAGCCTCATACACGGGACAATAAAGATCTTTGACAAGGCGGTGGTTGTGAGGGTGGCTGCTGAACTGCCCATGCTTGCCGATGACGTGATGCTATTCACCAAACCAAACGACATTGACCTCTGGGCGTGTGCTTTGATCCTCCAGATCTTTGGGGAGGTATCGGGCCTTGTGGTTAACCTATCCAATAGCATGGCAATGCCAAACCGCTACAATGCAGAAGCAATGAGACGGGTGGAGGCAATTCTCGGATGCCCGGCGGGATCATACCCGTGCAAATATCTTGGCCTTCCGTTGACGATACGACGACAAACATCGGCTCAGCTCATGGGGCTTGTGGACTGCCTAGCGCGAAAATTGCCAACATGGAGAGCATCCTCCATGCCCAAGAGTGGCCGCCTACTCCTGATCAAATCAATCCTCTCCGCCATCCCGATCCACGCCATGATGGCGCTTGACATCCCATAGAAGTTAATCTCGGCGATGACAAAAATCTGTAAAGGTTTCTTGTGGTGCGCGAGCGCCAATGCCAACGGTGGGTAGTGCAGAGTGGCTTGGGAGGCCGTGTGTGCTCCTAAGTGTGCGTGTGGCCTGGGCCTGCCCAACCTCCAATGGATGAACGTCGCAATACAGGCCCGATGGCCATGGCTACAACGTACGGACCAATCCCGATCATGGTCAGAATTTTAAATCGAGGTTCCAGTGGAATCCATGCAACTCTTTAGGGCTGCGACACGATCAGTTCTTGGCAACGGCATGCTCACCAACTTTTGGGAAGACCAGTGACTTGAAGGATATAGAATTCAGGACGTGGCCCCGTCCATGTACGCCAAGAAGAGAGACACCAACGACAAGAGCGTGGTGCACAATACTGTGTCCACTCTCGCGATCTGCTGGTCACCCCAAGCTGCTATGGCGCCTCCGCTCAAGTTCAGGAGGGGGCGGTGGTGTGATCGTAATGTGATTTCGTCTACCATGCTAGGCGCGGTCGGAAAAGACCTGGGCTCAAGGAGCCTGGTCTCTCTCCGGCTAGTTTAGTTTATTTCTCTACTTTTCATCTAGTCATTTGGCTCCTGCTGTCTTGTGGGGTCTGTAATAAAAATTGAACCTCTTGGAACAATAGCTGGGATGTAAGAACCAAACGTTGTATGGTTTCATTCTTGTTAATGGAACCGGGAAGAGGCCTCCCTGTTCATCGAAAAAAAAGATGCAAAACTGCATTTTTTTATATATTGTTACTTCACTACTCTCTCTGTAAATTAATATAAAAGCGTTTAGATCTGATCTAAACGATCTTATATCAGTTTAAGTTTACGGAGAGAGTATATATAAGAGCTAATTATACAAAACCTGATCATGCAGTTCTTTGTCCAGGTAGGACAGGACGTCTTGTGGAGTATAGATAGATAGAGAGAAGAAAGAAGAAAAGCAGCATGACATTGCACTGCGCCAAATCTTGTCTCAATGAGCTTGATCATCGCTATTACAAGGAGTATCAAAATAATCAATCTAATTAGCGCGGTTTCCCCTGGCCTGGGGCAGTGCGTACAGGTGACCGGCCCGGACGCGGATTTTTAGAGCAGTTGCGCCAGGGCCGCGCTATCCCAGCCATGGGTTCTGTGCACTGTACCTCAAGATGGCTGAGGAGTAAGAGCATGGTTAATAGAAACGCCGGCTACTGGCTGTATACATGTGCCATGTCAACAATAGCCTTTGTAAAAGTAGGCTCATGTAATAGGCCGGCTCTATATCAGCTGTTGCATGACCAGAGTAATCAATGCTTGCATGCATGGGGAGAAAATAAATACAATTGATTGGATTGTGAGACATAGGAGACTGTGAACAGCGGGGCTAGCGTTGGCTTTGGGCTGCAAGCGAGCTGCTATTTCTCGCGTCCCGTGCTGCAGCCGGGCGACTGACGAAGCGCCCGCTTCTTTCTCTCTCTCGTATTTACTCTCCTCCAGCTCAGATTTTTGCTGATGTGGGATGCCTTGCAGCCTGCTGAGTAGGACTATTGTACTTGCTCTAAACATGTTTTGTTGGAGCTATTACCGTGGCGGCTGGCTATTAACGGACGATGTGGTCCCATGGGTACTGCCGCAAGGCCTCCACATTTGCATCCGCTGAGACTACACTAGTAGAAAAGGGGCCTATTGACCCGGTTGGTGAGGGCCTTTAGTCCCGGTTCATGAACCGGGACTAAAGGGTCGGTACTAATACCCTGACCCTTTATTCCCGGTTCAATCCAGAACCGGAACTGATGGGCCTCCACGTGGCCTGTCCGCTGAGCCCAGGCAGGAGGGCCTTTGGTCCCGGTTGGTGACACCAACCGGGACCAATAGGCATCCACGCCACAAAGATTTCTATGGCGGTGGATTTTGTTTATTTTTTGAAAAGGGGGGAGGTTTGGGGTGTTTTTGGGGGGTAATTCAGGTGTTTCATATATTGTGCTATAGCTAGCTAATTAATAGAGAAAAGTGTCCTCTCTTTTGTCCGTGCTTGGTCGACGCTATGTACTATACATACGTATAGAGAGGACTAGCTAGACACGCTAGCTAGCTAGTAATTAAGCAAACAGAAGATCGTCATGAACATATATGCATACAGAGAGAAGTGATATCGACCACCTCTCCTTCTCGGAGAGATTGGTCGAACAACAAGTTCTCGTATATCTATCTGACACTACCGCTACATATATACAATAATTATCTTTTATAATACGGACGCTGCGGGTCCACATAGTATTCTCCGTCTTGGTGATCACGTGGTCAAGAAAGAATGCCGCCAATTCCTCTTAAATTGCTTTCGCAGCGATCTGGTGCTAGTAGTTCATCCGCATCCGAAACATCTAATTTTAAGAAGGGGGTCAATACATATATATATGAATGAATGAAACTCAACACAAATGATGGTAATAAAATAAAATTTTGAATATTTTTATTTACGCACTTCATATTGTTTGTCGGAGTAGGCCCTCTCACAGGTCGTGTGGCGGATGGACTCGCAAACGTAGTATCCACGTAAATCATTCCCTTGTTCCTGCCACAACCACTTTACAAGAAACAGAGGTCAATCAAACTGATAATTAGCAAGCATTCTAAATGGTATTGATGAAACTAGCGCTTGAATCACTAGGAGATCTTGGCGTGGAATATGCTACTATATAGTACTTACTGGTGTCTAAATTGCAGCTTCTTTGGTAGTCCCGGAGCTTTTTGGTGAATTTTCCCCAAGCCCTGCCATACAAAGAAAACAATTACTTGATATCAGAAATGAACAAAGTTGCTGATATGGTGGATAATGATCGATTTAACTTACTTCTCGAGCATTTCAGTCATGTCCGCATACTCCTTGAGATCTTTTTCGTCTCGAGTCTAAGACAGTTACTACTCCCTGCTCAAGCTTAATCTCTAGGAGAATATAGTGGTAGCTGCGCGCATGCATAACTCATCAATATTACATTACTATAACCTGGACTAATAAGGAAACCGAATATGCCACAAGACAGTAACACTCACTTGTAGTTGTAAGGAAAGAGTATTATATTTTTGTGTTCATTTATTTCCAACGATCGTAGCAAGTTGGCCTCGGTTTCGTCGGCACGATATTTAACCTCATTTGCATCTATGAGATATGTCTTAATGAACCCAATATCACCCACTTGTCTTTTCTTCATTTCGGCGATCTTCAATCTGCATAATATAGTGAGGATATTTATAAATACATGCAATGAAAGAGCTGAGTTATATACAGACAGTAGCAGGTGACCGTTGCTTTATCGAGGGCCAATTGATTGAAAAACTGATAGAACTCCTCAAATGGAATAGGCAACAGTTCAATTCCAAGGAGGTCATGCTCCTTTTTAACTCTCACATACAAAGTACTCCTCCCTCGCACTCTTTGCAGGTTTTCATGTACCAATCATGCAATCTTCGCATCATCGTTGATAGAGAGCTTTCATCTTTGACGAGAGGCTTCCCGCATCAGATCTTTGTATCTGCACCTCCAAGAAATCATAATGTACATCGTCGGGCAGGTAATCTGCAGGATTGCCATAACCGGGCACCATCCTCGGATCGACGATGTCGCTAGCGTGCACCTTGAGCGGGGGCACGATTGCTGGCTTGTTCGCCGAGCTGGGCAATTTCTTTCCCAGCTCGTCGTTCTTTCATCCTTTGATCACTGACAGTACTTCCCGACCTCTCCGCTTTGGCAAATGCCTTTCCAATAATGAGCTCATAGTTGCCTTTCGGCGGAGACTTGGGTGGTATTTTCAGGGCAGCCAGAGTGCGCTTCGCTTTGACCGGATCTACCTTCTCCTCCGGAGGTGGATGTCTCTTTGCTTTCAACCCTTGAAACCAGTCATCCACTTCGGTCTGCGCGATCTTCGCGTTTTCCTCCTCGCTCCTCTCGTACGGTAACTTCTATGGAGTCTTCAGAGAAGGACCGAATCTGTATCTCCTCCCGCCTTTGGCTGTACTGCTAGACGCCTGCAGAGAAGACGAAGCTGATGTCTTATATACTAGCTTACGAGGAGGAGGAGAAGGACTACGACGCCGGAGCAGCCGGAGCGGCGGCGGGTCTCTTCCGCCCTTGCTGACGAGGCGGAGAAGGAGGAGGCTGGCTGCTCGGGCGCGCCGTGCAGCGGAGAAGGAGGCGGAGTGCCGCCACGCCCGGAGAAGGAGCCGGCCGAGTGCCCTGATCGTCACTCACGGGAGGAGGAGGCGGTGGAGGAGGCGGAGTGCCTGACTCGCCGGAGGAGGAGGAGGAGGCGGAGGCGCCTAGTTCGGAAGGTTGATGAGATCCTTCCGCCATAGGCATGGAGTCTTCGTGAGCGTAACCCAGCCGATACTCCCCTTCACCGGTAGGGTGGTCAAGCCGAGGTCCTCAAATCCTCTCGTTATTTCATCGACCATCACCTTAGCATATCCTTCTGGAATCGGCCGGCAGTGAAAAGTTGAGTCGGGTTTAGTAGGATAAACAGAGCCAACAACCGCCTTGACCTTCAAATTGCTCCATTGCGCCATAAGGTGGCAATTTTCAGCATCCGTGATAGCATCCACGGGATAGCTGGCAGGAGCCGTCAAGGCATGTTGCTTCTGGCTGAAGCAGCTCGGTGGAAGCCACGCTGCTTCTCCGCCGAGATGGCGGGGTAGCCGGGGAAGCTTCGCAGGTCGTTTGTTGTGATCTGCCGCTTCGCTTCCTCTTCTCGTTCCTCTAGCCCCATTACCCTTTTGTGCAGCGCCTGCATTAGGCTCGCTCCGCTTTCTTCCTCCTCTCATGGGTTTTGTAACCCCGCATCCGAAATCCAGCCTTCCACGAACGGAGCTGGCGTGCCTCGTGTCCGTCCAGGTGCTCAGATTCCCGAGGGCCATTGTGAGCTCGCCCTTCTCCTCGTCCGAACGAACTTCCCTTGCTGCGCTGCTTCGATATAATGCTGAAGCCTCTTGACCGGTATGTCCAATTGTTCGTCGTCCAAATGCACTTCCCTGTTATAGGGTCCAAGGATCCGCCGCCTCAAGAACCAAGTCCGCAACGGTCTCGCCAGTTCATTGTCTCTCGGTTCGTTCCTTTATGAAGCGAGATCAATCTCAGCCTTTGGCCCACTTAGGCCGGCTACGAGGTAGCCACGACCCCGCGCGATGGTGAAGCTTCTTCTTTGCAGCATTTTTCTTGTTTGTCGCCGACATCTTTTACTCTCTTCCGATGTCTTGTAGGCCACAAATGCGGGCCAGTCATCTCTGATCTTCTCATATTTGCCCTTGAATTCTGGTGTCTCATTTTTTCGACATACGTATTGAGTTCTTTCTTCCAATTCCTGAATAGTTCTGCCATCTTCTTAAGAGCAAAAGACTTGATTAATGGCTCTATTACTGGCTTCTCCGGATCATCCTCTAGCGGTAGGGTAAAATTTGACTTCAGCTCAGTCCAAAGATCATTTTTCTGCATATCATTGACACAAGACACCTCAAGGTCTTCGTTCTTAGGCTTATACCATTGGTGGATGCTGATCGGGATCTTGTCCCTAACCAGAACCCCACACTGAGCAACAAATGCCTTCTTTGTCCGGTAGGGTTCAATCGGTTGGCCGTCGCGCGCGATTTGTATGATCTCAAACTTTTCATCCGAGCTCAACTTTTTCTTCAGGCCTCATCTCTTTACCGAAGTTGTGCTCGATCCGGAGGGCTAGAAAAAAGAACAAAGACGAGAGTTAATTAATATGTGTACATACCAAAACAAAGACGAGAGCTAGTCAAGACAGGCTTAACTAATATATATACCTGGCCGGACTCGGTTTGGTGATCACCGGAGCCGTCCTCACGGTCTACTTCTTCACCCTCTCCTTCTTGCACCGCATTGGGTCATCGGAGCCATGTAAATCATAGCCAGCTGCTTCTTCACCCTCTTCTTCCAGACCATCATTGTCGTTGAGAAACATCAACGAGGAGACGGCATCACTTCCTTGTACGATTATGTCCCTCAACAACGCTTCTTGTGCTTCGTCTCGGTGGTGTCCATAGTTTCTACAAATTTTTTACAACATGGCAATTATTATTCAAACATGACAGATATGGATATATTAGTGGCAAACGAGAACTAGCTAGCTAATCACAATAAGGAATCATATTAGTGGCCTCGACGCTGCTTCTCTAGGGTTTGGGGTGGCCTCGACAACGCTTCAAGGGTTAGGGGTGGCCTCGAGAACGCTTCAAGCTAGGAGGGGTACATCGCCCCACGTGTTGAAGCTATCGGGAGGGGTCGGCGTTGAACACTACATCTATGTCCCACAAGTGACGTGGGCATCGACGCCCATGTAGGGTAGAGGGTCGTGGATCGCCGAGCGGTCGAGGGTCAAGGGTGGAGGATCGCCGAGGGTCGGGAGGTTGCCTAGTGTCAAAGGATTCAACAAAACCATGTCTTCATCATTAGTAAAGTAACAGGTGCATGATGGTGAAGCTCTCCAAAGTTATTTTGGAGCGGAGTCCCGGATAGGATAATTCACTTTCTGGTACAAAGTTCAGCAAGAACCTTCCGAATATCGTTATTTGAAAGCCCTTTGCTGAGATTCGTACAAAAGGCAAATTATCCTATCCGGGACTCCATTCCGTATAACTTTGGAGGACTTGCACCATCATGCCATGGTTACTTCCGCTAATGATGAAGCCATGGATTTCTTCAATACTTTGACACTATAGGAACCCTCGACCTGAAACCTTCGACCCTTGACCCCTTAACGACCTCGACCCTCTACCCTAGTTCCCGACCCTCGACCCTCGGCGATCCTCGACACCCTACGTTATATCGACAACGACGCAACATACATATACATGGGAAAATAATGTTATCGGGGAGGGTATCGGTACCCCCCCTCGTGTCAAAGTTTCTTCTTTCTCCTCTCTTCCTTTCTTTCTTCTTCTCCTTCTTTTTCTTCTTATCCCTCGAGAAAGGAAAATAAGGAAAAGGAAGAGAGGAGGAAGAAGGAAGAAGGAAGAAGAAGAAGAAAAAAAAGAAGAAAAAAAAAGAGGAGAAGAAGAAAGAATAGAGGAGAAGAAGAAAAAATAGAATTTTTTTTCTATTTTTTCTTCTTCTCCACTATTCCTTTCTTCTTCTCCTCTTCTTTTCTTCTTTTCTTCTTCTTATTTATTTCTCATCTTCTTCCTCTCCCTCTTCTTCTCCTTTCTTCCTCTTCTTATTTCCTTTTCCTCTCATTCTTTTCTTCTTCTTCCTTCTTAAAAATACATGAAGTAGTATTGCCTAATTCATTGTTCATATGAATATACAAACATTTGCATATTTACAATAATTAATATCACCAAAAAAATCTATGAACACAAAAAAAATCCTAATTTTTCTAAAAAACTATCTTTTGTATTGTTCACATACACATATACAGTACATTATAGCCACATACACATATACATCACATATGAACAAAAAAATTAAAACATAAAAAAACAGAGCATAAAAATAAAAAAAGAGCTTAAACATTATATATATATGAAAAAATTAAAGAAATAAAAAAGAGCCGGGCAGCTGCTCACAACAAGGGGCAGGCGAGTAGGCGCCAAGGCTGGGCGGGACGGGCAGGGGCAGGGCGACGGGCGACGAGGAGCGGGCGACGGGCGAGCCGTGGGAGCTCGAGGCAACGGCGGGCGGGCGAGGGCGCCGGGCGCTGGGCGGACGGGCAGGGGCAGGGCGACGGCGAGCACGTGGCGGGCGCTGGGCGACGGGCGACGACAAGCACGGGCAGGGGCGCAGGGCGACGGCGACGGCGAAGCACGGGCAGCCTGACGGGCGCTGCCGGGCGAAGCTCGGCAGCTCGGCGCGCTGTCGGGCGGGAACCGCGATGAAATCTGAAAAACGCCAAGTCTTTGCTTATATAGAAAGGCTTTGGTCGGTTCGTGGCACGAACCGACTAATGCCTCTTTAGTCCCGGTTGGTGCCACCAACCGACCAAAGGCCAATTTTCAAGAGCCCAAAGGGCGGAAGCGGCGGTTTTGGTCGAGCAGGCACCAACCGACTAAAGGGGCATTAGTCCCGTTCGTGCCACCAACCGACCAATTCTTTAGTCGGTTGGTGCCACCAACCGGGACCAAAGGGCTTGTGCCGCCTCACGCCAAATGTTTAGTCCCACCTCGCTAGTTGAGAGGGAGCCGCACCATTTATAAGGTGCGGTGCGCCTTCCCTCTCGAGCTCCTCTCTAAAGCAGGCCGGGCCTAAACGTGCAATATGTGCTGTGGCCTCTTTGGGCCACCAGCGGGCTGAATCACTGGCCCATGGTAGGGTTTCTAGTCGTATTCACGCCTGGGTGCCCAAGAGGTGGCACTTTTTTGTTTTTTTGTTTTATTTGTTGCTTTATTTAGTTTATTTTGGTTTTGGTTTATTTTTCTTTTGGTCTTTTGCTTTATTTTTAATTCTTTTTTTGCTTTTAGTTTTAGAAAAATTATAAACTTTCTGTTTGTGCCATTAGTTTTCAAATTTGAAAACTCTTTTTTGATTTCTTTGTTGTTTTATTTATTTTATTTTGTTTCTACTTACAAAAAATATTTATTGTTGCTATTTTTATTTTTTCAGTTTTTGTTCTGTTTTCTGCATTATTTAGTTTTTGTTGTTTTTGCTTTATTTTTAATTCTTTTTGCTTTTAGTTTTAGAAAAATTATAAACTTTCTGTTAGTGCCATTAGTTTTCAAATTTGAAAATCTTTGTTTGTTTTCTTTGTTGCTTTATTTATTTTATTTTTTCTACTTACAACAAAATACTTATTGTTGCTATTTTATTTTTTTTTCAGTTTTTTGTTCTGTTTTCTGCATTATTTAGTTTTTGTTGTTTTTTCTTTATTTTTTAATTCTTTTTGCTTTTAGTTTTAGAAAAATTATAAACTTTCTGTTAGTGCCATTAGTTTTCAAATTTGAAAACACTTTTATTGTTTTCTTTGTTGCTTTATTTATTTTATTTTGTTTACGCTTACAACAAAACGGTGTGTAGAGGGACGGGCTTATAAACCCGTGTGAGCGCCCTTCGGTTGGCGAGGTTTTCAAATTCATAGTTTTCAAATGAACTCTGAAAAAGTTGGCATAGCATGTGCATGTACAAAACGGACAATGGTATCATACTCGTCTGTTACAAAGTTGGCATGGTATCATCATAATAGTTGCTTGAGAAAGTCTTCACTTTTTCTTCGCTTGTGTCGTTTGCTTATTGCGCCGTAACCATGGATAATCTTCATCGTTTATCAGGATGCTTGGGTCAGCCTTGACTTTGAAGGGGGGAATTTCATGAAACTTTTCATACTCTTAAGACATGTCTGTCTTTCCTCCACTCCTGTGGATGTCCCTTTTTCCTGAAAGAACTATGCGGCGCTTTGGCTCATTGTATGATGTATTCGCTTCCTTATCTTTTCTTTTCCTCGGTCTGGTAGACATGTCCTTCATATAGATAACCTGTGCCACATCATTGGCTAGGACGAACGGTTCGTCAGCTGTACCCAAGATTTTTCAGATCCATCGTTGTCATTCCGCATCGTGGGTCTACCTGCACCCCGCCTCTGACAGATTGACCCACTTGCACTTAAACAAAGGGACCTTAAAATCTACTCCGTAGTCAAGTTCCCATATGTCTACTATGTAACCATAATATGTGTCATTTCCCTTGTCGGTTGTTGCATCAAAGCGGACACCGCTGTTTTGGTTGGTGCTCTTTTCATCTTGGTCAATCGTGTAAAATGTATTCCCATTTATCTCAGATCCTTTCCAAATCATTACAATCGAAGATGGTCCCCTGGACAACAAGTATAGCTCATCACAAACAGTGCTGTCACCTCCGAGACGTGTTTCCAACCAACTGCTGAAAGTCCCGATGTGTTCACATGTAATCCAGCCGTGACTACTCCGGTGTTTGGAGCGCAGATCGTTCTTGTGTTCATCGACATACGGGTCACCAAGGTAGAGTTATGTAGAATCGTAGTGTGCTTGAGACCAAGAATATCCGCCCTGCATATTATTGAGTCTCTTCCAAGCGTGCCTTTTCGGTCAGTCTCCCCTCATACCGCGATTTAGGGAGACCTATCTTCTTAAGGCCAGGAATGAAGTCAACACAAAACCCGATGACATCCTCTCGCTTGATGGCCCATGGAGATGCTTCCTTCTGGCCTAGCACGGTTACGAACATATTTCTTTAGGACTCCCATGAACCTCTCAAAGGGGTACATATTGTGTAGAAATACGGGCCCCGTAATGACAATCTCGCCGACTAGATGAACTAGGACGCGCGTCATGATATTGAAGAAGGATGGTGGGAACACCAGCTCGAAACCGACAAGACATTGCGCCACATCACTCCTCAGCGTTGGTACGATTTCTGGATCGATCACCTTCGAGATATTGCATTGAGGAATGCACATAGCTTCACAATGGCTAATCGGACGCTTTCCGGTAGAAACCCCTCAATGCAACCGGAAGCAGTTGCGTCATAATCACGTGGCAGTCATGAGACTTTAGGTTACGGAACTTTTTCTCCGCATATTTATTATTCCCTTTATATTCGACGAGAAGCCAGTCGGGACCTTCATATCGAGCAGGCATTGAAAGAATATTTCTTTCTTTTCTTTCAGAAGAGCGTAGTCGGCAGGACCTTCATACCGCTTCGGAGGCATGCCCTCTTTTTCGTGCAAGCGTTGCAGGTCCTCTCGTGCCTCAGGTGTATCTTTTGTCTTCCCATACACGCCCAAGAAGCCTAGCAGGTTCACGCAAAGGTTCTTTGTCACGTGCATCACGTCAATCGAAGAGCGGACCTCTAGGTCTTTCCAATAGGGTAGGTCCCAAAATATAGATTTCTTCTTCCACATGGGTGCGTGATTCTCGGCGTCATTCGAACAGCTAGTCCGCGGGACCCTTTCCAAAGATTACGTGTAAATCATTGACCATAGCAAGTACGTGATCACCGCACGCATGGCGGGCTTCTTCCGGTGATCTGCCTCGCTTTGAAATGCTTGCCTTTCTTTCGACATTGATGGTTGGTCGGAAGAAATCGACGATGGCCCGGTACACATTCTTCCTGCAGCTTCCCGGTATATACTATCGGTGTCAAGTAAACAATGCGTGCATGCGTGGTATCCCTTGTTTGTCTGTCCCGAAAGGTTACCGAGAGCGGGCCAATCGTTGATGGTCACGAACAGCAACGCCTTTTAGGTCAAATTCCTCCTTTTGTGCTCATCCCACGACGTACACCGCTTCCATTCCACAGCTGTAAAAGTTCTTCAACTAATGGCCTTAGGTACACATCAATGTCGTTGCCGGGTTGCTTAGGGCCTTGGATGAGAACCGGCATCATAATGAACTTCCGCTTCATGCACATCCAAGGAGGAAGGTTATACATACATAGAGTCACGGGCCAGGTGCTGTGATTGCTGCTCTGCTCCCGAAAGGATTAATGCCATCCGCGCTTAAAGCAAACCATACGTTCCTTGGGTCCTTTGCAAACTCATCCCAGTATTTTCTCTCGATTTTTCTCCATCGCGACCCGTCAACGGGTGCTCTCAACTTCCGCCTTTCTTACGGTCCTCACCGTGCCATCGCATCAACTTGGCATGCTCTCCGCTTCTAAACAGACGCTTTCAACCGTGGTATTATAGGAGCATACCACATCACCTTCGCAGAACCCTCTTCCCGGGAGGCTCGCCGTCAACATCACTGTGGTCATCTCCTCCGATCTTATACCGCAATGCACCGCATACCGCATGCGTTCAGATCCTTGTAGGCACCACGGTAGAGGATGCAGTCATTAGGGCATGCATGTATCTTCTCCACCTCCAATCCTAGAGGGCATACGACCTTCTTTGCTGCGTATGTACCGTCGGGCAATTCGTTATCCTTTGGAAGCTTCTTCTTCATTATTTTCAGTAGCTTCTCAAATCCTTTATCGTGCACAGCATTCTCCGCCTTCCACCGCAGCAATTCGATGCACGGTACCGAGCTTTGTGTTGCCATCTTCGCAATTGGGGTACAACCCTTTTTGTGATCCTCTAACATGCGATCGAACTTCAGCTTCTCCTTTTGACTTTCGCATTGTGTCCTTGCATCGACAATGACCCGGCGGAGATCATCATCATCGGGCACATCGTCTGGTTCCTCTTGATCTTCAGCAGCTTCGCTTGCTCCCGCACCATCGTGCACATCGTCTGGTGCATCTTGATGTTCAGTAGCATCACCGTATTCAGGGGGCACATAGTTGTCATCGTACTCTTCTTCCTCGCCGCCTTCCATCATAACCCCTATTTCTCCGTGCCTCGTCCAAACATTATAGTGTGGCATGAAACCCTTGTAAAGCAGGTGGGTGTGAAGGATTTTCCGGTCAGAGTAAGACTTCTGATTCCCACATATAGGGCATGGACAACACATAAAACCATTCTGCTTGTTTGCCTCAGCCACTTCGAGAAAATCATGCACCCCTTAATGTACTCGGAGGTGTGTCTGTCACAAGACATCCATTGCCGGGTTCATCTGCGTGCATTATATATATTTAAGTGTGTCAAAAATCATTACATAACATCTTGAATAGATAATTAAGTGACCAAATTAATAGAAGTTCATCATCACATAAAAATCAAAGTACATACTTAGTTCTCATCTAACAACATAAAACTCTGCAGAGCATCTAAATTAATTAAACCATACATTGAAACTATGTAAAACATTTCAATGCGAAAACAAATACGATCATAATCGCAACCAAGGTAACAACTGATCCAATGGCATAATGATACCAAGCCTCGATATGAATGGCATATTTTCTAATCTTTCTCATCTTCAAGCGCATTGCATCCATCTTGATCTTGTGATCATCGGCGACATCCGCAACATGCAACTCCAATATCATCTTCTCCTCCTCAAGTTTTTTTTATTTTTTCCTTCAAGAAATTGTTTTCTTCTTCAACTAAATTTAACCTCTCGACAATAGGGTCGGTTGGAATTTCCGGTTCAACAACCTCCTAGATAAATAAAATCTATGTCACGTTGGTTGGCATAATTTTCATAAACAATAAATGAACCAATAGTTATGAAAAGATAATATATACCACATCCGAATCATAGATAGGACGAGGGCCGACGGGGGCGGATACCAAAACCATCGCACTATATAAGATGCAATAATAAAAGTAAGAAAATAATACAAGTATCTATCTAAACAAACAAATAATAATATTTTTCCTTTCAGAAAGAAGATAAGAACAAGAGGCTCACCACGGTGGTGCCGGCGATGAGATCGGCGCGGGTGATCGACGGCGATGAAGACGGGACGGGCGTGACGGACCGCTAAACCTAGATAAATATTGAGGAAAATGGAGCTTGGCGGTCGAGCTTGGAGAGGAGAAACCTTAAGTAGTGTGGCTCGGGCATTCCATCGAACACCTTGTGTGCATAGGAGGTGAGCTAGAGCACCACCAAGCCCTCTCCCCCTCGGCCAGAAAAAAGAGAGCAGTGTGTTCTGCTCTTGCGCGAGGGGCTATATATAGGCAGCACCATTAGCCCCGGTTGGTGGCTTTAACCGACTAAAGGAGCCTTTGGTCCCGTTCATGCCACCAACCGGGACCAATAGTGGGGGCCAGGAGCCAGGACCATTGGTCCCGGTTCGTCCCACCAACCGGGACCAATGGCCCACGTGGCCAAGCCGGCCCCTGGCTCACGAATCGGGCAAATAGCTCCATTGGTCCCGGTTCTGGATTGAACCGGGACTAATGGGCTAAACTGGCCTGGACGGAAGCCCTGTTTTCTACTAGTGCTAAGGGGTGTTTTGTTCCAGGGACTTTTTTGTGTTAGGACTAGAAAAAGTCCCTAGCAAACCAAATAGGGTGAGAATTTTTTTGAGACTTTTTGCTAAAAGTCCTTAGAAGCACCTATTTGAGAGTCTTTTTCAAAAAGTCCTAGGACTAGAGAACCAAACACCACCTAAATCAATGTGAAAAATAATACCTGCATGCTGCCGGCCAAATCACAAACGCATATATAGATTTTGCGAAGCCTCCTGCCTGCTCTGCAAGACACAGAAGAATGGACACATCGTCAATATTCTATCCGGCGCCGAACACCAAACCCTGTTTAGGGATTATAAATCCCAAATAATCTACTTCCAGAGAGAGGAAAAAGGGAAATGCGCAATAAAAAACAAACATACTCAATCGAACAATGCCTTCGGCGACGGGATAGCGCAGACGGTGATTCCGGTGCCGCCCGCCCGCACCTACCGCTGAATCCCCGACTCCTCTTCTTCCAACAAGCGGGCCTCCACTCAGATCCGCTATCTCTACATCTTCATCTCAAAAGAATCCGTCCAACCCGGCACCTATCTCTCTCCTGTGCACAAACAACAACTCCAATGTCGGACGGAGGTGGAAGAGGGTCAGGAGAGGGGTGGCTGCGAAATGTCCTTATCTGTGTGCATGTGACACGGGGGAAACAGTGCCCACACATAACAGTCTCCTCCCGCTCATAACAGCCGCCGTGGGTCAATTCCGGGAACGGCTGGCCCCGATCCCTAGGTATATGGACGCCCAGGATAAGCGGGCCAGGGCGCAGATGTTCTGAAATATATTTTTGGGTCACCGGCTTGGTAGGACGCGCCGTCCTTGGGATGCTTCATCTCATCGTCACACGTGAGGCAGTAATCCACGGGACACCAGCCACGGCTGAGCTTCGGCAAACCAGTTGCCGGCGAGATCGCCGACCTGATCGTCTCCTTCTCCGTCCAGCGAGCACAGGCAAGTCGGAGTCCGTATCCTGGCTCCACCAGGGCGACGCATGTTCTGATCATACAACTCAACGAAGAAGAAGCGCTCTTCCTCTTCCGTGGAGTTCGTCATGGCCCTGGCGAAGAAGTTGACATGGTGGTACGAGCCCTGGCTGTTCAAAAGACCGGCGTATCTCGTGGCCCTGGTCAGCTCGAGCTTGACCTTGTTGCTGGCGTCGGCGTTGTAGTGCTGCAGCGCGTCCTCGGCGGCCGACATGGCTAGGCTCGTCTGGAGGCGCTGTCGCGCCGCCGGGTCGAGTCGTGGTGCGTACAACGCTCGCTCGTCGTATGGATATGGTTCCGACTCCGGATCTTCTTCTTGGTCTTGTGGTGGTTCCGGCTGCTGGGCCGCCGCCGCTGCCGCCTTCCATGCGCGAGGTGACATCGGCGGTGGGAGGCAACCGGCGCCCAGGCATGGCCCGGGAGGCTCGCCGCCCGGAGACGTCGGACGGGATAGCCATTTTTCCTCTTCCTTGTCGTGCTCGTCCATCATGTAGTAGCGAACCGGCGGAAGCAGTGGCACGGGGCCAACACGGCTGCTCGACCTCGACGATGGGGCCTCCACTCCATGTGCATGCGACACGGATGGGACCTTCTTGGCCTTGCGTTCGACTAGAAAGATTCCCCCCTCCAGGTTAATATAGGGTAAAGTTCCTTTGTAGCCAAGCGACGCGCTTTCTGTGCGTGTACGCCGCCGGCAACCAAACCAATCCGTTGCCAATCCAAGAAGGCACGTGGTTGAATATCAATCCGTCGCCTAGTCTATATTGGATCACGCATCCGGACAGACTTGCGATCGACCTATCATGCAGACATGCTTTGTCCAGGACCTTCAAATCAGCCAAGGAGTACTCCGGGTCCAAGCTCGTCGACGTGTCGACTGCCGTCGCATCCGTGTGTTGGTTTCTATTCGCCATGTCGTCGCCTCTCCAACCTCTACTGCCACACCTTGCATCACCCCTCCTCCGCCAGGTCCAATGCTCGCGCTTCCGGTGGCTCCCTTTGCCACATTCGGCGTCGGGCATATGCTCCCTAGAGCCAAAACGAGGATCCTGAAACGGAGGGAGTATTAGAAGTGAAATGTGTTTGTATACCCAAATATTAGCTCAGAATTTTGTAAATACAGTTCTAGACCCCTCTTCTCAGTTTAACCTTTGAAACCCCACTGTCTCCCGGTGCCACCTCCATACATAGAGAGTATACCAACACAGCAAAAATTGGTCGACTCTTTGCTTTGCACACTGCTGGCAACTAGCAGTGCTAGCTCCCGGTGCAACGTTGTGCCTTCAACTACGTTAGAGCATTCTCAACATTTTCAACAGACGCGCAAGATAATCCGCCTCCTGAAAAAAAACAGCTATATAGCGCGCGCGATCAAAACTAGCGCTCCAGCAGCTGCGCTAAAATCCTGCGCGCGGTAAACAAGATTCAACGCCCTGGACAAAACGGCATCGCGCCATATTTGGTGCGACCGCTCGCGCGCTGTGCATATTTTTTTGCCTTTAGTAGATTTGAAAAGAAGGTTCCTGACTATCTAGTAAATGAGTGCACGGAGAAAGGGAATGACATGTTTATGGTCTAAGATATAGTCAGTGAACAATAACTAAGATCTGATGTCGGATAAGTAATTTTTTTTGTGATGAACCACATTCCATTTGCGGATAGACACCTTGTACTTTCATTTGGACTATGGCATGGGTCTGTGTTTATACAATAACAAATTTCTTCATATTTTGCACCATGATACTTTCAGCTAACTATATAATGTGGTTTTTTTATATTTTTATTCTGCATAATGTTGTCGTACATTTATTGCAACTAATTGCATTGTAACAATTATTGACTTATATTTGCAACATCTTTGATGTAAAAGTTGATTTTGAAGTGTAGCACTATTATTTGCACAATCTTTGAGCAAAAATGGATTTTCATTTTCCGATGATAGATGAATATGACTTTGACCTTACAATAAACCTTGTCTAACAACCTTTTTTTTTCATAGAAAGGGGATTTGGGACGTGATAGGTTTGGGGGCGGCCGTTCAATTGAGGGTATTGGGTGGGGGAAGGGACCCGCGAAATCTCCTCCAATCCCACCCCCCCCCCCCCCAATTGTTTTCAAAACCCTTATTGCTAAATGAGGCCGAAATCTAGTATCAAGTTAATGAGAAGTAACTAAGCACATTTACTAAATGGTATCGTCCCCTACATATGGCATGAACTTTAAATCACTATATCTTATATAATGTGGTGCATGCCTCAGATACAATTGCCAACGCCCTATTCTAGTCCTCCCGCTCTAAACCTCAAACCCAGAACATTGTGCAAATAGAAGCGAGGTAGAGACACATTGTTGCTCAAAGAGAAGATCACATGAAGATGGTGAGGGCTCCATAGATGGTCTAATCAACGGTAATTGTAATGTATCTTAAAAAAAACCTTCTAAATCTAGATTGTCTGTTAATGATAGTTAACCATGCACATTTTTTTTTTGGAAACTTGTGATTCTTATGCCCCCTCTAATGGGTAAAGGAAGGAAATACTATGTTTGTAAAAAGAAGTGCCAAAAAGTTAGTAAAGAAACACAAAAATATATGAAAAACTCATTTTGTGAAAAAATGTTTACCTTAGGTTACTATTTATTTAAATACTTTCAATAGTCAAATCGACACAAATTTTCGTATGTATGAACATGGGTATTTATGAACATGGGTAATATCTTTCTCCAAGTTTGTATGACACACATTGTTTTTAGATCGTCAATTTGACTGAAAACTCGTGTTATACGTCACTAAAATTGAAACATATGCTTAGGTTCATTTTTAAAGGAAGCTTTTAAGGATTTTATAGGTTTAACGAGGGACCATTCAACATGAAAGTAAATGTGTAGATGAGCATTGCATTATATGCACTTTTCCCTAAGTAGAAAGGTATACCTAGATATTACTTTAAAAATGGTGATCCATACAATGGAATGAAAGCAGAAATTTGTGGAGAAACGGAGTGTCTACAGACAACAGTCCAGACATTGTTCCATGAAAAAAGCAAAAAAGCCGTAAAGCGGAAGTGAAACCCCATTGTAACCCCCGGTGAACTCACGCATGCAAGTATCCCACCCTCCCCCACCCCCGCCCCCGGTTTACTTATTGACCAGCGATGTTTCCACCTATTTCGCCTTTCGCCCATTGTTCCATCGCTGCAGACAAAACCACCCTCCTCCTTGTCAGATCTCGCCCTTCAATCCTCCTCACCACATCCACACCATACCCCTTTTGCCGCCGCTGCTGCCAGATCTGGAGCGGCTGCAGAAGCGCCGGTTGACGGTGCGACTTTACCCGCGGCCATGGTGAATTCGACGGAGCCATCAGCCGAGCCTCCCTCGTCAGATCCTGCGATCGAAGGTGGCGTCGGGGATGGGAGGGGCACTCCTGCAGAGGCTGTGACGGTTTCATTAGGTGTCCACCGCGGCACGCCATCATCGCTCCCGTCGACACTCAAGACATGTGGGAGCCAAGGATTGCTGTGGTACACTCCCGTCAACCGTGTCGGCGAAGCAGTCGCCCCGACCATGGGCTCCTCCTCGCAAGATCTGGACGAGGTTAACCAGAGGCTACAACTCGGCCTCGATGAAGTGACCGCAGCATCGGGCGTCGGCAAGCCTGCGGACCACGAGTCCCCTAATGTCGCTGAGGCGGTTTCTTCGCGGCCGTTGAAGGCGCATACCCGCCGCTGCCGCCCTGTTATGCCGTCCCAAGCGGAAGTGGTAGCCATGAACGCACCACCGCAGGCGTCCGAGCGCAAGCGACGTTCGGTCCGTGCCGATGCGCTCGACAGGCCACGGTTCTCCGTGACGCTCTCCGCGGAAGAGATCGAGGAAGACATCTACGCCACCGGTGCTGGCCATCACAAGACCCGCCTCGCCACCGCCCACCCGCAGTGCAGAATCGGCTCAACGTAAGATCCGCTCCTCCTCAGATCCCTCCTCACTCCCCTTATATTCGCGCTCCCGCCGCTCCTCAAAAGGGCCCATTCGTAATTTTGTAAATGTTCTTGTCCCCAGATGCTACTTCCGGCGACGGTTATCGGAGATCAACGAGTATTCCTACCTGGTGCTGGACAATCAGACTCTCTCAACTCACCAAGCTTCGTCGCCCAGCAGTAAGCAAGCAAAGTGAATTCGCCGATCACAATTCACATTCAATTCGTTGCTTCCATTGTGAGCTACATAATCCATGGATTAATTGATCACATAGAGTAAGTGTTGGTATGTATGGATCACATCAACAGACTAATTGTAAGCAACAAGTGATGACTTGTAAGTGTTTTTTATTTTAAGTTGTACTAAGTGATATTCTGTTTCCTAATAGCAGTAAGTGATATCCTGTTCTGTAGTAGCACCAATGGTAGTTCATAACTTTGGTATCATCAGCAATTGGAAGGACGTAATATGGTGTGCTAGTAATTGCATTGTTGTCGATGATCGAGTTAGTACGTTCATTAACGTCCATCTCCTATTGCGATCTTAATGCTAGTACTACATACATACAGTTTCTTGCTCTGCTTTTTCTTGAAGATGTATTTGGTAGCTAATTGTCGTGGCAAGTGACAATACTACTGGGTTGCGTTCTAGCTGGCCGACACATGGGCGTGGGGACCGAACGGTTTTGAATACCCTGGCACCACTTGGCCTTGGCGGTGGGCGCTGCACAGTTCGTTGTCTGTTTCTTGATTCCTCGTGGGGCTGGCGTGTTAGGGAGATCCAAATTAATAAGGTAGTTGAATGACAGGCACGTATCTGAACTCTATGTGGTTCCTATCACCGTCCTCATGGTGCATCCCATGATTTGGTGATGTAGCACTATTCGTGGTGCATCCCATGATACGGTGATGTAGCATTGTTCATATGCTTTCTGGGTGTGAGGCTCATGGATGGGCTTCGTTCATGCACATATTTAGTTAATTGCAGGCAGTAGTCCCAAAAAGATTACGCGTGAGCCATTTATTTGTTAGCATACCTTAACGAATTTGGTTCACATCAATCATAAAAAAATACCATACTACTTGAAAATAGATGGTTGACAGGCATATTTGATTTTTCCTGTCAAGCTATGGCTGACGGCTAACCCTGAGAGCCGGCCGACAGGAAATACTATTCCTGTCGGTATACCCTATTTTCCTGTCGGTTTTGGCTCACGGAAAAATTCTAGTTTCTGGTAGTGTACGGTGTTAAATTATTAGTAACCGTTTGTTCTACATGGCCATAAGTGGTGACAACCCGTGTTGTTATAATACCGTTGCCCTACCTAGAGCACTTAAACCGACTGCCTCAGCCCCACCGTATCGTGCCCCGCCCTTCCCGTTGCCTGATCAACAACACCTACGCGTTAACGGTATATCCTCATCGACATTCCGTGTTGTTGGTGCCCGTGCGTGCTCGTGCTTACACATGCTACTACAGTGTGTGCACATGCGTGTGCATGGGCTTATGCATGCATGCCCAAGGTGTGTGCATGCGTGGACGTGTTGTGCGTGTGTGGCGGTGCATGTGCGGTGCTGTCGGGGTCTCCAGGATTGTCGTGCACGGTCGTTGACCTCAACATCGCTGCCAACTACGTCGGCCAAGGCAACGACCACGATGGTGAGTTTTGGTAAACTGACACTGGAGTATGTTTTTTGTTATTCTTAGTCCGTCATGCTATTTTATAGGAAAATCTTTGATGTTTCTGACATTAAACCCGTAGTGCATATCAAATGTTTTTTAAAATACTCATATCTTTTAAACTGTAGCTTCAAATTTAACATGTTATATACGAAATTTGATTAAAAAATATATAGAATATGAATATAATGTTATTTTACATGTTAACCATTTAAAAAAAATACTATCTAAGATGCAATCTTAATCAACAATGCATTATCGGTCTTTCTTTCATATCGGTACTGATCCGGATTGTGGATGAATATCTCGGCAAAATCAAGATTGGAGACGAAATTGAAGATCACTTGCCCGCTTTCTTTATGCGTATTAAATCTACATGCAAGCCGTGTTTAAATAGAAGACATGTGAAATCTTGAACTTGCGCTTTTATAGGCAAATATCATCTTTGTTTCGGCCGTAGCTACAAATACTCAGATTATAAACCATTTTTTAATTAAAAGTGTATGTTATTTTTTTTCTCCCGCTGCAATGATCGGGCCCTTTGCTAGTATACTATAAGAGGTAGCTATACAAAACCTGATCGGTGCAGTTCCTTGTCCAGGTAGGACAGGACGTCTTGTGGTCGCTTGTGGAGTAGAACTATATAGATAGAGTCCCTCGAACGAACAATAGCAAGTCTACGATCCCGCCTCCTCTTCCTGCAAGAAGGAGACACGAACACCAAATTCTTTCACTGTCATGCATGCCATCGCCAGCGGCGAAACATGATCAACACTCTCCGGCATGGAGATACAATTGCCACCGGCGAAGACGAACTCTCAGACATGGTGGATGGGTTTTATGATCACTTGCTGGGAGAAGCCCCGCGGCGCACACGGTCCATCAATTTTGATGCCATCCATCTGCCGCATAGAGACCTATCGCATCTCGAGGCACCTTTCACGGAAGAAGAGATTCAGAGAGTAATCAAATCTATGCCCATGGGTAAGGCGCTGGGGCCGGACGGATTCACTGGCCGATTTTGTGCCTCCTGCTGGCACATAATCAAAACTGACATCATGCGCGCCATAGACCTATTCCACCAACGAGACATGAGCCGGCTGCCAGCGATTAACAAAGCCATTGTCACCCTTCTTCCTGAGGTAGATGGCACGGTAGATCTCAAGGACTTCAGGCCGGTGAGCCTCATACACGGGACAATAAAGATCTTTGACAAGGCGGTGGTTGTGAGGGTGGCTGCTGAACTGCCCATGCTTGTGGGAAAACACCAGAGCGCTTTCATCAGAGGACGAATCGATCCACGACAACTTCATGTTAGTCCAATGCATGGCACGCCGACTACACACCCTACAGGAACCCACGGTAATGCTCAAGCTCGACATCACAAAGGCCTTTGACACGATCCAATAGCCGTTCCTCCTCGAGGTACTCCGGAAGATGCGCTTTGGCACTAGGTGGATAGCTTGGGTTTGCGGCTTGCTAGGTATCTCATCGACGAGGGTAATGGTGAACGGCTGCCCGGGCAGACCCATATACAATGCCAGGGGAGTGAGACAAGGAGCCCCTTTCTCCCCGATGCTTTTCATCTTGGCCATGGAGCCACTTCAAAAGATGGTGGAACTCGCAGCTTCCCGTGCAATATTTACACCGCTGGCAAGATCCGGGATGCAACAACGGATTTTGATGTTCGCCGATGATGTGATGCTATTCATCAAACCAAACGACATTGACCTATGGGCATGTGCTTTGATCCTCCAGATCTTTGGGGAGGTATCGGGCCATGTGGTTAACCTATCCAGGAGCATGGCAATGCCAATCCGCTACAATGCGGAAGCAATGAGACGGGTGGAGGCAATTCTCGGATGCCCGGCGGGCTCATACCCGTGCAAATATCTTGGCCTTCCGTTGACGATACGACGACAAACATCGGCTCAGCTCATGGGGCTTGTGGACTGCCTAGCGCGAAAATTGCCAACATGGAGAGCATCCTCCATGCCCAAGAGTGGCCGCCTACTCCTGATCAAATCAATCCTCTCCGCCATCCCGATCCACGCCATGATGGCGCTTAACATCCCACAGAAGTTAATCTCGGCGATGACAAAAATCTGTAGAGGTTTCTTGTGGTGCGCGAGCACCAATGCCAACGGTTGGTAGTGCAGAGTGGCTTGGGAGGCCGTGTGTGCTCCTATGTGTGCGTGTGGCCTGGGCCTGCCCAACCTCCCATGGCTGAACGTCGCAATACAGGCCCGATGGCCATGGCTACAACGTACGGACCAATCCCGATCATGGTCAGAATTTCAAATCGATGTTCCAGTGGAATCCATGCAACTCTTTAGGGCTGCGACGCGATCAGTTCTTGGCAACAGCATGCTCACCAACTTTTAGAAAGACGAGTGACTTGAAGGATATAGGATTCAGGACGTGGCCCCGTCCATGTACGCCAAGAAGAGAGACACCAACGACAAGAGCGTGGTGCACAGTACTGTGTCCACTCTCGCGATCTGCTGGTCACCCCAAGCTGCTCTGGCGCCTGCGCTCAAGTTCAGGAGGGGCGGTGGTGCGGTCGTAATGTGATTTCGTCTACCATGCCAGGCGTGGTCGGAAAATACCTGGGCTCAAGGAGCCTGGTCTCTCTCCGGCTAGTTTAGTTTATTTCTCTACTTTTCATCTAGTCATTTGGCTCCTGCTGTCTTGTGGGGTCTGTAATAAAAATTGAACCTCTTGGAATAATAGCTGGGATGTAAGAAACAGACGTTGTATGGTTTCATTCTTGTTAATGGAACCGGAAAGAGGCCTCCCTGTTCATCGAAAAAAAATGCAAAACTGCATTTTTTTTATATACTGTTACTTCACTACTCTCTTTGTAAACTAATATAAAAACGTTTAGATCTGATCTAAACGATCTTATATCAGTTTATGTTTACGGAGGGAGTATATATAAAAGCTAGTTATACAAAACCTGATCATGCAGTTCTTTTTCCAGGTAGGACAGGACGTCTTGTGGAGTATAGATAGATAGAGAGAAGAAAGAAGAAAAGCAGCATGACATTGCGCTGCGCCAAATCTTGTCTCAGTGAGCTTGCTCATCGCCATTACAAGGAGTATCAAAATAATCAATCTAATTAGCGCGGTTTCCCCTGGCCTGGGGCAGTGCGTACAGGTGACCGGCCCGGATGCGGATTTTTAGAGCAGCTGCGCCAGGGCCGCCCTATCCCAGCCATGGGTTCTGTGCACTGTACCTCAAGATAGCCGAGGAGTAAGAGCATGGTTAATAGAAACGCCAGCTACCGGCTGTATACATGTGCCATGTCAACAATAGCCTTTGTAAAAGTAGGCTCATGTAATAGGCCGGCTCTATATCAGCTGTTGCATGACCAGAGTAATCAATGCTTGCATGCATGGGGAGAAAGTAAAATACAATTGATTGGATTGTGAGACATAGGAGACTGTGAACAGCGGGGCTAGCGCTGGCTTTGGGCTGCAAGCTAGCTGCTATTTCTCGCGTCCCGTGCTGCAGCCGGGCGACTGACGAAGCGCCCGCTTCCTTCTCTCTCTCTCTCGTATTTACTCTCTTCCAGCTAAGATTTTTGCTGATGTGGGATGCCTTGCAGCCTGCTGAGTAGGACAATTGTACCTGCTCTAAACATGTTTTTTGGAGCTATTACCGTGGCGGCTGGCTATTAACGGACGATGTGGTCCCATGGGTACTGCCGCAAGGCCTCCACATTTGCATCCGCTGAGACTAAGGGGTGTTTTGTTTCAGGGAGTTTTTTGTGTTAGGACTAGAAAAAGTCCCTAGCAAACCAAATAGGGTGGGAATTTTTTTGGGACTTTTTGGTAAAAGTCCTTAGAAGCACCTCCTTGAGAGCCTTTTTTAAAAAGTCCTAGGACTAGAGAACCAAACACCATCTAAATCAATATGAAAAATAATACCTGCATGCTGCTGGCCAAATCACAAACGCATATACAGATTTTGCGAAGCCTCCTGCCCGCTCTGCAAGACACAGAAGAATGGACACATCGTCAATATTCTATCCGGCGCCGAACACCAAACCCTGTTTAGGGATTATAAATCCCAAATAATCTACATCCAGAGAGAGGAAAAAGGGGACTGCGCAATAAAAAACAAACATACTCACCTGGGATCTAATCGAACAATGTCTTCGGCGACGGATAGCTGGCGGTGATTCCGGTGCCGCCCGCACCTACCGCTGAATCCCGGCTCCTCTTCTTCCAACAAGCGGGCCTCCGCTCAGATCCGCTATCTCTACATCTTCATCTCAAAAGAATCCGTCCACCCCCAGCACCTATCTCTCTCCTGTGCACAAGCAGCAACTCCAATGTCGGACGGAGGTGGAAGAGGGTCAGGAGAGGGGTGGCTGCGAAATGTCCTTATCAGTGTGCATGTGACACAGGGGAAACAGTGCCCACGCATAAGAGTCTCGTCCCGCTCATAACAGCCGCCGTGGGTCAATTACGGGAACGGCTGGCCCAGATCCCTAGGTATATGGACGCCCAGGATAAGCGGGCCAGCGCGTAGATGTTCTTTTTTTTAAGATAGGGCGCAGATGTTCTGAAATATATTTTCGGGTGACCGGCTTGGTAGGACGCGCCGTCCTTGGGATGCTTCATCTCATCGTCACACGTGAGGCAGTAATCCACGGGGCACCAGCCAGAGCTGAGCTTCGGCAAACCAGTTCCCGGCGAGGTCGCCGACCTGATCGTCTCCTTCTCCGTCCAGCGAGCACAGGCAAGTCGGAGTCCGCATTCTGCTCCATCAGGGCCACGCCTGTTCTGATCATACAACTCAATGAAGAAGAAGCGCTCTTCCTCTTCCGTGGAGTTCGTCATGGCCCTGGCGAAGAAGTTGACATGGTGGTACGAGCCCTGGCTGTTCAGAAGACCGGCGTATCTCGTGGCCCTGGTCAGCTCGAGCTTGACCTTGTTGCTGGCGTCGGCGTTGTAATGCTCCAGCGCGTCCTCGGCGGCCGACATGGCTAGGCTCGTCTGGAGGCGCTGTCGCGCAGCCGGGTCGAGTCGTGGTGCGCACAGCGCTCGCTCGTCGTATGGATATGGTTCCGACTCCGGATCTTCTTCTTGGTCTTGTGGTGGTTCCGGCTGCTGGGCCGCCGCCACAGCCGCCTTCCATGCGCGAGGTGACATCGGCGGCGGGAGGCGCCCGGCGCCCAGGCATGGCCCGGGAGGCTCGCCGCCCGGAGACGTCGGACGGGATAACCATTTTTCCTCTTCCTCGTCGTGCTCGTCCATCATGTAGTAGCGAACCGGCGGAAGCAGTGGCACGGGGCCAACACGGGTGCTCGACCTCGACGACGGGGCCTCCACTCCATGTGCATGCGACACAGATGGGACCTTCTTGGCCTTGCATTCGACTAGAAAGATTCCCCCCTCCAGGTTAATATAGGGTAAAGTTCCTCTGTAGCTGCCGACGCGCTTTCTGTGCGTGTACGCCGCCGCCAACCAAACCAATCCGTTGCCAATCCAAGACAGCACGCGATCGAATATCAATCCGTCGCCTAGTCTATATCGGATCACGATCCGGACAGACTTGCGATCGACCTGTCATGCAGACATGCTTTGTCCAGGACCTTCAAATCAGCCAAGGAGTACTCCGGTCCAAGCTCGTCGACGTGTCGACTGCCGTCGCATCCGTGTGTTGGTTTCTATTCGCCATGTCGTCGCCTCTCCAACCTCTACTGCCACCCCTTGAATCACCCCTCCTCCGCCAGGTCCAATGCTCGCGCTTCCAGTGGCTCCCTTTGCCACATTCAAGCGCCGGGCATATGCACCCTAGAGCCAAAACGAGGATCCTGAAACGGAGGGAGTATTGGAAGTGAAATGTGTTTGTATACCCAAATATTAGCTCAGAATTTTGTAAATACAGTTCTAGACCCCTCTTCTCAGTTTAACCTTTGAAACCCCATTGTCTCCCGGTGCCACCTCCCAACATAGAGAGTATACCAACACAGCAAAAATTGGTCAACTCTTTGCTTTGCACACTGCTGGCAACTAGCAGTGCTAGCTCCCGGTGCAACGTTGTGCCTTCAACTACGTTAGAGCAGTTTCAGCATTTTCAACAGACGCGCTAGATAAGCCGCCTGCTGAAAAAAAACAGCTATATAGCGCGCGCGATCAAAACTAGCGCTCCAGCAGCTGCGCTAAAATCCTGCGCGCGGTAAACAAGATTCAACGCCCTGGACAAACGGCATCGCTGCGCTGCATATTTGCGCGCCATTGCTGCCGCTGCATATTTTTGTGCCTTTAGTAGATTTCAAAAGAAGGTTCCTGACTATCTAGTAAATGAGTGCACGGAGAAAGGAAATGACATGTTCATGGTCTAAGATATAGTCAGTGAACAATAACTAAGATCTGATGTCGGAAAGGTAATTTTTCTTTGTGATGAACCACATTCCATTTGCGGATCGACACCTTGTACTTTCGTTTGGACTATGGCATGGGTCTGTGTTTATACAATAACAAATTTCTTCATATTTTGCACCATGATACTTTCAGCTAACTATGTAATGTGTTTTTTTATATTTTTATTCTGCATAATGTTGTCGTACATTTATTGCAACTAATTGCATTGTAACAATTATTGACTTATATTTGCAACATCTTTGATGTAAAAGTTGATTTTGAAGTGTAGCACTATTATTTGCACAATCTTTGAGCAAAAAATGGATTTTCATTTTCCGATGATAGATGAATATGACTTTGACCTTACAATAAACCTTGTCTACCAACCTTTTTTTTCATAGAAAGGGGATTTGGGATGTGATAGGTTTGGGGACGGCCGTTCAATTGAGGGTATTGGGTGGGGGAAGGGAACTGCGAAATCTCCTCCAATCCCCCCCCCCCCCAATTGTTTTCAAAACCCTTATTGCTAAATGAGGCCGAAATCTAGTATCAAGTTAATGAGAAGTAACTAAGCACATTTACTAAATGGTATCGTCCCCTACATATGGCATGAACTTTAAATCACTATATCTTATATAATGTGGTGCATGCCTCAGATACAATTGCCAACGCCCTATTTTAGCTCTCCCGCTCTAAACCTCAAACCCAGAATAGTTGTGCAAATAGAAGCGAGGTAGAGACACATTGTTGCTCAAAGAGAAGATCACATGAAGATGGTGAGGGCTCCATAGATGGTCTAATCAACGGTAATTGTAATGTATCTTAAAAAAACCTTCTCAATCTAGATTGTCTGTTAATGATAGTTAACCATGCACATTTTTTTTGGAAACTTGTGATTCTTATGCCCCCTCTAATGGGTAAAGGAAGGAAATACTATGTTTGTAAAAAGAAGTGCCAAAAAGTTAGTAAAGAAACACAAAAATATATGAAAAACTCATTTTGTGAAAAAAATGTTTACCTTAGGATACGAATAATTTAAAAACTTTCAATAGTCAAATCGACACAAATTTTCGTATGTATGAACATGGGTATTTATGAACATGGGTAATATCTTTCTCCAAGTTTGTATGACACACATTGTTTTTAGATCGTCAATTTGACTGAAAACTCGTGTTATACGTCACTAAAATTGAAACATATGCTTAGGTTCATTTTCGAAGGAAGCTTTTAAGGATTTTATAGGTTTAACGAGGGACCATTCAACATGAAAGTAAATGTGTAGATGAGCATTGCATTATATGCACTTTTCCCTAAGTAGAAAGGTATACCTAGATATTACTTTAAAAATGGTGATCCATACAATGGAATGAAAGCAGAAATTTGTGGAGAAACGGAGTGTCTACAGACAACAGTCCAGACATTGTTCCATGAAAAAAGCAAAAAAGCCATAAAGCGGAAGTGAAACCCCATTGTAACCCCCGGTGAACTCACGCATGCACATATCCCACCCTCCCCCACCCCCGCCCCCGGTTTACTTATTGACCAGCGATGTTTCCATCTATTTCGCCTTTCGCCCATTGTTCCATCGCTGCAGACAAAACCACCCTCCTCCTTGTCATATCTCGCCCTTCAATCCTGCTCACCACATCCACACCATACCCCTTTTGCCGCCGCCGCTGCCAGATCTGGAGCGGCTGCAAAAGCGCCGGTTGACGGTGCGACTTTACCCGCGGCCATGGTGAATTCGACGGAGCCATCGGCCGAGCCTCCCTCGTCAGATCCCGCGATCGAAGGTGGCGTCGGGGATGGGAGGGGCACTCCTGCAGAGCCTGTGACGGCTTCATTAGGTGTCCACCGCGGCACGCCGGCCGCCGCTCCGCCGACACTCAAGACATGTGGGAGCCAAGGATTGCTGTGGTACACTCCCGTCAACCGTGTCGGCGAAGCAGTCGCCCCGACCATGGGCTCCTCCTCGCAAGATCTGGACGAGGTCAACCAGAGGCTACAACTCGGCCTCGATGAAGTGACCGCAACATCGGGCGTCGGCAAGCCTGCGGACCACGAGTCCCCTAATGTCGCTGAGGCGGTTTCTTCGCGGCCGTTGAAGGCGCATACCCGCCGCCGCCGCCTGTTATGCCGTCCCAAGCGGAAGTGGTAGCCATGAACGCGCCACCGCAGGCGTCCGAGCGCAAGCGACGTTCGGTCCGTGCCGATGCGCTCGACAGGCCACGGTTCTCCGTGCCGCTCTCCGCGGAAGAGATCGAGGAAGACATCTATGCCCTCACCGGCGCCCTACCGCGCAGCCGCCCTCGCCACCGCCCACCCGCAGTGCAGAATCGGCTCAACGTAAGATCCGTTCCTCCTCAGATCCCTCCCTCACTCCCCTTATATTCGAGCTCCCGTCGCTCCTCAACAGGGGCCCATTCGTAATTCTGTAAATGTTCTTGTCCCCAGATGCTACTTCCCGGCGCACAGTTATCGGAGATCAACGCGGAGTCCTACCGGGTGCTGGACAATCAGACTCTCTCAACTCACCAAGCTTCGTCGCCCAACAGTAAGCAAGCAAAGTGAATTCGCCGATCACAATTCACATTCAATTCGTTGCTTCCATTGTGAGCTACATAATCCATGGATTAATTGATCACATAGAGTAAGTTTTGGTATGTATGGATCACATCAACAGTCTTGTTGTAAGCAACAAGTGATGACTTGTAAGTGTTCTTTTATTTTAAGTTGTAGTAAGTGATATTCTGTTTCCTAGTAGCAGTAAGTGATATCCTGTTCTGTAGTAGCACCAATAGTGGTTCATAACTTTGGTATCATCATCAATTGGAAGGACATAATATGGTGTGCTAGTAATTGCATTGTTGTCGATGATCGAGTTAGTACGTTCGTTAACGTCCATCTCCTATTGCAATCTTAATGCTAGTACTACATATATACAGTTTCTTGCTCTGCTTTTTCTTGAAGATGTATTTGGTAGCTAATTGTCGTGGCAAGTGACAATACTACTGGGCTGCGTTCTAGCTGGCCGACACATGGGCGTGGGGACCGAACGGTTTCGAATACCCTGGCACCACGTGGCCTTGGTGGTGGGCGCTGCACAATTTGTTGTCTGTTTCTTTATTCCTCGTGGGGCTGGCGTGTTAGGGAGATCCAAATTAATAAGGTAGTTGAATCTATCACCGTCCTCGTGGTGCATCCCATGATTTGGTGATGTAGCACTATTCATGGTGCATCCCATGATACGGTGATGTAGCACTGTTCATATGCTTTCTGGGTGTGAGGCTCATGGATGGGCTCCGTCCATGCACATATTTAGTTAATTGCAGGCAGTAGTCCCAAAAAGATTACGCGTGAGCCATTTATTTGTTAGCATACCTTAACGAATTTGGTTCACATCAATCTAAAAAAATACCATACTACATGAAAATAGATGGTTGACAGGCATATTTTATTTTTCCTGTCAAGCTATGGCTGACGGCTAACCCTGAGAGCCGGCCGACATGAAATACTATTCCTGTCGGTATACCCTATTTTCCTGTCGGTTTTGGCTCACGGAAAAATTCTAGTTTCTGGTAGTGTACGGTGTTAAATTATTAGTAACCGTTTGTTCTACATGGCCATAAGTGGTGACAACCCGTGTTGTTATAATACCGTTGCCCTACCTAGAACACTTAAACCGACTGCCTCAGCCCCATCGTATCGTGCCCTGCCTTTCCCGTTGCCTGATCAACAACGCCTATGCGTTAATGGTGTATCCTCATCGGCATTCCGTGTTGTTGGTGCTCGTGCGTGCTCGTGCTTACACATGCTACTACGGTGTGTGCACATGCGTGTGCATGGGCTTATGCATGCATGCCCAAGGCGTGTGCATGCGTGGACGTGTTGCGCGTGTGTGGCGGTGCATGTGCGGTGCTGTCGGGGTCTCCAGGAACGTCGTGCACGGTCGTTGACCTCAACATCGCTGCCAACTACGTCGGCCAAGGCAACGACCACGATGGTGAGTTTTGGTAAACTGATACTGGAGTGTTTTTTTTGTTATTTTTAGTCCGTCATGCTATTTTATAGAAAAATCTCTGATGTTTCTGACATTAAACCCGTAGTGCATATCAAATGTTTTTTAAAATACTCATATCTTTTAAATTGTAGCTCCAAATTTAACATGTTATATATGGAATTTGATTTAAAAAATATATAGAATATGAATATGATGTTATTTTACCTATTAACCATTTAAAAAAATACCATCTAAGGTGCAATCTTAATCAACAGTGCATTATCGGTCTTTCTTTCATATCGGTACTGATCCGGATTGTGGATGAATATCTCGGCAAAATCAAGATTGGAGACGAAATTGAAGATCACTTGCCCGTTTCTTTGTACGTATTAAATCTACATGCAAGCCGTGTTTAAAAAGAAGACATGTGAAATCTTAAACTTGCGCTTTTATAGGCAAATATCATCTTTGTTTCGGCCGTAGCTACAAATACTCAGATTATAAATCATTTTTTTAATTAAAAGTGTATGTTATTTTTTTCTCCCGTTGCAATGAACGGGCCCTTTTGCTAGTATACTATAAGAGGTAGCTATACAAAACCTGATCGGTGCAGTTCCTTGTCCAGGTAGGACAGGACGTCTTGTGGTCGCTTGTGGGGTAGAACTATATAGATAGAGTCCCTCGAACGAACAATAGCAAGTCTACGGTCCCGCCTCCTCTTCCTGCAAGAAGGAGACATGAACACCAAATTCTTTCACTGTCATGCTCGCCATAGCCAGCGGCGGAACATGATCAACTCTCTCCGGCATGGAGATACAATTGCCACCGGCGAAGACGAATTCTCAGACATGGTGGATGGGTTTTATGATCACTTGCTGGGAGAAGCCCCGCGGCGCACACAGTCCATCAATCTTGATGCCATCCATCTGCCGCATAGAGACCTATCGCATCTCGAGGCACCTTTCACGGAAGAAGAGATTGAGAGAGTAATCAAATCAATGCCCATGGACAAGGCGCTGGGGCCGTACGGATTCACTGGCCGATTCTGTGCCTCCTGCTGGCACATAATCAAAACTGACATCATGCGCGCCATAGACCTATTCCACCAACGAGACATGAGCGGGCTGCCAGCGATTAACAAAGCCATTGTCACCCTTCTGCCTAAGGTAGATGGCACGGTAGATCTCAAGGACTTCAGGCCGGTGAGCCTCATACACGGGACAACAAAGATCTTTGACAAGGCGGTGGTTGTGAGGGTGGCTGCTGAACTGCCCATGCTTGTGGGAAAACACCAGAGGGCTTTCATCAGAGGACGATCGATCCACGACAGCTTCATGTTAGTCCAATGCATGGCACGCCGACTACACACCCTACGGGAACCCACGGTAATGCTCAAGCTCGACATCACAAAGGCCTTTGACACGATCCAATGGCCGTTCCTCCTCGAGGTACTCCGGAAGATGCGCTTTGGCACTAGGTGGATAGCTTGGGTTTGCGGCTTGCTAGGTATCTCATCGACGAGGGTAATGGTGAACGGCCGGCCGGGCAGACCCATATACAATGCCAGGGGAGTGAGACAAGGAGCCCCTTTCTCCCCGATGCTTTTCATCTTGGCCATGGAGCACTTCAAAAGATGGTGGAACTCGCAGCTTCCCGTGCAATTTTTACACCGCTGGCAAGATCCGGGATGCAACAACGGATTTTGGTGTTCGCCGATGATGTGATGCTATTCATCAAACCAAACGACATTGACCTATGGGCATGTGCTTTGATGCTCCAGATCTTTGGGGAGGTATCGGGCCATGTGGTTAACCTATCCAAGAGCGTGGCAATGCCAATCCGCTACAATGCGGAAGCAATGAGACGGGTGGAGGTAATTCTCGGATGCCGGGCGGGCTCATACCCGTGCAAATGTCTTGGCCTTCCGTTGACTATACGACGACAAACATCGGCTCAGCTCATGGGGCTTGTGGACTGCCTAGCGCGAAAATTGCCAACATGGAGAGCATCCTCCATGCCCAAGAGTGGCCGCCTCCTGATCAAATCAATCCTCTCCGCCATCCCGATCCACGCCATGATGGCGCTTAGCATCCCACAGAAGTTAATCTCGGCGATGACAAAAATCTGTAGAGGTTTCTTGTGGTGCGCGAGCGCCAATGCCAACGGTGGGTAGTGCAGAGTGGCTTGGGAGGCCGTGTGTGCTCCTATGTGTGCGTGTGGCCTGGGCCTGCCCAACCTCCAATGGCTGAACGTCGCAATACAGGCCCGATGGCCATGGCTACAACGTACGGACCAATCCCGATCATGGTCAGAATTTCAAAATCGATGTTCCAGTGGAATCCATGCAACTCTTTAGGGCTGCGACGCGATCAGTTCTTGGCAACAGCATGCTCACCAACTTTTAGAAAGACGAGTGACTTGAAGGATATAGCATTCAGGACGTGGCCCCGTCCATGTACGCCAAGAAGAGAGACACCAACGACAATAGCGTGGTGCACAGTACTGTGTCCACTCTCGCGATCTGCTGGTCACCCCAAGCTGCTCTGGCGCCTCCGCTCAAGTTCAGGAGGGAGCGGTGGTGCGATCGTAATGTGATTTCGTCTACCATGCTAGGCGCGGTCGGAAAAGACCTGGGCTCAAGGAGCCTGGTCTCTCTCCGGCTAGTTTAGTTCATTTCTCTACTTTTCATCTAGTCATTTGGCTCCTGCTGTCTTGTGGGGTCTGTAATAAAAATTGAACCTCTTGGAACAATAGCTGGGATGTAAGAAACAGACGTTGTATGGTTTCATTCTTGTTAATGGAACCGGGAAGAGGCCTCCCTGTTCATCGAAAAAAAGAGATGCAAAACTGCAATTTTTTATATATTGTTACTTCACTACTCTCTCTGTAAACTAATATAAAAGCGTTTAGATCTGATCTAAACGATCTTATATCAGTTTATGTTTACGGAGGGAGTATATATAAGAGCTAGTTATACAAAACCTGATCATGCAGTTCTTTTTCCAGGTAGGACAGGACGTCTTGTGGAGTATAGATAGATAGAGAGAAGAAAGAAGAAAAGCAGCATGACATTGCGCTGCACCAAATCTTGTCTCAGTGAGCTTGCCCATTGCCATTACAAGGAGTATCAAAATAATCAATCTAATTAGCGCGGTTTCCCCTGGCCTGGGGCAGTGCGTACAGGTGACCGGCCCGGACGCGGATTTTTAGAGCAGCTGCGCCAGGGCCGCGCTATCCCAGCCATGGGTTCTGTGCACTGTACCTCAAGATGGCCGAGGAGTAAGAGCATGGTTAATAGAAACGCCGGCTACCGGCTGTATACATGTGCCATGTCAACAATAGCCTTTGTAAAAGTAGGCTCATGTAATAGGCCGGCTCTATATCAGTTGTTGCATGACCAGAGTAATCAATGCTTGCATGCATGGGGAGAAAGTAAAATACAATTGATTGGATTGTGAGACATAGGAGACTGTGAACAGCGGGGCTATCGCTGGCTTTGGGCTGCAAGCGAGCTGCTATTTCTCGCGCCCCGTGCTGCAGCCGGCCGACTGACGAAGCGCCCGCTTCCTTCTCTCTCTCGTATTTACTCTCTAACAGCTCATATTTTTGCTGATGTGGGATGCCTTGCAGCCTGCTGAGTAGGACTATTGTACCTGCTCTAAACATGTTCTGTTGGTGCTATTACCGTGGCGGCTGGCTATTAACGGACGATTTGGTCCCATGGGTACTGCCGCAAGGCCTCCACATTTGCATCCGCTGAGACTAAGGGGTGTTTTGTTTCAGGGACTTTTTTGTTTTAGGACTAGAAAAAGTCCCTAGCAAACCAAATAGGGTGGAAATTTTTTTGGGACTTTTTGCTAAAAGTCCTTAGAAGCACCTCCTTGAAAGTCTTTTTTAGAAAGTCCTAGGACTAGAGAACCAAACACCACCTAAATCAATGTGAAAAATAATACCTGCATGCTGCCGGCCAAATCACAAACGCATATACAGATTTTGCGAAGCCTCCTGCCTGCTCTGCAAGACACAGAAGAATGGACACATCGTCAATATTCTATCGTGCGCCGAACACCAAACCCTGTTTAGGGATTATAAATCCCAAATAGAGGAAAAAGGGGAATGCGCAATAAAAAACAAATATACTCACCTGGGATCTGATCGAACAATGTCTTCGGCGACGGGATAGCGCCGGTGGTGATTCCGGTGCTGCCCGCCCGCACCTACCGCTGAATCCCCGGCTCCTCTTCTTCCAACAAGCGGGCCTCCGCTCAGATCCGCTATCTCTACATCTTCATCTCAAAAGAATCCGTCCACCCCAGGCACCTATCTCTCTCCTGTGCACAAGCAGCAACTCCAATGTCGGACGGAGGTGGAAGAGGGTCAGGAGAGGGTGTCCTTATCTGTGTGCATGTGACACGGGGGAAACAGTGCCCACGCATAAGAGTCTCGTCCCGCTCATAACAGCCGCCGTGGGTCAATTACGGGAACGGCTGGCCCAGATCCCTAGGTATATGGACGCCCAGGATAAGCGGGCCAGGGCGTAGATGTTCTTTTTTTTTGAAGTTAGGGCGCAGATGTTCTGAAATGAATTTTCGGGTGACCGGCTTGGTAGGACGCGCCGTCCTTGGGATGCTTCATCTCATCGTCACACGTGAGGCAGTAATCCACGGGGCACCAGCCACAGCTAAGCTTCAGCAAACCAGTTGCCGGCGAGATCGCCGACCTGATCGTCTCCTTCTCTGTCCAGTGAGCACAGGCAAGTCGGAGTCCGTATCCTGGCTCCACCAGGGCCACGCCTGTTCTGATCATACAACTCAACGAAGAAGAAGCGCTCTTCCTCTTCCGTGGAGTTCGTCATGGCCCTGGTGAAGAAGTTGACATGGTGGTACGAGCCCTGGCTGTTCATAAGACCGGCGTATCTCGTGGCCCTGGTCAGCTCGAGCTTGACCTTGTTGCTGGCGTCGGCGTTATAGTGCTGCAGCGCGTCCTCGGCGGCCGACATGGCTAGGGTTTCGTCGAGGCGCTGTCGCGCCGCCGGGTCAAGTCGCAGCGCATAACGCCGCTTCGTCGTATGGATATGGTTCTGACTCCGGATCTTCTGCTTGGTCTTGTGGTGGTTCCGGCTGCTGGGCCGCCGCCGCCGCCTTCCATGCGCGAGGTGACATCGGCGGCGGGAGGCACCCGGCGCCCAGGCATGGCCCGGGAGGCTCGCTGCCCGGAGACGTCGGACGGGATAGCCATTTTTCCTCTTCCTCGTCGTGCTCGTCCATCATGTAGTAGCGAACCGGCGGAAGCAGAGGCACGGGGCCAACACGGCTGCTCGACCTCGACGACGGGGCCTCCACTCCATGTGCATGCGAAACGGATGGGACCTTCTTGGCCTTGCGTTCGACTAGAAAGATTCCCCCCTCCAGGTTAATATAGGGTAAATTAAGTTCCTCTATAGCCAAGCGACGCGCTTTCTATGCGTGTACGCCGCCGCCAACCAAACCAATCCGTTGCCAATCCAAGACAGCACGCGATCGAATATCAATCCGTCGCCTAGTCTATATTGGATCACGCATCCGGACAGACTTGCGATCGACCTGTCATGCAGACATGCTTTGTCCAGGACCTTCAAATCAGCCAAGGAGTACTCCGGGTCCAAGCTCGTCGACGTGTCGACTGCCATCGCATCCGTGTGTTGGTTTCTATTCGCCATGTCATCACCTCTCCAACCTCTACTGCCACCCCTTGCATCACCCCTCCTCTGCCAGGTCCAATGCTCGCGCTTCCAGTGGCTCCCTTTGCCACATCCGGCGTCGGGCATATGCTCCCTAGAGCCAAAACGAGGATCCTGAAACGTAGGGAGTATTAGAAGTGAAATGTGTTTGTATACCCAAATATTAGGTCAGAATTTTGTAAATACAGTTCTAGACCCCTCTTCTCAGTTTAACCTTTGAAACCCCCATTGTCTCCCGGAGCCACCTCCCAACATAGAGAGTATACCAACACAGCAAAAATTGGTCAACTCTTTGCTTTGCACACTGCTGGCAACTAGCAGTGCTAGCTCCCGGTGCAACGTTGTGCCTTCAACTACGTTAGAGCATTTTCAGCATTTTCAACAGACGCGCTAGATAAGCCGCCTGCTGAAAAAGAAAAACAGCTATATAGCGCGCGCGATCAAAACTAGCGCTCCAGCAGCTGCGCTAAAATCCTGCACGCAGTAAACAAGATTCAACGCCCTGGACAAAACGGCATCGCGTGCTGCATATTTGGTGCGCCCGCTGGCGCGCGCTGCATATTTTTGTGCCTTTAGTAGATTTCAAAAGAAGGTTCCTGACTATCTAGTAAATGAGTGCACGGAGAAAGGGAATGACATGTTCATGGTCTAAGATATAGTCAGTGAACAATAACTAAGATCTGATGTCGGATAGGTAATTTTTCTTTGTGATGAACCACATTCCATTTGCGGATCGACACCTTGTACTTTCATTTGGACTATGGCATGGGTCTGTGTTTATACAATAACAAATTTCTTCATATTTTGCACCATGATACTTTCAGCTAACTATGTAATGTGTTTTTTTATATTTTTATTCTGCATAATGTTGTCGTACATTTATTGCAACTAATTGCATTGTAACAATTATTGACTTATATTTGCAACATCTTTGATATAAAAGTTGATTTTCAAGTGTAGCACTATTATTTGCACAATCTTTGAGCAAAAAATGGATTTTAATTTTCCGATGATAGATGAATATGACTTTGACCTTACAATAAACCTTGTCTACCAACCATTTTTTTCATAGAAAGGGGATTTGGGATGTGATAGGTTTGGGGACGGCCGCTCAATTGAGGGTATTGGGTGGAGGGAAGGAACCATGAAATCTCCTCCAATCCCCCAATTGTTTTGAAAACCCTTATTGCTAAATGAGGTCAAATCTAGTATCAAGTTAATGAGAAGTAACTAAGCACATTTACTAAATGGTATCGTCCCTCACATATGGCATGAACTTTAAATCACTATATCTTATATAATGTGGTGCATGCCTCAGATACAATTGCCAACGCCTCTATTTTAGCCCTCCGCTCTAAACCTCAAACCCAAAACGGTTGTGCAAATAGAAGCGAGGTAGAGACACATTGTTGCTCAAAGAGAAGATCACATGAAGATGGTGAGGGCTCCATAGATGGTCTAATCAACGGTAATTGTAATGTATCTTAAAAAACCTTCTAAATCTAGATTGTCTGTTAATGATAGTTAACCATGCACATTTTTTTTGGAAACTTGTGATTCTTATGCCCCCTCTAATGGGTAAAGGAAGGAAATACTATGTTTGTAAAATGAAGTGCCAAAAAGTTAGTAAAGAAACACAAAAATATATGAAAAACTCATTTTGTGAAAAAAATGTTTACCTTAGGATACGAATAATTCAAAAACTTTCAATAGTCAAATCGACACAAATTTTCATATGTATGAACATGGGTATTTATGAACATGGGTAATATCTTTCTCCAAGTTTGTATGACACACATTGGTTTTAGATCGTCAATTTGACTGAAAACTCGTGTTATACGTCACTAAAATTGAAACATATGCTTAGGTTCATTTTCGAAGGAAGCTTTTAAGGATTTTATAGGTTTAACGAGGGACCATTCAACATGAAAGTAAATGTGTAGATGAGCATTGCATTATATGCACTTTTCCCTAAGTAGAAAGGTATACCTAGATATTACTTTAAAAAATGGTGATCCATACAATGGAATGAAAGCAGAAATTTGTGGAGAAACGGAGTGTCTACAGACAACAGTCCAGACATTGTTCCATGAAAAAAGCACAAAAGCCATAAGCGGAAGTGAAAACCCATTGTAACCCCCGGTGAACTCACGCATGCACATATCCCACCCTCCCCCACCCCCTCCCCCGGTTTACTTATTGACCAACGATGTTTCCACCTATTCCGCCTTTCGCCCATTGTTCCATCGCTGCAGACAAAACCACCCTCCTCCTTGTCATATCTCGCCTTCAATCCTGCTCACCACATCCACACCATACCTTTTTGCCGCCGCCGCTGCCAGATCTGGAGCGGCTGCAGAAGCGCCCGGTTGACGGTGCGACTTTACCCGTGGCCATGTTGAATTTGACGGAGCCATCGGCCGAGCCTCCCTCGCCAGATCCCGCGATCGAAGGTGGCGCCGGGAGGGAGGGCACTCCTGCAGAGGCTGTGACGGCTTCATTAGGTGTCCGCCATGCACGCCGTCGCCGCTCCCTGGCCGACACTCAAGACATGTGGGAGCCAAGGATTGCTGTGGTACACTCCCGTCAACCGTGTCGGGGAAGCAGTCGCCCCGACCATGGGCTCCTCCTCGCAAGATCTGGACGAGGTCAACCAGAGGCTACAACTCGGCCTCGGTGAAGTGATCGCAGCATCGGGCGTCGGCAAGCCTGCGGACCACGAGTCCCCTAATGTCGCTGAGGTGGTTTCTTCGCGGCCGTTGAAGGCGCATACCCGCCGCCGCTGCCCTGTTATGCCGTCCCAAGCAAAAGTGGTAGCCATGAACGCGCCACCGCAGGCGTCCGAGCGCAAGCGACGTTCGGTCTGTACCGATGCGCTCGACAGGCCACGGTTGTCCGTGACGCTCTCCGCGGAAGAGATCACGGAAGACATCTACGCCCTCACCGGCGCGCTACCGCGCAGCCGCCCTCACCACCGCCCACCTGCAGTGCAGAATCGGCTCAACGTAAGATCCGTTCCTCCTCAGATCCCTCCCTCACTCCCCTTATATTCGAGCTCCCGTCGCTCCTCAACAGGGGCCCATTCATAATTCTGTAAATGTTCTTGTCCCCAGAAGCTACTTCCCGGCGCACGGTTATCGGAGATCAACGCGGAGTCCTACCGGGTGCTGGACAATCAGACTCTCTCAACTCACAAAGCTTCGTCGCCCAACAGTAAGCAAGCAAAGTGAATTCACGATCACAATTCACATTCAATTCGTTGCTTCCATTGTGAGCTACATAATCCATGGATTAATTGATCACATAGAGTAAGTTTTGGTATGTATGGATCACATCAACAGTCTTGTTGTAAGCAACAAGTGATGACTTGTAAGTGTTTTTTTATTTTAAGTTGTAGTAAGTGATATTCTGTTTCCTAGTAGCAGTAAGTGATATCCTGTTCTGTAGTAGCACCAATGGTGGTTCATAACTTTGGTATCATCAGCAATTGGAAGGACGTAATATGGTGTGCTAGTAATTGCATTGTTGTCGATGATCGAGTTAGTACATTCGTTAACGTCCATCTCCTATTGCAATCTTAATGCTAGTACTACATATATACAGTTTCTTGCTCTGCTTTTTCTTGAAGATGTATTTGGTAGCTAATTGTCGTGGCAAGTGACAATACTACTGGGTTGCATTCTAGCTGGCCGACACATGGGCATGGGGACCGAACGGTTTCGAATACCCTGGCACCACGTGGCCTTGGTGGTGGGCGATGCACAATTTGTTGTCTGTTTCTTGATTCCTCACGGGGTTGGCGTGTTAGGGAGATCCAAATTAATAAGGTAGTTGAATCACAGGCACGTATCTGAACTCTATGTGGTTCCTATCACCATCCTCATGGTGCATCCCATGATTTGGTGATGTAGCACTATTCGTGGTGCATCCCATGATACGGTGATGTGAGGCTCATGGATGGGCTCCGTCCATGCACATATTTGTTAATTGCAGGCAGTAGTCCCAAAGAGATTACGTGAGCCATTTATTTGTTAGCATACCTTAACGAAATTGGTTCACATCAATCATAAAAAAATACCATACTACTTGAAAATAGATGGTTGACAGGCATATTTTATTTTTCCTGTCAAGCTATGGCTGACGGCTAACCCTGAGAGCTACTTGAAAATACTATTCCTGTCGGTATACCCTATTTTCCTGTCGGTTTTGGCTCACGGAAAAATTCTAGTTTCTGGTAGTGTACGGTGTTAAATTATTAGTAACCGTTTGTTCTACATGGCCATAAGTGGTGACAACCCGTGTTATAATAATACCGTTGCCCTACCTAGAACACTTAAACCGACTGCCTCAGCCCCACCGTATCGTGCCCTGCCCTTCCTGCTGTTCGATCAACAACGCCTACGCGTTAACGGTGTATCCTCATCGGCATTCTGTGTTGTTGGTGCCCGTGCGTGCTCGTGCTTACACATGCTACTACGGTGTGTGCACATGCGTGTGCATGGGCTTATGCATGCATGCCCAAGGCGTGTGCATGCGTGGACGTGTTGCGCGTGTGTGGCGGTGCATGTGCGGTGCTGTCGGGGTCTCCAGGATCGTCGTGCACGGTCGTTGACCTCAACATCGCTGCCAACTACGTCGGCCAAGGCAACGACCATGATGGTGAGTTTTGGTAAACTGATACTGGAGTATTTTTTTTGTTATTTTTAGTCCGTCATGATATTTTATAGAAAAATCTCTGATGTTTCTGACATTAAACCCGTAGTGCATATCAAATGTTTTTTAAAATACTCATATCTTTTAAATTGTAGCTCCAAATTTAACATGTTATATATGGAATTTGATTTAAAAAATATATAGAATATGAATATGATGTTATTTTACCTGTTAACCATTTAAAAAATACTATCTAAGGTGCAATCTTAATCAACAGTGCATTATCGGTCTTTCTTTCATATCGGTACTGATCCGGATTGTGGATGAATATCTCGGCAAAATCAAGATTGGAGACGAAATTGAAGATCACTTGCCCGTTTCTTTAATGCGTATTAAATCTACATGCAAGTCGTGTTTAAATAAAAGACATGTGAAATCTTGAACTTGCGCTTTTATAGGCAAATATCATCTTTGTTTCGCCGTAGCTACAAATACTCAGATTATAAACCATTTTTTTAATTAAAAGTGTGTGTTATTTTTTTCTCCCGTTGCAATGAACGGGCCCTTTTGCTAGTATACTATAAGAGGTAGCTATAAATAGCCTGATCGGTGCAGTTCCTCGTCCAAGTAGGACATGACGTCTTGTGGTCGCTTGTGGGGTAGAACTATATAGATAGAGTCCCTCGAACGAACAATATAGCAAGGCTACGATCCCGCCTCCTCTTCCTGCAAGAAGGAGACACGAACACCAAATTCTTTCACTGTCATGCTCGCCATTGCCAGCGACGGAACATGATCAACTCTCTCCGGCATGGAGATACAATTGCCACCGCGAAGACGAACTCTCAGACATGGTGGACGGGTTTTATGATCACTTGCTGGGAGAAGCCCATGGCGCACACAGTCCATCAATCTTGATGCCATCCATCTGCCGTGATAGAGACCTATCGCATCTCGAGGCACCTTTCACGGAAGAAGAGATTGAGAGAGTAATCAAATCTATGCCCATGGACAAGGCGATGGGGCCGGACGGATTCACTGGCCGATTTTGTGCCTCCTGCTGGCACATAATCAAAACTGACATCATGCACGCCATAGACCTATTCCACCAACGAGACATGAGCGGGCTGCCAGCTATTAACAAAGCCATTGTCACCCTTCTGCCTAAGGTAGATGGCACGGTAGATCTCAAGGACTTCAGGCCGGTGAGCCTCATACACGGGACAATAAAGATCTTTGACAAGGCGGTGGTTGTGAGGGTGGCTGCTGAACTGCCCATGCTTGTGGGAAAACACCAGAGCGCTTTCATCAGAGGACGATCGATCCACGACAACTTCATGTTAGTCCAATGCATGGCACGCCGACTACACACCCTACGGGAACCCACGGTAATGCTCAAGCTCGACATCACAAAGGCCTTTGACACGATCCAATGGCCGTTCCTCCTCGAGGTACTCCGGAAGATGCGCTTTGGCACTAGGTGGATAGCTTGGGTTTGCGGCTTGCTAGGTATCTCATCGACGAGGGTAATGGTGAACGACCGCCCGGGCAGACCCATATACAATGCCAGGGGAGTGAGACAAGGAGCCCCTCTCTTCCCGATGCTTTTCATCTTGGCCATGGAGCCACTTCAAAAGATGGTGGAACTCGTAGCTTGCCGTGCAATCTTTACACCGCTGGCAAGATCCGGGATGCAACAATGGATTTTGATGTTCGCCGATGACGTGATGCTATTCATCAAACCAAACGACATTGACCTCTGGGCTTGTGCTTTGATCCTCCAGATCTTTGGGGAGGTATCGGGCCTTGTGGTTAACCTATCCAATAGCGTGGCAATGCCAAACCGCTACAATGCGGAAGCAATGAGACGGGTGGAGGAAATTCTCGGATGCCCGGCGGGATCATACCCGTGCAAATATCTTGGCCTTCCGTTGACGATACGACGACAAACATCGGCTCAGCTCATGGGGCTTGTGGACTGCCTAGCGCGAAAATTGCCAACATGGAGAGCATCCTCCATGCCCAAGAGTGGCCGCCTACTCCTGATCAAATCAATCCTCTCCGCCATCCCGATCCACGCCATGATGGCGCTTGACATCCCACAGAAGTTAATCTCGGCGATGACAAAAATCTGTAAAGGTTTCTTGTGGTGCGCGAGCGCCAATGCCAATGGTGGGTAGTGCAGAGTGGCTTGGGAGGCCGTGTGTGCTCCTAAGTGTGTGTGTGGCCTGGGCCTGCCCAACCTCCAATGGCTGAATGTCGCAATACAGGCCCGATGGCCATGGCTACAACGTACGGACCAATCCTGATCATGGTCAGAATTTCAAATCGAGGTTCCAGTGGAATCCATGCAACTCTTTAGGGCTGCGACGTGATCAGTTCTTGGCAACGGCATGCTCACCAACTTTTGGGAAGACCAGTGACTTGAAGGATATAGGATTCAGGACGTGGCCCCGTCCATGTACGCCAAGAAGAGAGACACCAACGACAAGAGCGTGGTGCACAGTACTGTGTCCACTCTCGCGATCTGCTGGTCACCCCAAGCTGCTCTGGCGCCTCCGCTCAAGTTCAGGAGGGGGCGGTGGTGCGATCGTAATGTGATTTCGTCTACCATGCTAGGCGCGCTCGGAAAAGACCTGGGCTCTAGGAGCCTGGTCTCTCTCCGGCTAGTTTAGTTTATTTCTCTACTTTTCATCTAGTCATTTGGCTCCTGCTGTCTTGTGGGGTCTGTAATAAAAATTGAACCTCTTGGAACAATAGCTGGGATGTAAGAACCAAACGTTGTATGGTTTCATTCTTGTTAATGGAACCGGGAAGAGGCCTCCCTGTTCATCGAAAAAAAAGATGCAAAACTGCATTTTTTTATATAATGTTACTTCACTACTCTCTGTAAATTAATATAAAAGCGTTTAGATCTGATCTAAACGATCTTATATCAGTTTAAGTTTACGGAGGGAGTATATATAAGAGCTAATTATACAAAACCTGATCATGCAGTTCTTTGTCCAGGTAGGACAGGACGTCTTGTGGAGTATAGATAGATAGAGAGAAGAAAGAAGAAAAGCAGCATGACATTGCGCTGCGCCAAATCTTGTCTCAGTGAGCTTGATCATCGCTATTACAAGGAGTATCAAAATAATCAATCTAAATAGCGCGGTTTCCCCTGGCCTGGGGCAGTGCGTACAGGTGACCGGCCCGGCCGCGGATTTTTAGAGCAGCTGCGCCAGGGCCGCGCTATCCCAGCCATGGGTTCTGTGCACTGTACCTCAAGATGGCTGAGGAGTAAGAGCATGGTTAATAGAAACGCCGGCTACCGGCTGTATACATGTGCCATGTTAACAATAGCCTTTGTAAAAGTAGGCTCATGTAATAGGCCGGCTCTATATCAGCTGTTGCATGATCAGAGTAATCAATGCTTGCATGCATGGGGAGAAAATAAATACAATTGATTGGATTGTGAGACATAGGAGACTGTGAACAGCGGGGCTAGCGTTGGCTTTGGGCTGCAAGCGAGCTGCTATTTCTCGCGTCCCATGCTGCAGCCGGGCGACTGACAAGCGCCCGCTTCTTTCTCTCTCTCTCAGATTTACTCTCCTCCAGCTCAGATTTTTGCTGATGTGGGATGCCTTGCAGCCTGCTGAGTAGGACTATTGTACTTGCTCTAAACATGTTTTGTTGGAGCTATTACCGTGGCGGCTGGCTATTAACGGACGATGTGGTCCCATGGGTACTGCCGCAAGGCCTCCACATTTGCATCCGCTGAGTCTAAGGGGTTTTTGTTCCAGGGACTTTTTTGTGTTAGGACTAGAAAAAGTCCCTAGCAAAGCAAATAGGGTGGGAATTTTTTTGAGACTTTTTGCTAAAAGTCCTTAGAAGCACCTATTTGAGAGTCTTTTTCAAAAAGTCCTAGGACTAGAGAACCAAACACCACCTAAATCAATGTGAAACATAATACCTGCATGCTGCCGGCCAAATCACAAACGCATATATAGATTTTGCGAAGCCTCCTGCCTGCTCTGCAAGACACAGAAGAATGGACACATCGTCAATATTCTATCCGGCGCCGAACACCAAACCCTGTTTAGGGATTATAAATCCCAAATAATCTACATCCAGAGAGAGGAAAAAGGGAAATGCGCAATAAAAAACAAACATACTCAATCGAACAATGCCTTCGGCGACGGGATAGCGCCGACGGTGATTCCGGTGCCGCCCGCCCGCACCTACCGCTGAATCCCCGACTCCTCTTCTTCCAACAAGCGGGCCTCCACTCAGATCCGCTATCTCTACATCTTCATCTCAACAGAATCCGTCCACCCCCGGCACCTATCTCTCTCCTGTGCACAAACAACAACTCCAATGTCGGACGGAGGTGGAAGAGGGTCAGGAGAGGGGTGGCTGCGAAATGTCCTTATCTGTGTGCATGTGACACGGGGGAAACAGTGCCCACGCATAACAGTCTCGTCCCGCTCATAACAGCCGCTGTGGGTCAATTCCGGGAACGGCTGGCCCCGATCCCTAGGTATATGGACGCCCAGGATAAGCGGGCCAGGGCGCAGATGTTCTGAAATATATTTTTGGGTCACCGGCTTGGTAGGACGCGCCGTCCTTGGGATGCTTCATCTCATCGTCACTCGTGAGGCAGTAATCCACGGGACACCAGCCACGGCTGAGCTTCGACAAACCAGTTGCCGGCGAGATCGCCGACCTGATCGTCTCCTTCTCCGTTCAGCGAGCACAGGCAAGTCGGAGTCTGTATCCTGGCTCCACCAGGGCCACACATGTTCTGATCATACAACTCAATGAAGAAGAAGCGCTCTTCCTCTTCCGTGGAGTTCGTCATGGCCCTGGCGAAGAAGTTGACATGGTGGTACGAGCCCTGGCTGTTCAAAAGACCGGCGTATCTCGTGGCCCTGGTCAGCTCGAGCTTGACCTTGTTGCTGGCGTCGGCGTTGTAGTGCTGCAGCGCGTCCTCGGCGGCCGACATGGCTAGGTTTTCGTCTGAGGCGCTGTCGCGCCGCCGGTCGAATCGTGGTGCGTCTAACGCCGCTTCGTCGTATGGATATGGTTCCGACTCCGGATCTTCTTCTTGGTCTTGTGGTGGTTCCGGCTGCTGGGCCGCCGCCGCTGCCGCCTTCCATGCGCGAGGTGACATCGGCGGCGGGAGGCAACCGGCGCCCAGGCATGGCCCGGGAGGCTCGCCGCCCGGAGACGTCAGACGAGATAGCCATTTTTCCTCTTCCTCGTCGTGCTCATCCATCATGTAGTAGCGAACCGGTGGAAGCAGTGGCACGGGGCCAACATGGTGCTCGACCTCGACGATGGGGCCTCCACTCCATGTGGATGCGACACGGATGGGACCTTCTTGGCCTTGCGTTCGACTAGAAAGATTCCCCCCTCCAGGTTAATATAGGGTAAAGTTCCTGTGTAGCCAAGCGACGCGCTTTCTGTGCGTGTACGCTGCCGCCAACCAAACCAATCCGTTGCCAATCCAAGACAGCACGCGGTCGAATATCAATCCGTCGCCTAGTCTATATTGGATCACGCATCCAGACAGACTTGCGATCGACCTATCATGCAGACATGCTTTGTCCAGGACCTTCAAATCAGCCAAGGAGTACTCCGGGTCCAAGCTCGTCGACGTGTCGACTGCCGTCGCATCCGTGTGTTGGTTTTATTCGCCATGTCGTCGCCTCTCCAACCTCTACTGCCACCCCTTGCATCACCCCTCCTCCGCCAGGTCCAATGCTCGCGCTTCCGGTGGCTCCCTTTGCCACATTCGGCGTCGGGCATATGCTCCCTAGAGCCAAAACGAGGATCCTGAAACGGAGGGAGTATTAGAAGTGAAATGTGTTTGTATACCCAAATATTAGCTCAGAATTTTGTAAATACAGTTCTAGACCCCTCTTCTCAGTTTAACCTTTGAAACCCCACTGTCTCCCGGTGCCACCTCCCAACATAGAGAGTATACCAACACAGCAAAAATTGGTCGACTCTTTGCTTTGCACACTGCTGGCAACTAGCAGTGCTAGCTCCCGGTGCAACGTTGTGCCTTCAACTACGTTAGAGCATTTTCAACATTTTCAACAGACGCGCTAGATAAGCCGCCTCCTGAAAAAAAACAGCTATATAGCGCGCGCGATCAAAACTAGCGCTCCAGCAGCTGCGCTAAAATCCTGCGCGCGGTAAACAAGATTCAACGCCCTGGGCAAAACGGCATCGCGCCATATTTGGTGCGCCCGCTCGCGCGCTGTGCATATTTTTGTGCCTTTAGTAGATTTCAAAAGAAGGTTCCTGACTATCTAGTAAATGAGTGCACGGAGAAAGGGAATGACATGTTCATGGTCTAAGATATAGTCAGTGAACAATAACTAAGATCTGATGTCGGATAAGTAATTTTTCTTTGTGATGAACCACATTCCATTTGCGGATCGACACCTTGTACTTTCATTTGGACTATGGCATGGGTCTGTGTTTATACAATAACAAATTTCTTCATATTTTCCACCATGATACTTTCAGCTAACTATATAATGTGGTTTTTTTATATTTTTATTCTGCATAATGTTGTCGTACATTTATTGCAACTAATTGCATTGTAACAATTATTGACTTATATTTGCAACATCTTTGATGTAAAAGTTGATTTTGAAGTGTAGCACTATTATTTGCACAATCTTTGAGCAAAAATGGATTTTCATTTTCTGATGATAGATGAATATGACTTTGACCTTACAATAAACATTGTCTAACAACCTTTTTTTTTCATAGAAAGGGGATTTGGGATGTGATAGGTTTGGGGACGGCCGTTCAATTGAGGGTATTGGGTGGAGGGAAGGAACATGAAATCTCCTCCAATCCCCCCAATTGTTTTGAAAACCCTTATTGCTAAATGAGGCGAAATCTAGTATCAAGTTAATGAGAAGTAACTAAGCACATTTACTAAATGGTATCGTCCCCTACATATGGCATGAACTTTAAATCACTATATCTTATATAATGTGGTGCATGCCTCAGATACAATTGCCAACGCCCTATTTTAGCCCTCCCGCTCTAAACCTCAAACCCAAAACGGTTGTGCAAATAGAAGCGAGGTAGAGACACATTGTTGCTCAAAGAGAAGATCACATGAAGATGGTGAGGGCTCCATAGATGGTCTAATCAACGGTAATTGTAATGTATCTTAAAAAAAACCTTCTAAATCTAGATTGTCTGTTAATGATAGTTAACCATGCACATTTTTTGGAAACTTGTGATTCTTATGCCCCTCTAATGGGTAAAGGAAGGAAATACTATGTTTGTAAAAAGAAGTGCCAAAAAGTTAGTAAAGAAACACAAAAATATATGAAAAACTCATTTTGTGAAAAAAATGTTTACCTTAGGATACTAATAATTCAAAAACTTTCAATAGTCAAATCGACACAAATTTTCATATGTATGAACATGGGTATTTATGAACATGGGTAATATCTTTCTCCAAGTTTGTATGACACACATTGTTTTTAGATCGTCAATTTGACTGAAAACTTCGTGTTATACGTCACTAAAATTGAAACATATGCTTAGGTTCATTTTCGAAGGAAGCTTTTAAGGATTTTATAGGTTTAACGAGGGACCATTCAACATGAAAGTAAATGTGTAGATGAGCATTGCATTATATGCACTTTTCCCTAAGTAGAAAGGTATACCTAGATATTACTTTAAAAATGGTGATCCATACAATGGAATGAAAGCAGAAATTTGTGGAGAAACGGAGTGTCTACAGACAACAGTCCAGACATTGTTCCATGAAAAGCAAAAGCCGTAGAAGCGGAAGTGAAACCCCATTGTAACCCCGGTGAACTCACGCATGCACATATCCCACCTCCCCACCCCGCCCCGGTTTACTTATTGACCAACGATGTTTCCACCTATTTCGCCTTTCGCCCATTGTTCCATCGCTGCAGACAAAACCACCCTCCTCCTTGTCATATCTCGCCCTTCAATCCTGCTCACCACATCCACACCATACCCCTTTTGCCGCCGCCGCTGCCAGATCTGGAGCGGCTGCAGAAGCGCCGGTTGACGGTGCGACTTTACCCGTGGCCATGTTGAATTTGACGGAGCCATCGGCCGAGCCTCCCTCGTCAGATCCCGCGATCGAAGGTGGCGTCGGGGAGGGGAGGGGCACTCCTGCAGAGGCTGTGACGGCTTCATTAGGTGTCCGCCGCGGCACGCCGTCGTCGCTCCCGTCGACACTCAAGACATGTGGGAGCCAAGGATTGCTGTGGTACACTCCGTCCAACCGTGTCGGGAAGCAGTCGCCCGACCATGGGCTCCTCCTCGCAAGATCTGGACGAGGTCAACCAGAGGCTACAACTCGGCCTCGGTGAAGTGATCGCAGCATCGGGCGTCGGCAAGCCTGCGGACCACGAGTCCCCTAATCTCGCTGAGGCGGTTTCTTCGCAGCCGTTGAAGGCGCATACCCGCCGCCGCTGCCCTGTTATGCCGTCCCAAGCGGAAGTGGTAGCCATGAACGCGCCACCGCAGGCGTCCGAGCGCAAGCGACGTTCGGTCTGTGCCGATGCGCTCGACAGGCCACGGTTGTCCGTGACGCTCTCCGCGGAAGAGATCACGGAAGACATCTACGCCCTCACCAGCGCGCTACCGCGCAGCCGCCCTCACCACCGCCCACCTGCAGTGCAGAATCGGCTCAACGTAAGATCCGTTCCGCCTCAGATCCCTCCCTCACTCCCCTTATATTCGAGCTCCCGTCGCTCCTCAACAGGGGCCCATTCATAATTCTGTAAATGTTCTTGTCCCCAGAAGCTACTTCCCGGCGCACGGTTATCGGAGATCAACGCGGAGTCCTACCGGGTGCTGGACAATCAGACTCTCTCAACTCACAAAGCTTCGTCGCCCAACAGTAAGCAAGCAAAGTGAATTCGCCGATCACAATTCACATTCAATTCGTTGCTTCCATTGTGAGCTACATAATCCATGGATTAATTGATCACATAGAGTAAGTTTTGGTATGTATGGATCACATCAACAGTCTTGTTGTAAGCAACAAGTGATGACTTGTAAGTGTTTTTTTATTTTAAGTTGTAGGAAGTGATATTCTGTTTCCTAGTAGCAGTAAGTGATATCCTGTTCTGTAGTAGCACCAATGGTGGTTCATAACTTTGGTATCATCAGCAATTGGAAGGACGTAATATGGTGTGCTAGTAATTGCATTGTTGTCGATGATCGAGTTAGTACGTTCGTTAACGTCCATCTCCTATTGCAATCTTAATGCTAGTACTACATATATACAGTTTCTTGCTCTGCTTTTTCTTGAAGATGTATTTGGTAGCTAATTGTCGTGGCAAGTGACAATACTACTGGGTTGCATTCTAGCTGGCCGACACATGGGCGTGGGGACCGAACGGTTTCGAATACCCTGGCACCACGTGGCCTTGGTGGTGCGCGATGCACAATTTCTTGTCTGTTTCTTGATTCCTCACGGGGCTGGCGTGTTAGGGAGCTCCAAATTAATAAGGTAGTTGAATCACAGGCACGTATCTGAACTCTATGTGGTTCCTATCACCATCCTCATGGTGCATCCCATGATTTGGTGATGTAGCACTATTCGTGGTGCATCCCATGATACGGTGATGTGAGGCTCATGGATGGGCTCCGTCCATGCACATATTTGTTAATTGCAGGCAGTAGTCCCAAAGAGATTACGCGTGAGCCATTTATTTGTTAGCATACCTTAACGAAATTGGTTCACATCAATCATAAAAAAATACCATACTACTTGAAAATAGATGGTTGACAGGCATATTTTATTTTTCCTGTCAAGCTATGGCTGACGGCTAACCCTGAGAGCCGGCCGACAGGAAATACTATTCCTGTCGGTATACCCTATTTTCCTGTCGGTTTTGGCTCACGGAAAAATTCTAGTTTCTGGTAGTGTACGGTGTTAAATTATTAGTAACCGTTTGTTCTACATGGCCATAAGTGGTGACAACCTGTGTTATAATAATACCGTTGCCCTACCTAGAACACTTAAACCGACTGCCTCAGCCCCACCGTATCGTGCCATGCCCTTCCCGTTGCCTGATCAACAACGCCTACGCGTTAACGGTGTATCCTCATCGGCATTCCGTGTTGTTGGTGCCCGTGCGTGCTCGTGCTTACACATGCTACTACGGTGTGTGCACATGCGTGTGCATGGGCTTATGCATGCATGCCCAAGGCGTGTGCATGCGTGGACGTGTTGCGCGTGTGTGGCGGTGCATGTGCGGTGCTGTCGGGGTCTCCAGGATCGTCGTGCACGGTCGTTGACCTCAACATCGCTGCCAACTACGTCGGCCAAGGCAACGACCATGATGGTGAGTTTTGGTAATTGATACTGGAGTATTTTTTTTGTTATTTTTAGTCCGTCATGATATTTTATAGAAAAATCTCTGATGTTTCTGACATTAAACCCGTAGTGCATATCAAATGTTTTTTAAAATACTCATATCTTTTAAATTGTAGCTCCAAATTTAACATGTTATATATGGAATTTGATTTAAAAATATATAGAATGTGAATATGATGTTATTTTACCTGTTAACCATTTAAAAATACTATCTAAGGTGCAATCTTAATCAACAGTGCATTATCGGTCTTTCTTTCATATCGGTACTGATCCGGATTGTGGATGAATATCTCGGCAAAATCAAGATTGGAGACGAAATTGAAGATCACTTGCCCGTTTCTTTGTACGTATTAAATCTACATGCAAGTCGTGTTTAAATAGAAGACATGTGAAATCTTGAACTTGCGCTTTTATAGGCAAATATCATCTTTGTTTCGCCGTAGCTACAAATACTCAGATTATAAACCATTTTTTAATTAAAAGTGTGTGTTATTTTTTCTCCCGTTGCAATGAACGGGCCCTTTGCTAGTATACTATAAGAGGTAGCTATAAATAGCCTGATCGGTGCAGTTCCTCGTCCAGGTAGGACATGACGTCTTGTGGTCGCCAGGGGGTAGAACTATATAGATAGAGTCCCTCGAACGAACAATATAGCAAGGCTACGATCCCGCCTCCTCTTCCTGCAAGAAGGAGACACGAACACCAAATTCTTTCACTGTCATGCTCGCCATTGCCAGCGACGGAACATGATGAACTCTCTCCGGCATGGAGATACAATTGCCACCGGCGAAGACGAACTCTCAGACATGGTGGACGGGTTTTATGATCACTTGCTGGGAGAAGCCCCACGGCGCACACAGTCCATCAATCTTGATGCCATCCATCTGCCGCATAGAGACCTATCGCATCTCGAGGCACCTTTCACGGAAGAAGAGATTGAGAGAGAAATCAAATCTATGCCCATGGACAAGGCGATGGGGCCGGACGGATTCACTGGCCGATTTTGTGCCTCCTGCTGGCACATAATCAAAACTGACATCATGCACGACATAGACCTATTCCACCAACGAGACATGAGCGGGCTGCCAGCTATTAACAAAGCCATTGTCACCCTTCTGCCTAAGGTAGATGGCACGGTAGATCTCAAGGACTTCAGGCCGGTGAGCCTCATACACGGGACAATAAAGATCTTTGACAAGGCGGTGGTTGTGAGGGTGGCTGCTGAACTGCCCATGCTTGTGGGAAAACACCAGAGCGCTTTCATCAGAGGACGATCGATCCACGACAACTTCATGTAGTCCAATGCATGGCACGCCGACTACACACCCTACGGGAACCCACGGTAATGCTCAAGCTCGACATCACAAAGGCCTTTGACACGATCCAATGGCCGTTCCTCCTCGAGGTACTCCGGAAGATGCGCTTTGGCACTAGGTGGATAGCTTGGGTTTGCGGCTTGCTAGGTATCTCATCGACGAGGGTAATGGTGAGCGACCGCCGGGCAGACCCATATACAATGCCAGGGAGTGAGACAAGGAGCCCCTCTCTTCCCGATGCTTTTCATCTTGGCCATGGAGCCACTTCAAAAGATGGTGGAACTCGTAGCTTGCCGTGCAATCTTTACACCGCTGGCAAGATCCGGGATGCAACAATGGATTTTGATGTTCGCCCATGACGTGATGCTATTCATCAAACCAAACGACATTGACCTCTGGGCTTGTGCTTTGATCCTCCAGATCTTTGGGGAGGTATCGGGCCTTGTGGTTAACCTATCCAATAGCGTGGCAATGCCAAACCGCTACAATGCGGAAGCAATGAGATGGGTGGAGGAAATTCTCGGATGCCCGGCGGGATCATACCCGTGCAAATATCTTGGCCTTCCGTTGACGATACAACGACAAACATCGGCTCAGCTCATGGGGCTTGTGGACTGCCTAGCGCGAAAATTGCCAACATGGAGAGCATCCTCCATGCCCAAGAGTGGCCGCCTACTCCTGATCAAATCAATCCTCTCCGCAATCCCAATCCACGCCATGATGGCGCTTGACATCTCACAGAAGTTAATCTCGGCGATGACAAAAATCTGTAAAGGTTTCTTGTGGTGCGCGAGCGCCAATGCCAACGGTGGGTAGTGCAGAGTGGCTTGGGAGGCCGTGTGTGCTTCTAAGTGTGTGTGTGGCCTGGGCCTGCCCAACCTCCAGTGGCTGAATGTCGCAATACAGGCCCGATGGCCATGGCTACAACGTACGGACCAATCCTGATCATGGTCAGAGTTTCAAATCGAGGTTCCAGTGGAATCCATGCAACTCTTTAGGGCTGCGACGTGATCAGTTCTTGGCAACGGCATGCTCACCAACTTTTGGGAAGACCAGTGACTCTAAGGATATAGGATTCAGGACGTGGCCCCGTCCATGTACGCCAAGAAGAGAGACACCAACGACAAGAGCGTGGTGCACAGTACTGTGTCCACTCTCGCGATCTGCTGGTCACCCCAAGCTGCTCTGGCGCCTCCGCTCAAGTTCAGGAGGGGCGGTGGTGCGATCGTAATGTGATTTCGTCTACCATGTTAGGCGCGGCCGAAAAGACCTGGGCTCTAGGAGCCTGGTCTCTCTCCGGCTAGTTTAGTTTATTTCTCTACTTTTCATCTAGTCATTTGGCTCCTGCTGTCTTGTGGGGTCTGTAATAAAAATTGAACCTCTTGGAACAATAGCTGGGATGTAAGAACCAAACGTTGTATGGTTTCATTCTTGTTAATGGAACCGGGAAGAGGCCTCCCTGTTCATCGAAAAAAAAGATGCAAAACTGCATTTTTTTATATAATGTTACTTCACTACTCTCTCTGTAAATTAATATAAAAGCGTTTAGATCTGATCTAAACGATCTTATATCAGTTTAAGTTTACGGAGGGAGTATATATAAGAGCTAATTATACAAAACCTGATCATGCAGTTCTTTGTCCAGGTAGGACAGGACGTCTTGTGGAGTATAGATAGATAGAGAGAAGAAAGAAGAAAAGCAGCATGACATTGCGCTGCGCCAAATCTTGTCTCAGTGAGCTTGATCATCGCTATTATAAGGAGTATCAAAATAATCAATCTAATTAGCGCGGTTTCCTCTGGCCTGGGGCAGTGCGTACAGGTGACCGGCCCGGACGCGGATTTTTAGAGCAGCTGCGCCAGGGCCGCGCTATCCCAGCCATGGGTTCTGTGCACTGTACCTCAAGATGGCTGAGGAGTAAGAGCATGGTTAATAGAAACGCCGGCTACCGGCTGTATACATGTGCCATGTTAACAATAGCCTTTGTAAAAGTAGGCTCATGTAATAGGCCGGCTCTATATCAGCTGTTGCATGACCAGAGTAATCAATGCTTGCATGCATGGGGAGAAAATAAATACAATTGATTGGATTGTGAGACATAGGAGACTGTGAACAGCGGGGCTAGCGTTGGCTTTGGGCTGCAAGCGAGCTGCTATTTCTCGCGTCCCGTGCTGCAGCCGGGCGACTGACGAAGCGCCCGCTTCTTTCTCTCTCTCAGATTTACTCTCCTCCAGCTCAGATTTTTGCTGATGTGGGATGCCTTGCAGCCTGCTGAGTAGGACTATTGTACTTGCTCTAAACATGTTTTGTTGGAGCTATTACCGTGGCGGCTGGCTATTAACGGACGATGTGGTCCCATGGGTACTGCCGCAAGGCCTCCACATTTGCATCCGCTGAGACTAAGGGGTTTTTGTTCCAGGGACTTTTTTGTGTTAGGACTAGAAAAAGTCCCTAGCAAAGCAAATAGGGTGGGAATTTTTTTGAGACTTTTTGCTAAAAGTCCTTAGAAGCACCTATTTGAGAGTCTTTTTTAAAAAGTCCTAGGACTAGAGAACCAAACACCACCTAAATCAATGTGAAAAATAATACCTGCATGCTGCCGGCCAAATCACAAACGCATATATAGATTTTGCGAAGCCTCCTGCCTGCTCTGCAAGACACGTAAGAATGGACACATCGTCAATATTCTATCCGCGCCGAACACCAAACCCTGTTTAGGGATTATAAATCCCAAATAATCTACATCCAGAGAGAGGAAAAGGAAATGCGCAATAAAAACAAACATACTCAATCGAACAATGCCTTCGGGCGACGGGATAGCGCCGACGGTGATTCCGTGCCGCCTACCGCACCTACCGCTGAATCCCCGACTCCTCTTCTTCCAACAAGCGGGCCTCCACTCAGATCCGCTATCTCTACATCTTCATCTCAACAGAATCCGTCCACCCCCGGCACCTATCTCTCTCCTGTGCACAAACAACAACTCCAATGTCGGACGGAGGTGGAAGAGGGTCGAGAGGGGTGGCTGCGAAATGTCCTTATCTGTGTGCATGTGACACGGGGAAACAGTGCCCACGCATAACAGTCTCTGCCCCGCTCATAACAGCCGCTGTGGGTCAATTCCGGAACGGCTGGCCCGATCCTAGGTATATGGACGCCCAGGATAAGCGGGCCAGGGCGCAGATGTTCTGAAATATATTTTGGGTCACCGGCTTGGTAGGACGCTACCGCCCTTGGGATGCTTCATCTCATCGTCACTCGTGAGGCAGTAATCCACGGGACACCAGCCACGGCTGAGCTTCGACAAACCAGTTGCCGGCGAGATCGCCGACCTGATCGTCTCCTTCTCCGTTCAGCGAGCACAGGCAAGTCGGAGTTCAGATCCTGGCTCCACCAGGGCCACACATGTTCTGATCATACAACTCAATGAAGAAGAAGCGCTCTTCCTCTTCCGTGGAGTTCTTCATGGCCCTGGCGAAGAAGTTGACATGGTGGTACGAGCCCTGGCTGTTCAAAAGACCGGCGTATCTCGTGGCCCTGGTCAGCTCGAGCTTGACCTTGTTGCTGGCGTCGGCGTTGTAGTGCTGCAGCGCGTCCTCGGCGGCCGACATGGCTAGGCTCGTCTGGAGGCGCTGTCGCGCCGCCGGGTCGAGTCGTGGTGCGTACAACGCTCGCTCGTCGTATGGATATGGTTCCGACTCCGGATCTTCTTCTTGGTCTTGTGGTGGTTCCGGCTGCTGGGCCGCCGCCGCTGCCGCCTTCCATGCGCGAGGTGACATCGGCGGCGGGAGGCAACCGGCGCCCAGGCATGGCCCGGGAGGCTCGCCGCCCGGAGACGTCGGACGGAATAGCCCTTTTTCCTCTTCCTCGTCGTGCTCGTCCATCATGTAGTAGCGAACCGGTGGAAGCAGTGGCACGGGGCCAACACGGTGCTCGACCTCGACGATGGGGCCTCCACTCCATGTGTATGCGACACGGATGGGACCTTCTTGGCCTTGCGTTCGACTAGAAAGATTCCTCCAGGTTAATATAGGGTAAAGTTCCTTTGTAGCCAAGCCGACGCCGCTTTCTGTGCGTGTACGCTGCCGCCAACCAAACCAATCCGTTGCCAATCCAAGACAGCACGCGGTCGAATATCAATCCGTCGCCTAGTCTATATTGGATCACGCATCCAGACAGACTTGCGATCGACCTATCATGCAGACATGCTTTGTCCAGGACCTTCAAATCAGCCAAGGAGTACTCCGGTCCAAGCTCGTCGACGTGTCGACTGCCGTCACGATCCGTGTGTTGGTTTTATTCGCCATGTCGCCGCCTCCAACCTCTACTGCCACCCCTTGCATCACCCTCCTCCGCCAGGTCCAATGCTCGCGCTTCCGGTGGCTCCCTTTGCCACATTCGGCCGGGCATATGCTCCCTAGAGCCAAAACGAGGATCCTGAAACGGAGGGAGTATTAGAAGTGAAATGTGTTTGTATACCCAAATATTAGCTCAGAATTTTGTAAATACAGTTCTAGACCCCTCTTGTCAGTTTAACCTTTGAAACCCCACTGTCTCCCGGTGCCACCTCCCAACATAGAGAGTATACCAACACAGCAAAAATTCGTCGACTCTTTGCTTTGCACACTGCTGGCAACTAGCAGTGCTAGCTCCCGGTGCAACGTTGTGCCTTCAACTACGTTAGAGCATTTTCAACATTTTCAACAGACGCGCTAGATAAGCCGCCTCCTGAAAAACAACAGCTATATAGCGCGCGATCAAAACTAGCGCTCCAGCAGCTGCGCTTAAAATCCTGCGCCATGTAAACAAGATTCAACGCCCTGGGCAAAACGGCATCGCGCCATATTTGGTGCGCCATTGCTGGCTGTGCATATTTTTGTGCCTTTAGTAGATTTCAAAAGAAGGTTCCTGACTATCTAGTAAATGAGTGCACGGAGAAAGGGAATGACATGTTCATGGTCTAAGATATAGTCAGTGAACAATAACTAAGATCTGATGTCGGATAAGTAATTTTTCTTTGTGATGAACCACATTCCATTTGCGGATCGACACCTTGTACTTTCATTTGGACTATGGCATGGGTCTGTGTTTATATAATAACAAATTTCTTCATATTTTGCACCATGATACTTTCAGCTAACTATATAATGTGGTTTTTTTATATTTTTATTCTGCATAATGTTGTCGTACATTTATTGCAACTAATTGCATTGTAACAATTATTGACTTATATTTGCAACATCTTTGATGTAAAAGTTGATTTTGAAGTGTAGCACTATTATTTGCACAATCTTTGAGCAAAAATGGATTTGCATTTTCTGATGATAGATGAATATGACTTTGACCTTACAATAAACCTTGTCTAACAACCTTTCTTTTTCATAGAAAGGGGATTTGGGATGTGATAGGTTTGGGGACGGCCGTTCAATTGAGGGTATTGGGTGGAGGGAAGGGAACCGCGAAATCTCCTCCAATCCCCCCCCCCCCCCAGTTGTTTTGAAAACCCTTATTGCTAAATGAGGTCAAATCTAGTATCAAGTTAATGAGAAGTAACTAAGCACATTTACTAAATGGTATCGTCCCCTACATATGGCATGAACTTTACATCACTATATCTTATATAATGTGGTGCATGCCTCAGATACAATTGCCAACGCCCTATTTTAGCCCTCCCGCTCTAAACCTCAAACCCAAAACGGTTGTGCAAATAGAAGCGAGGTAGAGACACATTGTTGCTCAAAGAGAAGATCACATGAAGATGGTGAGGGCTCCATAGATGGTCTAATCAACGGTAATTGTAATGTATCTTAGAAACCTTCTAAATCTAGATTGTCTGTTAATGATAGTTAACCATGCACTTTTTTTTTGGAAACTTGTGATTCTTATGCCCCCTCTAATGGGTAAAGGAAGGAAATACTATGTTTGTAAAAAGAAGTGCCAAAAAGTTAGTAAAGAAACACAAAAATATATGAAAAACTCATTTTGTGAAAAAATGTTTACCTTAGGATACTAATAATTTAAAACTTTCAATAGTCAAATCGACACAAATTTTCGTATGTATGAACATGGGTATTTATGAACATGGGTAATATCTTTCTCCAAGTTTGTATGACACACATTGTTTTTAGATCGTCAATTTGACTGAAAACTCGTGTTATACGTCACTAAAATTGAAACATATGCTTAGGTTCATTTTCGAAGGAAGCTTTTAAGGATTTTATAGGTTTAACGAGGGACCATTCAACATGAAAGTAAATGTGTAGATGAGCATTGCATTATATGCACTTTTCCCTAAGTAGAAAGGTATACCTAGATATTACTTTAAAAAATGGTGATCCATCCAATGGAATGAAAGCAGAAATTTGTGGAGAAACGGAGTGTCTACAGACAACAGTCCAGACATTGTTCCATGAAAAAAAGCAAAAAAGCCGTAAAGCGGAAGTGAAACCCCATTGTAACCCCCGGTGAACTCACGCATGCACATATCCCACCCTCCCCCACCCCCGCCCCCGGTTTACTTATTGACCAACGATGTTTCCACCTATTTCGCCTTTCGCCCATTGTTCCATCGCTGCAGACAAAACCACCCTCCTCCTTGTCATATCTCGCCTTCAATCCTCCTCACCACATCCACACCATACCCCTTTTGCCGCCGCCGCTGCCAGATCTGGAGCGGCTGCGTAAGCGCTGTTGACGGTGCGACTTTACCCGCGGCCATGGTGAATTCGACGGAGCCATCAGCCGAGCCTCCCTCGTCAGATCCTGCGATCGAAGGTGGCGTCGGGGATGGGAGGGGCACTCCTGTAGAGGCTGTGACGGCTTCATTAGGTGTCCACCGCGGCACGCCGTCATCGCTCCCGTCGACACTCAAGACATGTGGGAGCCAAGGATTGCTGTGGTACACTCCCGTCAACCGTGTCGGCGAAGCAGTTGCCCCGACCATGGGCTCCTCCTCGCAAGATCTGGACGAGGTTAACCAGAGGCTACAACTCGGCCTCGATGAAGTGACCGCAGCATCGGGCGTCGGCAAGCCTGCGGACCACGAGTCCCCTAATGTCGCTGAGGCGGTTTCTTCGCGGCCGTTGAAGGCGCATACCCGCCGCCGCCCTGTTATGCCGTCCCAAGCGGAAGTGGTAGCCATGAACGCACCACCGCAGGCGTCCGAGCGCAAGCGACGTTCGGTCCGTGCCGATGCGCTCGACAGGCCACGGTTCTCCGTGACGCTCTCCACGGAAGAGATCGAGGAAGACATCTACGCCCTCACCGGCGCGCTACCGCGCACCCGCCCTCGCCACCGCCCACCTGCAGTGCAGAATCGGCTCAACGTAAGATACGTTCCTCCTCAGGTCCCTCCCTCACTCCCCTTATATTCGCGCTCCCGTCGCTCCTCAAAAAGGGCCCATTCGTAATTTTGTAAATGTTCTTGTCCCCAGATGCTACTTCCCGGCGCACGGTTATCGGAGATCAACGCGGAGTCCTACCGGGTGCTGGACAATCAGACTCTCTCAACTTACCAAGCTTCGTCGCCCAGTTGTACTAAGTGATATTCTGTTTCCTAGTAGCAATAAGTGATATCATGTTCTGTAGTAGCACCAATGGTAGTTCATAACTTTGGTATCATCAGCAATTGGAAGGACGTAATATGGTGTGCTAGTAATTGCATTGTTGTCGATGATCGATTTAGTACGTTCATTAACGTCCATCTCCTATTGCAATCTTAATGCTAGTACTACATACATACAGTTTCTTGCTCTGCTTTTTCTTGAAGATGTATTTGGTAGCTAATTGTCGTGGCAAGTGACAATACTACTGGGTTGCGTTCTAGCTGGCCGACACATGGGCGTGGGGACCGAACGGTTCTGAATACCCTGGCACCACTTGGCCTTGGCGGTGGGCGCTGCACAGTTCGTTGTCTGTTTCTTGATTCCTCATGGGGCTGGCGTGTTAGGGAGATCCAAATTAATAAGGTAGTTGAATGACAAGCACGTATCTGAACTCTATGTGGTTCCTATCACCGTCCTCATGGTGCATCCCATGATTTGGTGATGTAGCACTATTCGTGGTGCATCCCATGATACGGTGATGTAGCACTGTTCATATGCTTTCTGGGTGTGAGGCTCATGGATGGGCTCCGTTCATGCACATATTTAGTTAATTGCAGGCAGTAGTCCCAAAAAGATTACGCGCGAGCCATTTATTTGTTAGCATACCTTAACGAATTTGGTTCACATCAATCATAAAAAAATACCATACTACTTGAAAATAGATGGTTGACAGGCATATTTTATTTTTCCTGTCAAGCTATGGCTGACGGCTAACCCTGAGAGCCGGCCGACAGGAAATACTATTCCTGTCGGTATACCCTATTTTCCTGTCGGTTTTGGCTCACGGAAAAATTCTAGGTTTTGGTAGTGGACGATGTTAAATTATTAGTAACCGTTTGTTCTACATGGCCATAAGTGGTGACAACCCGTGTTGTTATAATACCGTTGCCCTACCTAGAGCACTTAAACCGACTGCCTCAGCCCCACCATATCGTGCCCCGCCCTTCCGTTGCCTGATCAACAACACCTACGCGTTACCGGTGTATCCTCATCGGCATTCCGTGTTGTTGGTGCCTGTGCGTGCTCGTGCTTACACATGCTACTACAGTGTGTGCACATGCGTGTGCATGGGCTTATGCATGCATGCCCAAGGTGTGTGCATGCGTGGACGTGTTGCGCGTGTGTGGTGGTGCATGTGCGGTGCTGTCGGATCTCCAGGATTGTCGTGCACGGTCGTTGACCTCAACATCGCTGCCAACTACGTCGGCCAAGGCAACGACCACGATGGTGAGTTTTGGTAAACTGACACTGGAGTATGTTTTTTGTTATTCTTAGTCCGTCATGCTATTTTGTAGGAAAATCTTTGATGTTTCTGACATTAAACCCGTAGTGCATATCAAATGTTTTTTAAAATACTCATATCTTTTAAACTGAAGCTCCAAATTTAACATGTTATATACGAAATTTGATTAAAAAATATATAGAATATGAATATAATGTTATTTTACCTGTTAACCATTTAAAAAAATACTATCTAAGGTGCAATCTTAATCAACAGTGCATTATCGGTCTTTCTTTCATATCGGTACTGATCCGGATTGTGGATGAATATCTCGGCAAAATCAAGATTGGAGACGAAATTGGAGATCACTTGCCCGTTTTGTACGTATTAAATCTACATGCAAGCCGTGTTTAAATAGAAGACATGTGAAATCTTGAACTTGCGCTTTTATAGGCAAATATCATCTTTGTTTCGGCCGTAGCTACAAATACTCAGATTATAAACCATTTTTTAATTAAAAGTGTATGTTATTTTTTTCTCCCGTTGCAATGATCGGGCCCTTTTGCTAGTATACTATAAGAGGTAGCTATACAAAACCTGATCGGTGCAGTTCCTTGTCCAGGTAGGACAGGACGTCTTGTGGTCGCTTGTGGAGTAGAACTATATAGATAGAGTCCCTCGAACGAACAATAGCAAGTCTACGATCCCGCCTCCTCTTCCTGCAAGAAGGAGACACGAACACCAAATTCTTTCACTGTCATGCACGCCATCGCCAGCGGCGGAACATGATCAACTCTCTCCGGCATGGAGATACAATTGCCACCGGCGAAGACGAACTCTCAGACATGGTGGATGGGTTTTATGATCACTTGCTGGGAGAAGCCCCGCGGCGCACACAGTCCATCAATCTTGATGCCATCCATCTGCCGCATAGAGACCTATCGCATCTCGAGGCACCTTTCACGGAAGAAGAGATTGAGAGAGTAATCAAATCTATGCCCATGGACAAGGCGCTGGGGCCGGACGGATTCACTGGCCGATTATGTGCCTCCTGCTGGCACATAATCAAAACTGACATCATGCGCGCCATAGACCTATTCCACCAACGAGACATGAGCCGGCTGCCAGCGATTAACAAAGCCATTGTCACCCTTCTTCCTAAGGTAGATGGCACGGTAGATCTCAAGGACTTCAGGCCGGTGAGCCTCATACACGGGACAATAAAGATCTGTGACAAGGCGGTGGTTGTGAGGGTGGCTGCTGAACTGCCCATGCTTGTGGGAAAACACCAGAGCGCTTTCATCAGAGGACGATCGATCCACGAAAACTTCATGTTAGTCCAATGCACGGCACGCCGACTACACACCCTACGGGAACCCACGGTAATGCTCAAGCTCGACATCACAAAGGCCTTTGACATGATCCAATGGCCGTTCCTCCTCGAGGTACTCCGGAAGATGCGCTTTGGCACTAGGTGGATAGCTTGGGTTTGCGGCTTGCTAGGTATCCCATCGACGAGGGTAATGGTGAACGGCCGCCCGGGCAGACCCATATACAATGCCAGGGGAGTGAGACAAGGAGCCCCTTTCTCCCCGATGCTTTTCATCTTGGCCATGGAGCCACTTCAAAAGATGGTGGAACTCGCAGCTTCCCGTGCAATCTTTACACCGCTGGCAAGATCCGGGATGCAACAACGGATTTTGATGTTCGCCGATGATGTGATGCTATTCATCAAACCAAACGACATTGACCTATGGGCATGTGCTTTGATCCTCCAGATCTTTGGGGAGGTATCGGGCCATGTGGTTAACCTATCCAGGAGCGTGGCAATGCCAATCCGCTACAATGCGGAAGCAATGAGACGGGTGGAGCCAATTCTCGGATGCCCGGCGGGCTCATACCCGTGCAAATATCTTGGCCTTCCGTTGTCGATACGACGACAAACATCGGCTCAGCTCATGGGGCTTGTGGACTGCCTAGCGCGAAAATTGCCAACATGGAGAGCATCCTCCATGCCCAAGAGTGGCCGCCCACTCCTGATCAAATCAATCCTCTCCGCCATCCCGATCCACGCCATGATGGCGCTTAACATCCCACAGAAGTTAATCTCGGCGATGACAAAAATCTGTAGAGGTTTCTTGTGGTGCGCGAGCGCCAATGCCAACGGTTGGTAGTGCAGAGTGGCTTGGGAGGCTGTGTGTGCTCCTATGTGTGCGTGTGGCCTAGGCCTGCCCAACCTCCCATGGCTGAACGTTGCAATACAGGCCCGATGGCCATGGCTACAACGTAAGGACCAATCCCGATCATGGTCAGAATTTCAAATCGATGTTCTAGTGGAATCCATGCAACTCTTTAGGGCTGCGACGCGATCAGTTCTTGGCAACAGCATGCTCACCAACTTTTAGAAAGACGAGTGACTTGAAGGATATAGGATTTAGGACGTGGCCCCGTCCATGTACGCCAAGAAGAGAGACACCAACGACAAGAGCGTGGTGCACAGTACTGTGTCCACTCTCGCGATCTGCTGGTCACCCCAAGCTGCTCTGGCGCCTGCGCTCAAGTTCAGGAGGGGGCGGTGGTGCGATCGTAATGTGATTTCGTCTACCATGCCAGGCGTGGTCGGAAAATACCTGGGCTCAAGGAGCCTGGTCTCTCTCCGGCTAGTTTAGTTTATTTCTCTACTTTTCATCTAGTCATTTGGCTCCTGCTGTCTTGTGGGGTCTGTAATAAAAATTGAACCTCTTGGAACAATAGCTGGGATGTAAGAAACAGACGTTGTATGGTTTCATTCTTGTTAATGGAACCGGGAAGAGGCCTCCCTGTTCATCGAAAAAAAAGATGCAAAACTGCATTTTTTTATATACTGTTACTTCACTACTCTCTTTGTAAACTAATATAAAGGCGTTTAGATCTGATCTAAACGATCTTATATCAGTTTATGTTTACCGAGGGAGTATATATAAGAGCTAGTTATACAAAACCTGATCATGCAGTTCTTTTTCCAGGTAGGACAGGACGTCTCGTGGAGTATAGATAGATAGAGAGAAGAAAGAAGAAAAGCAGCATGACATTGCGCTGCGCCAAATCTTGTCTCAGTGAGCTTGCTCATCGCCATTACAAGGAGTATCAAAATAATCAATCGAATTAGCGCGGTTTCCCCTGGCCTGGGGCAGTGCGTACAGGTGACCGGCCCGGACGCGGATTTTTAGAGCAGCTGCGCCAGGGCCGCGCTATCGATCCCAGCCATGGGTTCTGTACACTGTACCTCAAGATGGCCGAGGAGTAAGAGCATGGTTAATAGAAACGCCGGCTACCGGCTGTATACATGTGCCATGTCAACAATAGCCTTTGTAAAAGTAGGCTCATGTAATAGGCCGGCTCTATATCAGCTGTTGCATGACCAGAGTAATCAATGCTTGCATGCATGGGGAGAAAGTAAAATACAATTGATTGGATTGTGAGACATAGGAGACTGTGAACAGCGGGGCTATCGCTGGCTTTGGGCTGCAAGCGAGCTGCTATTTCTCGCGTCCCGTGCTGCAGCCGGGCGACTGACGAAGCGCCCGCTTCCTTCTCTCTCTCGTATTTACTCTCTAACAGCTCATATTTTTGCTGATGTGGGATGCCTTGCAGCCTGCTGAGTAGGACTATTGTACCTGCTCTAAACATGTTCTGTTGGTGCTATTACCGTGGCGGCTGGCTATTAACGGACGATGTGGTCTCATGGGTACTGCCGCAAGGCCTCCACATTTGCATCCGCTGAGACTAAGGGGTGTTTTGTTTCAGGTACTTTTTTGTTTTAGGACTAGAAAAAGTCCCTAGCAAACCAAATAGGGTGGAAATTTTTTTGGGACTTTTTGCTAAAAGTCCTTAGAAGCACCTCCTTGAAAGTCTTTTTTAGAAAGTCCAAGGACTAGAGAACCAAACACCACCTAAATCAATGTGAAAAATGATACCTGCATGCTGCCGGCCAAATCACAAACGCATATACAGATTTTGCGAAGCCTCCTGCCTGCTCTGCAAGACATAGAAGAATGGACACATCGTCAATATTCTATCGTGCGCCGAACACCAAACCCTGTTTAGGGATTATAAATCCCAAATAATCTACATCCAAAGAGAGGAAAAAGGGGAATGCGCAATAAAAAACAAACATACTCACCTGGGATCTAATCGAACAATGGCTCCGGCGACGGGATAGCGCCGGCGGCAATTCCGGTGCCGCCCGCCCGCACCTATCGCTGAATCCCCGCTCCTCTTCTTCCAACAAGCGGGCCTCCGCTCAGATCCGCTATCTCTACATCTTCATCTCAAAAGAATCCGTCCACCCCCGGCACCTGTCTCTCTCCTGTGCACAAGCAGCAACTCCAATGTCGGACGGAGGTGGAAGAGGGTCACGAGAGGGGTGGCTGCGAAATGTCCTTATCTATGTGCATGTGACACGTGGGAAACAGTGCCCACGCATAACAGTCTCGTCCCGCTCATAACAGCCATCATGGGTCAATTACGGGAACGGCTGGCCCCGATCCCTAGGTATATAGACGCCCAGGATAAGCGGGCCAGGGCGCAGATGTTCTGAAATATATTTTCAGGTGACCGGCTTGGTAGGACGCGCTGTCCTTGGGATGCTTCATCTCATCATCACACGTGAGGCAGTAATCCACGGGGCACCAGCCACGGCTGAGCTTCGGCAAACCAGTTGCCGGCGAGACCGCCAACCTGATCGTCTCCTTCTCCGTCCAGCGAGCATAGGCAAGTCGGAGTCCGTATCCTGGCTCCACCAGGGCCACGCCTGTCCTGATCATACAACTCAGCGAAGAAGAAGCACTCTTCCTCTTCCGTGGAGTTCGTCATGGCCCTGGCAAAGAAGTTGACATGGTGGTACGAGCCCTGGCTGTTCAGAAGACCGGCGTATCTCGTGGCCCTGGTTAGCTCGAGCTTGACCTTGTTGCTGGCGTCGGCGTTGTAGTGCTGCAGCGCGTCCTCGGCGGCCGATGTGGCTAGGCTCGTCTGGAGGCGCTGTCGCGCCGCCGGGTCGAGTCGTGGTGCGTCTGGCCTTCGCCGTCGTATGGATATGGTTCCGACTCCGGATCTTCTTCTTGGTCTTGTGGTGGTTCCGGCTGCTGGGCCGCCGCCGCTGCCGCCTTCAATGCGCGAGGTGACATCGGCGGCGGGAGCCACCCGGCGCCCAGGCATGGCCCGGGAGGCTCGCCGACCGGAGACGTCGGACGGGATAGCCATTTTCCTCTTCCTCGTCGTGCTCGGCCATCATATAGTAGCGAACCGGCTGAATCACTGCGCGGGGCCAACACGGCTGCTCGACCTCGACGACGGGGCCTCCACTCCATGTGCATGCGACACGGATGCGACCTTCTTGGCCTTGCGTTCGACTAGAAAGATACCCCCCCTCCAGGTTAATATAGGGTAAAGTTCCTCTGTAGCCAAGCGACGCGCTTTCCGTGCGTGTACGCCGCCGCCAACCAAACCAATCCGTTGCAAATCCAAGACAGTTCGCGATCGAATATCAATCCGTCGCCTAGTCTATATTGGATCACGCGTCCGGACAGACTTGCGATCGACCTGTCATGCAGACATGCTTTGTCCAGGACCTTCAAATCAGCCAAGGAGTACTCCGGGTCCTAGCTCGTCGACGTGTTGACTGCCGCCGCATCCGTGTGTTGGTTTCTATTCGCCATGTCGTCGCCTCTCCAACCTCTACTGCCACCCCTTGCATCACCCCTCCTCCGCCAGGTCCAATGCTCGCGCTTCCGGTGGCTCCCTTTGCCACATTCGGCGTCGGGCATATGCTCCCTAGAGACAAAACGAGGATCCTGACACGGAGGGAGTATTAGAAGTGAAATGTGTTTGTATACCCTAATATTAGCTTAGAATTTTGTAAATACAGTTCTAGACCCCTCTTCTCAGTTTAACCTTTGAAACCCCATTGTCTCCCAGTGCCACCTCCCAACATGGAGAGTATACCAACACAGCAAAAATCGATCGACTCTTTGCTTTGCACACTGCTGGCAACTAGCAGTGCTAGCTCCCGGTGCAACGTTGTGCCTTCAACTACGTTAGAGCATTTTCAGCATTTTCAACAGACGCGCTAGATAAGCCGCCTGCTGAAAAAAACAGCTATATAGCACGCGCGATCAAAACTAGCGCTCCAGCAGCTGCGCTAAAATCCTGCGCGCGGTAAACAAGATTCTACGCCCTGGACAAAACGGCATCGTGCGCTGCATATTTGGTGCGCCCCCTCGCGGCGCCCCCTCGCGCACGCTGCATATTTTTGTGCCTTTAGTAGATTTCAAAAGAAGGTTCCTGACTATCTAGTAAATGAGTGCACGGAGAAAGGGAATGACATGTTCATTGTCTAAGATATAGTCAGTGAACAATAACTCAGATCTGATATCGGATAGGTAATTTTTCTTTGTGATGAACCACATTCCATTTGCGGATTGACACCTTGTACTCTCATTTGGACTATGGCATGGATCTGTGTTTATACCATAACAAATTTCTTCATATTTTGCACCATGATACTTTCAGCTAACTATGTAATGTGTTTTTTTATATTTTTATTCTGCATAATGTTGTCGTACATTTATTGCAACTAATTGCATTGTAACAATTATTGACTTATATTTGCAACATCTTTGATATAAAAGTTGATTTTCAAGTGTAGCACTATTATTTGCACAATCTTTGAGCAAAAAATGGATTTTAATTTTCCGATGATAGATGAATATGACTTTGACCTTACAATAAACCTTGTCTACCAACCATTTTTTTCATAGAAAGGGGATTTGGGATGTGATAGGTTTGGGGACGGCCGTTCAATTGAGGGTATTGGGTGGAGGGAAGGGAACCGCGAAATCTCCTCCAATCCCCCCCCCCCCCCAATTGTTTTGAAAACCCTTATTGCTAAATGAGGCCGAAATCTAGTATCAAGTTAATGAGAAGTAACTAAGCACATTTACTAAATGGTATCGTCCCCTACATATGGCATGAACTTTAAATCACTATATCTTATATAATGTGGTGCATGCCTCAGATACAATTGCCAACGCCCTATTTTAGCCCTCCCGCTCTAAACCTCAAACCCAAAACGGTTGTGCAAATAGAAGCGAGGTAGAGACACATTGTTGCTCAAAGAGAAGATCACATGAAGATGGTGAGGGCTCCATAGATGGTCTAATCAACGGTAATTGTAATGTATCTTAGAAACCTTCTAAATCTAGATTGTCTGTTAATGATAGTTAACCATGCACATTTTTTTGGAAACTTGTGATTCTTATGCCCCCTCTAATGGGTAAAGGAAGGAAATACTATGTTTGTAAAAAGAAGTGCCAAAAAGTTAGTAAAGAAACACAAAAATATATGAAAAACTCATTTTGTGAAAAAAAATGTTTACCTTAGGATACGAATAATTTAAAAACTTTCAATAGTCAAATCGACACAAATTTTCGTATGTATGAACATGGGTAATATCTTTCTCCAAGTTTGTATGGCACACATTGTTTTTAGATCGTCAATTTGACTGAAAACTCGTGTTATACGTCACTAAAATTGAAACATATGCTTAGGTTCATTTTCAAAGGAAGCTTTTAAGGATTTTATAGGTTTAACGAGGGACCATTCAACATGAAAGTAAATGTGTAGATGAGCATTGCATTATATGCAATTTTCCCTAAGTAGAAAGGTATACCTAGATATTACTTTAAAAAATGGTGATTCATACAATGGAATGAAAGCAGAAATTTGTGGAGAAACGGACTGTCTACAGACAACAGTCCAGACATTGTTCCATGAAAAAAGCAAAAAAGCCGTAAAGCGGAAGTGAAACCCCATTGTAACCCCCGGTGAACTCACGCATGCACATATCCCACCCTCCCCCACCCCCGCCCCCGGTTTACTTATTGACCAGCGATGTTTCCACCTATTTCGCCTTTCGCCCATTGTTCCATCGCTGCAGACAAAACCACCCTCCTCCTTGTCATATCTCGCCCTTCAATCCTCCTCACCACATCCACACCATACCCCTTTTGCCGCCGCCGCTGCCAGATCTGGAGCGGCTGCAGAAGCGCCGGTTGACGGTGCGACTTTACCTGCGGCCATGGTGAATTCGACGGAGCCATCGGTCGAGCCTCCCTCGTCAAATCCCGCGATCGAAGGTGGCGTCGGGGATGGGAGGGGCACTCCTGCAGAGGCTGTGACGGCTTCATTAGGTGTCCACCGCGGCACGCCGTCGTCGCTCCCGTCGACACTCAAGACATGTGGGAGCCAAGGATTGCTGTGGTACACTCCCGTCAACCGTGTCGGCGAAGCAGTCGCCCCGACCATGGGCTCCTCCTCGCAAGATCTGGACGAGGTCAACCAGAGGCTACAACTCGGCCTCGATGAAGTGACCACAGCATCGGGCGTCTGCAAGCCTGCGGACCACGAGTCCCCTAATGTCGCTGAGGCGGTTTCTTCGTGGCCGTTGAAGGCGCATACCCGCCGCCGCCGCCCTGTTATGCCGTCCCAAGCGGAAGTGGTAGCCATGAACGCGCCACCGCAGCCGTCCGAGCACAAGCGACGTTCGGTCCGTGCCGATGCGCTCGACAGGCCACGGTTCTCTATGACGCTCCCCGCGGAAGAGATCGAGGAAGACATCTACGCCCTCACCGGCGCGCTACCACGCAGCCGCCCTCGCCACCGCCCACCCGCAGTGCAGAATCAGCTCAACGTAAGATCCGTTCCTTCTCAGATCCCTCCCTCACTCCCCTTATATTCGACCTCCCGTCGCTCCTCAACAGGGGCCCATTCGTAATTCTGTAAATGTTCTTGTTCCCATATGCTACTTCCCGGCGCACGGTTATCAAAGATCAACGCGGAGTCCTACCGGGTGCTGGACAATCAGACTCTCTCAACTCACCAAGCTTTGTCACCCAACAGTAAGCAAGCAAAGTGAATTCACCGATCACAATTCACATTCAATTCGTTGCTTCCATTGTGAGCTACATAATCCATGGATTAATTGATCACATAGAGTAAGTGTCGGTATGTATGGATCACATCAACAGACTAGTTGTAAGTAACAAGTGATGACTTGTAAGTGTTTTTTTATTTTAAGTTGTAGTAAGTGATATTATGTTTCCTAGTAGCAGTAAGTGATATCCTGTTCTGTAGTAGCACCAATGGTGGTTCATAACTTTGGTATCATCAGCAACTGGAAGGACGTAATATGGTGTGCTAGTAATTGCATTGTTGTCGATGATCGAGTTAGTACGTTCGTTAACGTCCATCTCATATTGCAATCTTAATGCTAGTACTACATACATACAGTTTCTTGCTCTGCTTTTTCTTGAAGATGTATTTGGTAGTTGTCGTGGCAAGTGACAATACTACTGGGTTGCGTTCTAGCTGGCCGACACATGGGCGTGGGAACCGAACGGTTTCGAATACCCTGGCACCACGTGGCCTTGGTAGTGGGCGATGCACAGTTCGTTGTATGTTTCTTGATTTCTCGTGGGGCTGGCGTGCTAGGGAGATCCAAATTAATAAGGTAGTTGAATCACAGGCACGTATCTGAACTCTATGTGGTTCCTATCACCGTCCTCATGGTGCATCCCATGATTTGGTGATGTAGCACTATTCGTGGTGCATCCCATGATACGGTGATGTAGCACTGTTCATATGCTTTCTAGGTGTGGGGCTCATGGATGGGCTCTGTCTATGCACATATTTAGTTAATTGCAGGCAGTAGTCCCAAAAAGATTACGCGTGAGCCATTTATTTGTTAGCATACCTTAACGAATTTGGTTCACATCAATCATTAAAAAAATACCATACTACTTGAAAATAGATGGTTGACAGGCATATTTTGTTTTTCCTGTCAAGCTATGGCTGACGGCTAACCCTGAGAGCCGGCCGACAGGAAATACTATTCCTGTCGGTTTTTGGCTCAAGGAAAAATTCTAGTTTCTGATAGTGTACTGTGTTAAATCATTAGTAACCGTTTGTTCTACATGGCCATACGTGGTGACAACCCGTGTTTTTATAATACCGTTGCCCTACCTAGAACACTTAAACCGACAGCCTCAGCCCCACCGTATCGTGCCCTGCCCTTCCCGTTGCCTGATCAACAACACCTACGCGTTAACGGTGTATCCTCATCGGCATTCCGTACTGTTGGTGCCCGTGCGTGCTCGTGCTTACACATGCTACTACGGTGTGTGCACATGCGTGTGCATGGGCTTATGCATGCATGCCCAAGGCGTGTGCATGCGTGGACGTGTTGCGCGTGTGTGGCGGTGCATGTGCGGTGCTATCGAGGTCTTCAGGATCGTCGTGCACGGTCGTTGACCTCAACATCACTGCCAACTACTTCGGCCAAGGCAACGACCACGATGGTGAGTTTTCGTAAACTGATACTGGAGTATGTTTTTTATTATTCTTCGTCCATCATGCTATTTTATAAAAAAAACTCTAATGTTTCTGACATTAAACCCGCAGTCCATAATGTTTTTTTAAATACTCATATCTTTTAAACTATAGCTCCAAATTTAAGATGTTATATATGGAATTTGATTAAAAAATATATTGAATCTGAATATGATGTTATTTTACCTGTTAACCATTTAAAAAAATACTATCTAGGGTGCAATCTTAATCAACAGTGCATTATCGTTCTTTCTTTCATATCGGTACTGATCCAAATTGTGGATGAACATCTCGGCAAAATCAGGATTGGAGACGAAATTGAAGATCACTTGCCCGTTTCTTTGTACGTATTAAATCTACATGCAAGCCGTGTTTAAATAGAAGACATGTGAAATCTTGAACTTGCGCTTTTGTAGGAAAATATCATCTTTGTTTCGGCCGTAGCTACAAATACCGAGATTATAAACCATTTTTCAATTAAAAGTATGTGTTATTTTTTTTCTCCTGTTGCAACGCACGGGCCTTTTTGCTAGTATACTATAAGAGGTAGCTATACAAAACCTGATTGGTGCCGTTCCTTGTCCAGGTAGGACAGGACGTCTTGTCGTTGCTTGTGGAGTAGAACTATATAGATAGAGTCCCTCGAACGAACAATAGCAAGGCTACGATCCCGCCTCCTCTTCCTCCGAGAAGGAGACACGAACACCGAATTCTTTCACTGTCATGCGCGCCATCGCCAGCGGCGGAACATGATCAACTCTCTCCGGCATGGAGATACAATTGCCACCGGCGAAGACGAACTCTCAGACATGGTGGATGGGTTTTATGATCACTTGCTGGGAGAAGCCCATGGCGCACACAGTCCATCAATCTTGATGCCATCCATCTGCCGCATAGAGACCTATCACATCTCGAGGCACCTTTCACGGAAGAAGAGATTGAGAGAGTAATCAAATCTATGCCCATGGACAAGGCGCTGGGCCGGACGGATTCACTGGCCGATTCTATGCCTCCTGTTGGCACATAATCAAAACTGACATCATGCGCTCCATAGACCTATTCCACCAAGCAGACATGAGTGGGCTGCCAGCGATTAACAAAGCCATTGTCACCCTTCTCCCTAAGGTAGATGGTACGGTAGATCTCAAGGACTTCAGGCCGGTGAGCCTCATACACGGGACAATAAAGATCTTTGACAAGGCGGTGGTTGTGAGGGTGGCTGCCGATCTGCCCATGCTTGTGGGAAAACACCTGAGCGCTTTCATCAGAGGACGATCGATCCACGACAACTTCATGTTAGTCCAATGCATGGCACGCCGACTACACGCCCTATGGGAACCCACGTGAATGCTCAAGCTCGACTTCACAAAGGCCTTTGACACGATCCAATGGCCGTTCCTCCTCGAGGTACTCCGGAAGATGCGCTTTGGCACTAGGTGGATAGCTTGGGTTTGCGGCTTGCTAGGTATCTCAACGACGAGGATAATGATGAACGGCTGCCCAGGCAGACCCATATACAATGCCAGGGGAGTGAGACAAGGAGCCCCTCTCTCCCCGATGCTTTTCATCTTCGCTATGGAGCCACTTCAAAAGATGGTGGAACTCGCAGCTTCCCATGCAATCTTTACACCACTGGCAAGATCCGGGATGCAACAACGGATTTTGATGTTCGTCGATGACGTGATGCTATTCATCAAACCAAACGACATTGACCTCCGGGTGTTAGCTTTGATCCTCCAGATCTTTGGGGAGGTATCAGGCCTTGTGGTTAACCTATCCAAGAGCGTGGCAATGCCAATCCGCTACAATGCGGTAGCAATGAGACGGGTGGAGGCAATTCTCGAATGCCCGGCGGGCTCATGCCCGTGCAAATATCTTGGCCTTCCGTTGACGATACGACGACAAACATCGGCTCAGTTCATGGGGCTTGTGGACTGCCTAGCGCAAAAATTGCCAACATGGAGAGCATCCTCCATGCCCAAGAGTGGCCGCCTACTCCTGATCAAATCAATCCTCTCCGCCATCTCGATCCACGCCATGATGGCGCTTGACATCCCACAGAAGGTAATCTCAGCGATGAGAAAAATCTGTAGAGGTTTCTTGTGGTGCGCGAGCGCCAATGCCAACGGTGGGTAGTGCAGAGTGGCTTGGTAGGCCGTGTGTGCTCCCAAGTGTGCGTGTGGCCTGGGCCTGCCCAACCTCCAATGGCTGAACGTCGCAATACAGGCCCGATGGCCATGGCTACAACATACAGACCAATCCCGATCATGGTCAGAATTTCAATTCGAGGTTCCGGAGGAATCCAGGCAACTCTTTAGGGCTGCGACGCGATCAGTTCTTGGCAACGGCATGCTCACCAACTTTTGGGAAGACCAGTGGCTTGAAGAATATAGAATTCAGAACGTGGCCCTGTCCATGTATGCCATGGTTACACCACGCGTGCAGGCATCTAGGACGGTCTGCCAGGCAATATCAACGGGAGACTGGGCCTTGGACATTGGACCGGACCTCACAGTCCAGCAGCTGAATGAGTACATGAACCCTATGGCACCGGGTGACCAGAACTGCCCTGGTGCCGGAGGCGGCAGGCTCCATTACCTGGCCCTGGGAGGCCAACGGGGACTACTCTACGAGATCAGCCTACGAGGCCAAGTTCATGGGAGGCGAGGTGGAGCCAACAACGGAATTTACATGGAAATCCAAGGCCCCACTTCGATGCAGGTTCTTTCTGTGGCTCGCGATGCACAATAGGTGCTGGACCTCGGACAGGCTTGCTAGGCGTGGATTGGATCATCACGACGCGTGCCCCTTCTGCACTCAGCATGAGGAGACCATTGATCATCTTCTCCTGGGTTGCGTATTCGCGAGGGAGATTTGGTGTGTCATCTTCCGAACGTTAGATAGACCATAGTGGACGCCAAGTCACGACTCGAGACTACGGGATTGGTGCGCCGTCACAGGTACGATTGGTTCCAGAGCAAAGGATACGCGAGCAATCTTACTACTCGTATTGTGGGCGATATGAAAGCACCGGAACGCGATGGTCTTTGACGGCGCCCCCCTATCTTCACGAGCGCTCGCGAGTAGAATTGAAGCCAAGGGGCGCACATGGAAACATGCCGGGATCTTAAAAGGTGATGTAGAGTCTCTCTGAGGGCTAGCTAGGTGGGCTGAGGCGAGGAGTTAGGCTAGAGTTGTTTTTCCGGCTCAACCGGTGGAGTTGGTCCCCATGTAATATTGTAACATGTAAGCGACAACGTGGAAGGGGTTCCTTTCCCCATCCTCTTTTTTAATATATAGTACGTATACTCGTGCGTATTCAAGAAAAAAGAAGAATAAAGAAAAGCAGCATTACATTGCGCTACGCCAAATCTTGTCTCAATGAGTTTGATCAACGCCATTACTACAAGGAGTATCTCTAAACAATCAATATACTTAGCGATGTTTCTGGCCCTGGCCTGGGGCAGTGCGTAGAGGTGACCGGCTTGGTAGGACGCGCCGTCCTTGGGATGCTTCATCTCATCATCACACGCGAGGCAGTAATCCACGGGCACGAGCCACGGCTTAGCTTCGGCAAACTGGTTGCCGGCGAGACCGCCAACCTGATCGTCTCGTTCTCCATCCAGCGAGCACAGGCAAGTCAGAGTCCGTATCCTGGCTCCACCAGGGCCACGCCTGTTCTGATCATGCAACTCGGTGAAGAAAGAAGCGCTCTTCCATGGATGGGGTAGAAGAAGCATCGTCGTTCATGGCCCTGGCGAAGAAGTTGACATGGTGGTACGAGCCTTGGCTGTTCAGAAGACCGGCGTATCTCGTGGCCCTGGTCAGCTCGAGCTTGACCTTGTTGCCGGCGTCGGTGTTGTAGTGGTGCAGCACGTCCTCGGCGGCCAACGTAGCTAGGCTCGTCTGGAGGCGCTGTCATGCCGCCGGGTCGAGCCGTGGTGCGTACAGCGTCCGCTCGTCGTATGGACATGGTTCCAACTCCGGATCTTCTTCTTGGTCTTGCGGTGGTTCCTGCTGCTGGGCCGCCGCCGCCTTCCATGCGCGAGGTGACATCGGCGGCGGGAGCCACCCGGCGCCCAGGCATGGCCCGGGAGGCTCGCCGCCCGGAGACGTCGGACGGGAAAGCCATTACTTCTTCCTCCTCGTCGTGCTCGTCGAGCATGTAGTAGGGAACAGGCGGAAGCAGTGGGGCGGGGCCAACACGGCTGCTCGACGACGGGGTCTCCATCTCCATGTGCGACACGGATGAGAACCTTAGCCCTGTGTTCGACTGGAACGATATTTTTTTCTCAAATACGCATAGCTTGCGTATCTTGTATTAAAGAAAGAAAGGGGTATAAGGACCCTCCACCGGGGCTGTTACAACACACCTACGCCACCGAAGGTGCTACAAAGCACCCTCGCCACCATACCCTAGTCTAGCTCTACGCCTCGTCCATTGCCCACATGTGAATCCGCCCGAAGAAGGGCTCCATGTCCGTCCTTGTGAGGCATGCCGTCTTCCAGGTTCTGTCCTCAGTAAGGCACCTACGAACTAGTCTAGCGAGCGAAGGGGAATGCCCGTCAAAAACGATCCCATTGCGATGTTTCCATAGATCCCAGAGAACAAGAATGATGATAGCTCTCGCGTCCTTGTCCGGCGTTCCCTCAATGGTCTTGTTGAGCAGCCACTCCGGCAATGTGTCGTCAGGTGCTGGAGTCCACCCTGGCTTGCCCAACGCCGTGCAAATCTGAAACCAGAAACCTCTGGAGAAAGCACATTGTAGCATGATATGATTCATCGTTTCCTCCTCCTGGTCACAAAGTGGGCAAGCATCCTGGTGTGGCAGGCCCCTCCTAGCCAAGCGATCGGAGGTCCAACAGCGGTTGCGAACAGCAAGCCAAAACGGCACTGCAGGGGTGCCCGGTTCTTCCATGCCACCGTCGCCATCGGGGCTACTTCCCTGCCCATGAACTTGGCAGCATACGCTGAGCGGGCAGAGTACCTTCCATTGCGCTCCCATGCCCAGGTGATCATATCCGGCACTCTCCCGGAGTTGCACCGCGTCAACACGAGTCCACAGCTCCATGAATTCCCTGAGCGTCGGCCCGTCCATGTCTAGGCCAACCTCGTGCGCCCAAGATCCGCTTGTTATCGTCTCATTGACATGTAGCCGTTTCCAAATGCGTTTGGGGATTCGGGAGTGGATGTTGGGGGCGATCTCCTCGATCCTAAAGCCATCAAGCCACCTGTCCTCCCAAAACAAAGCATCTCTACCATCACCGATCGTTGTGTGCATCGCCGCATTGCATAACTGTCTGGCCTCTTTCGGTATTTGATATGTCTTCAATGTATCTATAATTTTTTATTATTCCATGCTATTATATTATCCATCGTGGATGTTTTATATGCATTTATATGCTATTTTATATGATTTTTTGGACTAACCTATTAACCTAGAGCCCAGTGCCAGTTTCTGTTTTTTCCTTGTTTTTGAGTATCGCAGAAAAGGAAAACCAAACGGAGTCCAATTGACCTGAAACTTCACGGAACTTATTTTTGGACCAGAAGAAGGCCATGGAGTAAAAGAGTTGGGCCAGAAGAGTCTTGGGCTGCCCACGAGGGTGGGGGGTTGATACGTCTCTGTCGTATCTACTTTTCGAAACACTTTTGCCCTTGTTTTGGACTCTAACTTGCATGATTTGAATGGAACTAACCCGGACTGACGCTGTTTTCAGCAGAATTTCCATGGTGTTATTTTTGTGCAGAAATAAAAGTTCTCGGAATGACCTGAAAATCAACGGAGAATTATTTTGGAATATATAAAAAATACTGGCGAAAGAATCAAGGCTAGGTAGCCCACACCCTGCCCACGAGGGTGGGAGGCGCGCCTGCCCCCCTGGGCGCGCCCCCCTGCCTCGTGGGCCCCCTGGAGCTCCACCGACCTCAACTCCAACTCTATATATTCGTGTTCGGGGAGAAAAAAATCAAAAAGAAGAATTCATCACGTTTTACGATACAGAGCCGCCACCAAGCCCTAATCTCTCTCGGGAGGGCTGATCTGGAGTCCGTTCGGGCTCCGGAGAGGGAAATCCGTCGCCATCGTCATCATCAACCATCTCCATCACCAATTTCATGATGCTCACCGCCGTGCGTGAGTAATTCCATCATAGGCTTGCTGGACGGTGATGGGTTGGATGAGATTTATCATGTAATCGAGTTAATTTTGTTAGGGTTTGATCCCTAGTATCCACTATGTTCTGAGATTGATGTTGCTATGACTTTGCTATGCTTAATGCTTGTCACTAGGGCCCGAGTGCCATGATTTCAGATCTAAACGTATTATGTTTTCATGCATATATGTGAATTCTTGATCCTATCTTGCAAGTCTATAGTCACCTACTATGTGTTATGATCCGGCAACCCCAAAGTGACAATAATAAGGACCACTCCCGGTGATGACCGTAGTTTGAGGAGTTCATGTATTCACTATGTGTTAATGCTTTGGTCCGGTACTCTATTAAAAGGAGGCCTTAATATCCCTTAGTTTCCACTAGGACCCCGCTACCATGGGAGGGTAGGACAAAAGATGTCATGCAAGTTCTTTTCCATAAGCACGTATGACTATATTCGGAATACATGCCTACATTACATTGATGAATTGGAGCTAGTTCTGTGTCACCCTATGTTATGACTGTTACATGATGAACCGCATCCGGCATAATTCTCCATCACCGATCCAATGCCTACGAGCTTTTCACATATTGTTCTTCGCTTATTTACTTTTCCGTTGCTACTGTTACAATCACTACAAAACTATCACTGTTACTTTTGCCACCGTTACCGTTACTTCCATACTACTTTGCTACTAAATACTTTGCTGCAGATATTAAGTTATCCAGGTGTGGTTGAATTGACAACTCAACTACTAATACTTGAGAATATTCTTTGGCTCCCCTTGTGTCGAATCAATAAATTTGGGTTGAATACTCTACCCTCGAAAACTGTTGCGATCCCCTATACTTGTGGGTTATCAAGACTATTTTAAAGCGCTGTTGCCGGGAGCATAGCTCTATTCTTTGAGTCACTTGGGATTTATATCTGCTGGTCACTATGAGGAACTTGAAAGACGAAAGAACTAAGATTTTTCCCTCAACTACGAGGCGAGGTAAGGAACCGCCATCTAGCTCTGCACTTGATTCACCTTCTGTTTTGAGTAAACTTGCGACGCCTAAACCTGCTTCTGCTATTAATTCTGATATGTCGCATGTAATTGATGATGCCACTTCTGCTATGCATGATACTTATGATGAAACTACTTCTATGCTTGATACTACCGTGCCACTTGGTGAATTTCTTGATTAACAACTGGCTAGGGCTAGAGAGAATGAAATTATTGAAACTGATAATATTGATGAAAGTGATGATGAAGATTCTCCCCTAGATATGAATTGCCTGTTGTGCCTGAGGGTTATGTTATGGATGAAGAAACTGCTAGAGACTTTCTTGCTTGCAATGATAGAAGTGATCTTAAGAAATTATTAGCTAAGCTTAAAGAAAAAACTCTGAATGCTAGAATGAAATATGATCCTGCTTATGCTACTTCACCTATCTTTGTTACTGATAAGGATTATGAATTCTCTGTTGATCTTGAGATAATTACTTTGGTTGAATCTGATCCTTTTTATGGCTATGAATCTGAAACTGTTGTGGCACATCTTACTAAATTAAATGATATAGCCACCCTGTTCACTAATGATGAGAAAACTCGCTACTATTATATCCTTAAATTATTTCCGTTCTCATTAAAGGGTGGTGCTAAGATATGGTTTAATTCTCTTGATCCTGGTTGTGTGCGTAGTCCCCAGGATATGATTTATTACTTCTCTGCTAAATATTCCCCGCTCATAAGAAACAAGCTGCTTTGAGGGAAATATATAATTTTGTGTAAATTGAAGAAGAGAGTCCCCCACAAGCTTGGGGGAGGCTTCTCCAATTACTTAATGCTTTTCCTGATCATCCTCTCAAGAAAAATGAAATACTTGATATCTTTTGTAATGGACTAACCGATACTTCCAGAGACCACCTGGATAGTTGTGTTGGTTGTGTTTTCAGGGAAAGAACAGCTGATGAAGCTGAAATTCTATTGAATAATATGTTGACAAATGAAAACAATTGGATACTTCCTGAACCAACTCCTAAGCCAACTCCGAAGAAAAGGGGTGTTCTATTTCTCAGTCCTGGAGATATGCAAGAGGCAAAGAAATCTATGAACGAAAAGGGTATTAAAGTTGAAGATGTTAAGAATTAACCTCCTGCTGAAGAAATACATGGTCTTAATTTACCGCCTGTTGAAGAAATACATGGTTTTAATCCATCACCTATTTAAGAAACACATGGTCTTGATAACCCGACACAGGTAGTAAAGGTAAATTATCTCTATAGATATGATAAAGCTGAAATCCCTCCTACTAAGTTTGTTAGCCAATGCTTAGATGAGTTTGATAATTTTATTGTCAAACAAGAAAACTTCAATGCTTATGTTGGTAGACAAATTAAACATAATGCTTATATGATTGAACACTTGAGTGATTATATGTCTAGAGTTAAAGGTGAACTTAAACTCATTAGTAAACATGCTTCTATGGTTACCACTCAAGTAGAACAAGTACTTAAAGTTCAGAATGATTTGCTCAATGAATTGAATAATAAGAATAATGACTTTGCTGTTAGAGTTGCAACTAGAGGGGGTAAAGTGACTCGGGAACCTTTGTATCCTGAGGGCCACCCTAAGAGAATTGAGCAGGATTCTCAAAGAAATAATGTTGATGCACCTAGTCCATCTAAGAGGAAGAAAAAGAAAAATGATAGGACTTTGCATGCTTCTAGTGAACCTGTTGTTGACACACCTGAGAATCCCAATGATATTTCTATCTCTGATGCTGAAACACAATCTGGTAATGAACATGAACCTAGTGATAATGTTAATGAAGATGTTCATGTTGATGCTCAACCTAGTAATAACAATGATGTAGAAATTGAACCTGCTGTTGATCTTGATAACCCACAATCAAAGAATCAACATTATGATAAGAGAGACTTTGTTGCTAGGAAGCACGGTAAAGAAAGAGAACCATGGGTTCAGAAACCCATGCCTTTTCCTCCCAAACCATCCAAGAAAAAGGATGATGAGGATTTTGAGTGCTTTGCTGAAATGATTAGACCTATCTTCTTGCGTATGCGTTTGACTGATATGCTTAAAATGAATCCTTATGCTAAGTATATGAAAGATATTGTTACTAATAAGAGAAAGATACCGGAAGCTCAAATTTCCACCATGCTTGCTAATTATACTTTTAAGGGTGGAATACCAAAGAACTTGGAGATCCAGGAGTACCTACTATACCATGCTCCATTAAAAGAAACTATGTTAGAACTGCTTTATGTGATCTTGGAGCCGGTGTTAGTGTTATGTGTCTCTCTTTATATCGTAGACTTGATTTGAATAAGTTGGCACCTACTGAAATATCTTTGCAAATGCCCAATAAATCAACTGCTATACCTGTCGGTATTTTTGAGGATGTGCCTGTTATGGTTGCGAACGTTACTATTTTAACAGACTTTGTTATTCTTGATATTCCCGAGGACGATACTATGTCTACTATTCTTAGAAGACCCTTTTTGAATACCGCAGGGGCTGTTATTGATTGCAATAAAGGCAATGTCACTTTTCATGTTAATGGTATTGAGCATATGGTACACTTTCCGAGGAAACAACCTCAAGTCCACAGTATCAATTCTATTGGAAAAATTCCATCGATTAGTATTGGAGGTTTTGAATTTCCTCTTCCTACTGTCAAAAGAGATATGATATTCTTATTATTGGGGACGTGCATATCCCCGTTGAGGTAACATAGTGTTATTCGAAATTTCTCCGGTTCCATGTTAATCGGAATGAGTTTGTTAACAAGACTTGATCAACCTTGTTAGTGGATTCCTTTTGATGAGCATGAGATGGATGAAGTTAGAAAGCACAATCTTCTGTACCCCTCTTTTACTTTCTGTAATTTAGTTGAAATAAAGCAAAAATAGTATATTCTGTCTGTTTTCTGAATTATCCGTGCAATAAAAAATACCCCAAAAATAAAAGTTCTCCAAATGCCCCGAAAATGATTTTTTTTGGAATATTTAAGAATATCTCGCACTGAGAACACAGCAGGGGGAGCAAGCACCTGGCCACGAGGGTCCAGGGCGCGCCCACCCCCTGGGCGCTCCCCTGCCTCGTGGGCCCATGGTGGCTCCCCTCCACTTATTCCAGCCACCACACACTTATTTTTCCTCCCAAAAAAATCACCCACCAGCTCAAGCACGAGTTCTAGCTCATTTTGCTGCGATTTTCGATCTCCTAGCTCAAAGCTCCACTCACAAAACTGCTTTGGGGGATTGATCCTTGGTATGTGACTCCTCCAATGGTCCAATTAGTTTTTGTTCTAGTGCTTTATTCATTGCAATTTTTTGCTGCTTAGGTGACCCTATTCTTGAGCATGCATGTCAAATTTATATGGTCCCAAGTAGTTCTAATGCATGATATAGTCTCTAGGCACTTGTGGGAGTAGTTGCTATCAATTTTGTTGAGCTTGGTTCACTTTTATTTGAAGTTACTAAAAATTTCAGAAATTTTCAGAAAATAATGAAGAGATTTTTGAGGGGTTCTTCGAGCCGAAGCTCGAAGGATAAGCAAAGTGAAGAAAAAGACAGGCCCAAGTATAATCTCCCTCGCACCGCGGAAGTTCGGCCGTGTGAATGGCCTTGTGATGATTTCTTAAGAGCAGCCGGGATTTATGATGATTTTTACGAGTTGGCTGATAATGCAGGCCTCACCGACTTCCTCTGTGACCAACGCGAACAGTATCTCTTACTCACTAATATCTTTGTGCACAATTTTCATTTCCATGCTAGGAGGTCACCACCTTCGGTGGATTTTTATTTATATGATGAGTATAAGGAGATGCCCCTCTCTGAATTTTTGAGGTTTGCAAATTGCCCTTTTTGGGTAGCATAGAGGAACCACGTCGTGACGATGTGGATGGGTTTATTGATACAATTGCTGTAGGGGAAACTAGGAAAGTTTCCGATGCAAGAATTACTAGCATACATTTTCCTGTTTTACGTTACTTTGCAATATTTGCTAGTAGATGCTTAATTGGTAGCGGAAACTGTGGCAACCTAAGTGCCCCTGGTATTGTTCTTTTGTGCCATGCCCTGTTTCGTGACAACACATTTAGTATGGGCGCTATTGTTGCAAAGCGGTTAAATCTTAACGTACTAAAGGCCCCATCTTGGGAGGCATCTTCACCTTGCGCCTTGCTGCATACTTTAACATACCTATTAGGCATTATGAGAAAGAAGAAAAGTTGTTGCCTACTGTTTTTCTAGACTACAAGAGCATGGTTGCACATGATTTCATTGTTAAGAACAAGAAAAAGGAGCTTAACTATAAAATGTTATTTGATAAAAATCACCCTGAGACTATTACTTTGCCTGCTCCTTCCTTGTTTGACTTATCTGCAGGCAAGTACCTTGTTCCGCTGGAGGCCATTCACGCCTATCGGGACCCTACCTCAGCTACAGAGCCAGATCCAGAACCACAATTTGTTCCTTCACACCAGTCTGTTTACCAGTGGGATCCGGAGGAGATGACCAACTAGTGGCAACCCGAGGCTTCTTCTCAGTACGACCCCAACTGTAACTTTGGATATCCGCCAGGCCAGCCGTGGCCATAGACCAACTTAGGCCAAAAGCCTAAGCTTGGGGGAGTACGTATTTCTCACCGACATTACATTTATGTTCACACACTCATGCTAGTTGTCGGTGCTCATACTTTTTCACTGCAATATCCATGCTAGTTTATTTTTATTTTTATGCTTTCTTCTTGTGTGTTTGAAAAACCTTAAGAAAACCAAAAAAATTAGTTGTAGCTTTTAGCTAGTTTACTTTCCATGCTTGTAATAGTATTAATTAAAAGAAAACCCAAAAAGATTTCTCGTTCTTCCTTTTGCTTGTTGGGAGCTTTCCCGTGTAAATAGTTTTATTTCTTTTCTTTTCTTTGGGGGTTGATAGAAGAAGACCATGATGAAAATGTTGAAGTGGATCTTATATGCATTATTGTTGATTTAACCAAAAGCCCATATTGCCTTGTCTTCTCCTGTTTATTGAATGCTCGCAGATTCCAACTTAGTCCAATGCACGTGCACTATTATTATTTTCCACATCGTTCGGTCGTGCAAGTGAAAGGCAATTATGACGATATATGATGGACTTATTGAGATGAGAGAAGCCGGTATGAACTCGACCTCTCTTGTTTTTGTAAATATGATTAGTTCATCGTTCCGGATTCAGCCTATTATGAATAAACATGTTTGCAATGACAATTAGAGATTATAGTTGCTTATGCCATGCTTAATTAGCTAGGAGTTTATAATGGTTTACCTTGCGTGCCAACATGCTATTAAAATGGTTGTGATGTGGTATGATGGGGTGGTATCCTCCTTTGAATGATTCAAGTGACTTGACTTGGCACATGTTCACACATGTAGTTAAAACAAATCAACATAGCATTCACGATATTTATGTTCATGGTGGATTATACCCTACTCATGCTTGCACTTAATGTTGATTAATTCTAATGCATGTTCATGACTGTTGTCGCTCTCTAGTTGGTCGCTTCCCAGTCTTTTTCTAGCCTTCACTTGTATTAAGCGGGAATACTGCTTGTGCATCCACTTCCATAAACCCCAAAGTTATTCCATATGAGTCCACTATACCTTCCTATATATGCGGTATCTACCTGTCGTTCCAAGTAAATTTGTATGTGCCAAACTTTAAACCTTCGAATGAAATTCTGTTTTGTATGCTCGAATAGCTCATGTATCAACTAGGGTTGTCTGTATCTTCCACGCTAGGCGGGTTATTCTCAAGAGGAGTGGACTCCGCTCCTCACTCACGAGAAAATGGCTGGTCACCGGGATGCCCAGTCCCATGCTTTAAGCAAACCAAATAGAAATAATTGCAAACAAAACTCCCCCAGGGTTGTTGTTAGTTGGAGGCACTCGTTGTTTCGAGCAAGCCATGGATTGATGCTTGTTGGTGGTGGGGGAGTATAAACTTTACCATTCTGCTTGGGAACCGCCTATAATGTGTGTAGCATGGAAGATATCGCCATCTCTTGGTTGTTATGTTGACAATGAAAGTATGCCGCTCAAAATATTATTTATCTCTGCTTTAAAACCGAGCTCTGGCACCTCTACAAATCCCTGCTTCCCTCTGCGAAGGGCCTATCTATTTACTTTTATGTTGAGTCATCACCCTCTTATTAAAAAGCACCAGCTGGAGAGCACCGCTGTCATTTGCATCCATTACTATTAATTTATATTGGGTATGACTATGACTGGATCTCTTTTACCATGAATTACAATGTTTAGTCAGTCCTTGATCTTTAAAGGTGCTCTGCATTTATGTTTTGCGGTCTCAGAAAGGGCTAGCGAGATACCATTTTGTTATATCATATCATGATTTTTTTGAGAAAGTGTTGTCATCTGAGATTTATTATTATTGCTCGCTAGTTGATTATGCCATTGATATGAGTAAGCATGAAACCTAAATTTTATTGTGAATATGGTTAGTTCATAATCTTTGCTGAAAACTTGAATGCTGGCTTTACATATTCACAACAACAAGAGCAAACAGAGTTTGTAAAAGTTTTTCTTTATCACTTTCAGTTTATCAACTGAATTGCTTGAGGACAAGCAAAGGTTTAAGCTTGGGGGAGTTGATACGTCTCCGTTGTATCTACTTTTCTAAACACGTTTGCCCCTGTTTTGGACTCTAACTTGCATGATTTGAATGGAACTAACCCGGACTGACGCGGTTTTCACCAGAATTGCCATGGTGTTATTTTTGTGCAGAAATAAAAGTTCTCGGAATAACCTGAAAATCAACGGAGAATTATTTTGGAATATATTAAAAATTCTGGTGAAAGAATCAAGGCCAGGGGCCCCACACCCTGTCCACGAGGGTGGGAGGTGCGCCGTCCCCCCTGGGTGCGCCCCCTGCCTCGTGGGACCCTTGGAGCTCCACCGACCTCAACTCCAACTCTATATATTCGTGTTCGGGGAGAAAAAATCAGAGAGAAGAATTCATCGCATTTTACGATACGGAGCCGCCGCCAAGCCCTAATCTCTCTCGGGAGGGCTGATCTGGAGTCCGTTCGGGGCTCCGGAGAGGGGAATCCGTCACCATCGTCATCATCAACCATCCTCCATCACCAATTTCATGATGCTCACCGCCGTGCGTGAGTAATTCCATCGTAGGCTTGCTGGACGGTGATGGGTTGGATGAGGTTTATCATGTAATCGAGTTAGTTTTGTTAGGTTTTGATCCCTAGTATCTACTATGTTCTGAGATTGATGTTGCTATGACTTTGATATGCTTAATGCTTGTCACTAGTGCCCGAGTGCCATGATTTCAGATCTGAACGTATTATGTTTTCAAGAATATATGTGAGTTCTTGATCCTATCTTCCAAGTCTATAGTCACCTACTATGTGTTATGATCCGGCAACCCAGAAGTGACAATAATCGGGACCACTCCCGGTGATGACCGTAGTTTGAGGAGTTCATGTATTCACTACGTGTTAATGCTTTGGTCCGGTACTCTATTAAAAGGAGGCCTTAATATCCCTTAGTTTCTGCTAGGACCCTGCTGCAATGAGAGGGTAGGACAAAATATGGCATGCAAGTTCTTTTCAATAAGCACGTATGACTATATTCAGAATACATGCCTACATTACATTGATGAATTGGAGCTAGTTCTGTGTCACCCTATGTTATGACTGTTACATGATGAACCGTGTCCGGCATAATTCTCCATCACCGATGCAATGCCTACGAGCTTTTCACCTACTGTTCTTTGCTTATTTACTTTTCCGTTGCTACTGTTACAATCACTACAAAACTATCACTGTTACTTTTGCCACCGTTACCGTTACTTCCATATTACTTTGCTACTAAATAATTTGTTGTAGATATTAAGTTATCCAGCTGTGGTTGAATTGACAACTCAACTGCTAATACTTGAGAATATTCTTTGGCTCCCTTTGTGTCGAATCAATAAATTTGGGTTGAATACTCTACCCTCGAAAAATGTTGCGATCCCCTATACTTGTGGGTTATCAGGGGCGCGCCTCCCTACCTCGTGGACAGCCCAGAGACCCCCCTGACTTGTCCTCGATGCCAAAACCTCTTATATATATATATATAGAAACCCCCAGAACAAAACCTAGATCGGGAGTTCCGCCGCCGCAAGCCTCTGTAGCCACCGAAAACCCATCTAGACCCGTTCCGGCACCCTGCCGGAGGGGCAAACCCTCACCGATGGCCATCTTCATCATCCCGACGCTCTCCATGACAAGGAGGGAGTAGTTCACCCTCGGGGCTGAGGGTATGTACCAGTAGCTATGTGTTTGATCTCTCTCTCTCTCATGTTCTTGAGGTGGTACAATCTTGATGTATCACGAGCTTTGCTATTATAGTTGGATCTTATGATGTTTCTCCCCCTCTACTCTCTTGTAATGGATTGAGTTTTCCCTTCGAAGTTATCTTATCGGATTGAGTTTTTAAGGATTTGAGAACACTTGATGTATGTCTTGCATGTGCTTATCTGTGGTCACAATGGGATATCACGTGATCTACTTGATGTATGTTTCAGTGATCAACTTGCGGGTTCCGTGTCCTCGTGAACTTATGCATAGGGGTTGGCACACATTTTCGTCTTGACTCTCCGGTAGAAACTTTGGGGCACTCTTTGAAGTACTTTATGTTGGTTTGAATAGATGAACCTGATATTGTGTGATGCAAATCGTATAATCATACCCATGGATACTTGAGGTGACATTGGAGTATCTAGGTGACATTAGGGTTTTGGTTGATTTGTGTCTTAAGGTGTTATTCTAGTACGAACTCTATGATAGATCGAACGGAAAGAATAGCTTTATGTTATTTTACTACGGACTCTTGAATATATCGGTCAGAAAGGATAACTTCGAGGTGGTTTCGTGATGTCTAATACGCAACCTTCTTCTTGTAGACGTTGTTGGGCCTCCAAGTGCAGAGGTTTGTAGGACAATAGCAAATTTCCCTCAAGTGGATGACCCTAAGGTTTATCAATCCGTGGGAGGTGTAGGATGAAGATGGTCTCTCTCAAGCAACCCTGCAACCAAATAACAAAGAGTCTCTTGTGTCCCCAACACACCCAATACAATGGTAAATTGTATAGGTGCACTAGTTCGGCGAAGAGATGGTGATACAAGTGCAATATGGATGGTAGATATAGGTTTTTGTAATATGAAAATATAAAAACATCAAGGTTACAAGCGGTAAAAGTGAGCGTAAACGATATTGCAATGCGTTGAAACAAGGCCTAGGGTTCATACTTTCACTAGTGCAAGTTCTCTCAACAATAATAACATAGTTGGATCATATAACTATCCCTCAACATGCAACAAAGAGTCACTCCAAAGTCACTAATAGCGGAGAACAAACGAAGAGATTATGGTAGGGTGAAACCACCTCAAAGTTATTCTTTCCAATCAATCCGTTGGGCTATTCCTATAAGTGTCACAAACGGCCCTAGAGTTCGTACTAGAATAACACCTTAAGATACAAATCAATCAAAACCCTAATGTCACCTAGATACTCCAATGTCATCTCAAGTATCCGTGGGTATGATTATACGATATGCATCACACAATCTCAGATTCATCTACTCAACCAACACATAGAACCTCAAAGAGTGCCCCAAAGTTTCTCTTTGGAGAATCAAGACGAAACGTGTGCCAACCCGTATGTATAGGTTCATGGGCGGAACCCGCAAGTTGATCACCAAAACATACATCAAGTGAATCACGTGATATCCCATTGTCACCACAGATACGCACGGCAAGACATACATCAAGTGTTCTCAAATCTTTAAAGACTCAACTGATAAGATAACTTCAAAGGAAAACTCAGTCCGTTACAAGAGAGTAGAGGGGAGAAGCAACATCAGATCCAACTATAATAGCAAAGCTCGCGATACATCAAGGTCGTGCCAAATCAAGAACACGAGAGAGAGAAACAGAGAGATCAAACACATAGCTGCTGGTACATACCCTCAGCCCCGAGGGTGAACTACTCCCTCCTCGTCATGGAGATCGCCGGGATGATGAAGATGGCCACCGATGAGGGTTCCCCCCTCCGGCAGGGTGCCGGAACAGGGTCCCGATTGACTTTTGGTGGCTACAGAGGCTTGCGGCGGCGGAACTCCCGATTTATTCTCTTCTTCGGAAGTTTTAGGGTACGTGGGTATATATGGGTGAAAGAAGTACGTCGGTGGACCTCCGGGGGGGCCACGAGGCAGGGGGCGCGCCCTAGGGGGGTGGGCATGCCCCCCCCCACCCTCGTGGGCACCTCCCTTCTCTCCTGACGTCGGGTCCAAGTCCATCCGGTAGCTTTCCTTCCAAAAATAACTTCTCTAGTTGATTACGTTCCGTATCGACTCCGTCTGATATTCCTTTTCTTCAAAACACTGAAATGGGCAAAAAACAGCAATTCTGGGCTGGGCCTCCGGTTAATAGGTTAGTCCCAAAAATAATATAAAAGTGGATAAGAAAGCCCAATATTGCCCAAAACAGTAGATAATATAGCATGGAGCAATCAAAAATTATAGATACGTTGGAGATGTATCAAGCATCCCCAAGCTTAATTCCTGCTCGTCTTCGAGTAGGTAAATGATAAAAAAGATAATTTTTTATGTGGAATGCTAGTTGGCATAATTTCAATGTAATTCGTCTTACTTGTGATATGAATATTCAGATCCAAAAGATTCAAGACAAAAGTTCATATTGACATAAAAATAATAATACTTCAAGCATACTAACTAAGCAATTATGTCCTCTCAAAATAACATGGCCAAAGAAAGTTCATCCCTACAAAATTATATAGTCTGGCTATGCTCTATCTTCACCACACAAAATATTTAAATCATGCACAACCCCGATGACAAGCCAAGCAATTGTTTCATACTTTTGACATTCTCAAAACTCTTTCAATATTCACGCAATACATGAGCGTGAGCCATGGATATAGCATTATATGTGGAATAGAATGGTGGTTGTGGAGAAGACAAAAATATGGAAGATTGTCTCACATCAACTAGGCGTATCAACGGGCTATGGAGATGCCCATCAATAGATATCAATGTGAGTGAGTAGGGATTGCCATGCAACGGATGCACTAGAGCTATAAGTATATGAAAGCTCAACAAAAGAAACTAAGTGGGTGTGCATCCAACTCGCTTGCTCACGAAGACCTAGGGCAATTTGAGGAAGCCCATCATTGGAATATACAAGCCAAGTTCTATAATGAAAAATTCCCACTAGTATATTAAAGTGACAAAACGAGAGAGACTCTCTATTATGAAGATCATGGTGCTACTTTGAAGCACAAGTGTGGTAAAAGGATAGTAGCATTGTCCCTTCTCTCCTTTTCTGTCATTTTTTTTTGTTTTTGTTTTTTTTGTTTGGGCCTTTTCTCTTTTTTATGGCCTCTTTTTTTTCTCTCTCTCTCTTTTATTTATTTATTTTTTGTCCGGAGTCTCATCCCGACTTGTGGGGGAATCATAGTCTCCATCATCCTTTCCTCACTGGGACAATGCTCTAATAATGATGATCATCACACTTTTATTTACTTACAACTCAAGAATTACAACTCGATACTTAGAACAAAATATGACTCTAGGTAAATGCCTCCGGCGGTGTACCGGGATATGCAATGAATCAAGAGTTACATGTATGAAAGAATTATGAGCGGTGGCTTTGCCACAACACTACTAGATTTTGCAAATAGCCCTAGGGCCTGATACCCTAAGCAAATGGGCAAAAACGCTAGGGAAAGGGGTTTCCCTAGTGTATCCCCTAGGGAAATCGCCCTAGGGAACCATTGGTGGGGGAATCTCAGTTTCCCTAGGGTGAGGAAAGAATACCCTAGGTATAGTTCTTTTTCCCTTGGGTTTTGTACCCTAGGGAAACAAGCAACAGCTAGCAAGCATGCTAACCTGTAAAGTAGATATCCTTTGGGTTAGTTTCACTCCCTAGGGAAATATTGTGTAACGGTAGCTGCCGTTAGTCCATTTTACATCCCTTGGGTTTACAAACCCTAGGGAATCATTATTTCAAAATATTGCATTATTAGAAAAATTAATATTGTTCTCAGAAATTAAACTATTACAAATAATTGTATATAATCACTCCAAAAATTAGAAAACAGTCACATAAATTATGTATTTCAACCACCATCATTATACATGGCAACATCAAAGAGTTTACACAATAGTACCACTCTTTACAAAAGATGGCATCTAGCTCAGTACCTAGAACTCACAAAATATCATCTACCTAGGATTGCCAATTAGTAGCCTGGAATAATACAACATGCATCATATAAGTCAACGATCCAAGACATCACAACCATAACCAAGTGCATGGCCAAAAGGATAATTGTCCATTTGCTTCCAATTAATCAACAAAAAAAGTTCAGACCACTTCCTTCCCATGATGAGAGATATCTCAAAATGTAGGTAAATCATCACCAGGTGGGGGGAAAGTTCCAGCAACAACACCATTTGCATCAAAGAAGCCGCCAAACATTCCATCTTCCGCTCCATGCAATGTATTATCTATATTTTCGGCATCATTTGTTGATTCGCCGGTGGAGGGCTGCACAAATGTCATCATTAGTATTCTGGGAAAATTTTAATCGTATTTTCCTAACCAATTAAATAAAATAAAATGGAAATACCAATTCAACCCCTATTTGGCAAAAAAAATGAACCAAAATAACAAATGCCCAGAAAATTATGAAATTTTGACAGAAGGACAACCATATGATGCCTAGTATTCTGGGAAATTCTCAATCATATTTGCCAAACCCATTAAAAATTAAAATACCAATTCAGGCACTATTTGGCCAAAAATTTGAAACAAAAAAACAAAGTGCAACCATATGTCGACCACTATTCTGGGAATTTTCACTCAGTGTTGCACATTTGCTGATATACTCACAACATATTCCTTTTCTGTTCTCATTTAGCCTATTTGGTGCTATTGCATTTAAAAAAACATAGGTGCATACCATTTCTAGAGAAAAGATCGGAGACGAAGTGGTTAAAGTTGGAAAAGCTGGAGGTGGGGGTATAACAATGCATGGAATCTCAGGCCCTGGAATTCCTTGAAGGGATGCGATGGTCTGAAATTTTTTAGACAAATGAGAAAGTTATGTCAAGTGGCTACAATAGAAAGAAAATGGCTGCACAAAAGAAATATACACACCATTAGAAACTTGTGCACACCACCAAGGCTACTCTCCACTGTAGTCTGCACAGATTTCCCCCAATCAACCATACTTTGTGCATGTCTTTTCATTAACTCGTTATGTTGGGCAATCCTTTTATCATGTTCTAGTCGTTGGCGCTTTGACGAAGACGAAGAGCGTTTGATCTGCACCTCCTTAAGAGCCTCTTTACCCTCCACAACACCATTCAATAGTGGCCACTTTCCGTGCGTCTTCCCACCACCAGCTTCATAAAGGGCTTGTGGTTCAACAGGAGAATGCTTCCAATCATAGTCCTCACTACGCATGCTTACAACCTTCTCTTTGTATGAATCCTTTAGATGGCAAACAATATGCAAAGATGATTAAAAAATAATGTACCACAAAACAAAACATAAACTCAGTATCAAGTAATGGATGGATACTATACCAAGCATTCCGTGGCTTCAACGCTATTTAACGCATCAGGATTCTTTGGATCTTTTCCTCTATGTGTGTATATCCATGCCTCAATCTTAGATACCTCTCTTCCTTCTTTCTCAGACTAAGATAAGAAAAACTAAGTTACTACATAAAAAAACTTACTTAATTTATTCAAAAGTTAGGAGGGTACCAGTTTTTGGCAAACTGTTGTCAAGAAATTAGATCCACCTCTATGGGCCTTGTACTTAGAGTTGAGGCGATTATCATGATTTTTCTTAGATGTCGCAATCCATTTATCATCACACCATTCATCAACTAAGGCCTCCCAGGAAACAACAGTGCACCACCATGGTCTAACAGCCAAGTACTCATGTTTTTCAAGATAATGTCGTCCAGCGAATTTTTCTTTCAGTCTGCGATTCTCAAGTTTGTAATAATGGTCCCTTACGGCCTGTATGCGAGCATAGTACAGAACACTAGCCAGGAGTTGGTTGCAACACCTGCCAATATGGAGCTTTGCACTTGCTTCATACTCAGCCTCATGCCTAAACCTCAGCTGCAATATAGGTCACAGAAAATAAATTGTTACTTATACTTACTAGAGTAGTACACTTGTAAAAGAAATCAACTGTTACTTATATTTACTACAACAATACACTTCAAAAAGGAACCAGATCTGTTACCCAAAATTCTTCCTCGATTTCCTCAGCTTTTGGACGACCCCCATCATTGGGCTTTAGCTTACAGTGTTCCCAAGTTGATGCAAACACAAGTTTTCCTTTTTGCTCAACCAAACCAGGATGATGCATCTTTAAAAGGATCGTCAGCACACCATTTGGCTTTCTCACATTTTTTCTTAGAGTAGGTAATTCTAACCGGTGCCTAGGACAAGAAAATAGATATAAGTTTTAACACATCCCAAGGTATGTCATGTGGTATATAAAAAACACCTCAAGGTGTGCCAATCTACAATGCATGGATTAATTGATAACTCACGTGTCGCCGTAAGGTCTAACCAATGGACGTTCAGACTCATTTCCGATAGGTGGTGGAAGTTCTGCAGAACCTCTTAAGAATTTTGGAGGTGGAAGCCACTGATCATCATTTGTACCAGCTGACATATCTGGCGATGCGACCATCTCTTGCCCTAGTGTAGCACTTGTAGTAGCACTGCTAGTAGAGGATGACCCCCTGCGGCGGCGGTGCGAAATTGTCATCCTGTAAAACTGAATCGAAATGCATTAGTAAGGTCCACAGAACACATAACTAAAATTACACATTTCTGAATTGGCACAAGTATAGCAGCAGAAAAATGTGCAAGACAAAGGGAAACAACTAGAGATAAATATAACCACAAGAGATAGAATTGTAAGTTCAACACAGAGGGAAACAATAGAAATCATCAATGTCCAGATTTAAAAGTACATGGAGGAAAATGTCCTCTCAAACAGAACAAGAAAACTATTAGAAGTCATCAATGTCTTCATGAGATAATTGCATGCCCTCTCCATCATCTGATTCTGCATCAGAGTCAGTTTCTTCCTCCTCAAATGGTGCTGAAATAGGCAGTTTAGCCTTTGGGGTTATTTCACTTTGTCGCTTCTTTATCGCTTCTAGCTCTTTTGGGTTAACAATCTCATCATTCTTGTTGATGGTAAGGTTATCCAGGCCGTCTCCAATATTGATGGAAATCTTGGAAACACCATCCAAAGCATCCTCTTGGTAGACGTCATCAACATTTGAAGGTGTTTCTTCAGCATTGTAGTCATCCAACGAGGGAATGGGCAAGCTTCCTGGAGGCCTGACCTTGTATGCAATCCACCACTTATTTAAATTTGGATCCGACTTGCATGCATATGGAAGATAATAAACTTGTGTTACTTGGCTAGCAAGCACAAATGGCTCATTTGCTGGATTGGCTGACTCATGTTTAACTTTCACCAATCCTATGTCATCTCGTCGTCGGACTCCATCAATCGGGTGGAACCAGCGACATTCAAACAATACAAGGCTAAAGTCCTCGTTTCCATCAAACTTCAGCTCTATTATGTCTTTTATAATGCCATAGTACTCTAGCTCTTCACCAACAGTGAGCACACCAGAGTTGACAGTGCTTAACCTTCTCTTTTTCTTTTCATAACTCTCTGAGCGAAACCTGTACCCATTTACTTCATAAATATCATAGGACTTCACTTTAAAGCGGCATCCTCTTGATAATCTCCGCAACTCATCAGGTACGCTAGTATGTTTGATGCACTATGATAAACAGTAAAAAAAAGTTTGTAAGCCATCAGTAGGAAATTATTATTAAGAAGATAAACAAAAGTGTGAGAGATTACATAATCTTTGAACCAATCCAGCAAGTTTGGCTTTCCATGACCGGCTCCAAGCCTCAAGTTTTCTAATTGCTTTGGAGTTGGTGGTTGAGGACGCCTCCACTGCTCATCTTCAAACTTCCTACAATTTTTTTAATGCATAAGCGCACACAATGATCTAAGCTGTGATATTTAACTAAAGCAAAGCACACTTACTGTACATATTCATCCATTTCTGGTAGGTTTGTCAACACATAAATCATGGCTTGCTTGTACTCCTCTGTTGTTAAAAGTCTGGGCACACCCCTTCCACTTTTCCATCCCCGGAGTTGAAACATGCCAAGGGTGCTTATAGAAGGCTGAACCTCTTGAGCATAACGGGTTGGCCGGTTTTGTGAGTTTGCAATGAGATTAGGTAGATACAGCGAGGTGAAGTGGGAGATTTCTTCCAGAAGATAGGCCTCCACAATTGATCCTTCGACACGTGCCTTATTAGTGACTTTCCTCCTAAGTTTCTTGATGAACCTGCATTAACATGATTATTAGATCAACGTAATAAAAACAGATTGATAGAAACAACTGTATCTTAAAGCATGCACCTCTCATATCTATACATCCACCGGTATTGTACAGGGCCTCCAACTCTTGCTTCATATGGGAGGTGCACCATTAGATGCTCCATTGAATTGAAAAAACCAGGCGGGAAAATCTTCTCAAGCTTGCATAATAAAACTGCAATGTTCTCTTCCCATTGAAGCATCTTCTCAGGATCAACTTCTTTCCCACAAAGTGATCTGTAGAAGAAGCTTAATTCAGCCAACACATTCCACACATCCTCATCAATGAAGCCCCGGAGCATTGCTGGTAACAAACGTTCCATTAGAATGTGGAAGTCATGGCTTTTTAGTCCATTTATCCTCAACTGGTCTAAACTAACCCCTCGCCTCAAGTTGGCTGCATATCCATCTGGGAATTTCAGATCCAGGAACCACTTCATGATTTCCCTTACTTGAGCTCTTGTCAAACAATATGGTGCCCTCGGCTTCTCCCACTTGTCATTTGGCTTTGGGACAAGGTTTAGCCTTTTTCTTTTACACAACAATGCTTGGTCGAGACGAGCTTTGGTGTTGTCCTTTGTCTTCTCGTTGTCAAGAACTGTGTTCCAAATTGCTTCAGCAACATTTTTTTCATTGTGCATGACATCAATGTTATGCCTTATCAGAAGTTTCTTGAAGTATGGCAGTTCCCACAAGACAGAAATATGTGTCCAGTTGTGTGTTGTTCCATATCCTTCAAATGACTGCGACTTCAAGTGGTTAATTCTTGCATCTACCTCCTCTCCGGTTAACCTACGAGGTGGTGGCTCAAGCACCTTAGTTCGCTTTATAAATGCATTTTCTTGCATTCGGAAAGGGTGATCAGGAGGCAGAAAACGACGATGACAGTCAAACCAACTATACTTATGTCCATTAGGTAACCATGTTGTATCGACATCATCCATGCATACTGCACAAGCCATCCCGCCATGTGTACACCATCCAGCAAACATGCCATAAGCAGGATAGTCATGGACTGAGAAAAGGTAAGCAGCCTTCATACAGAAGGGTTCCTTTGTTACACTGTCATAAGTATCTACACCAGCCCATAACTACAACAGTTCATCAACAAGAGGACGCATGAATACATTGATATTCTTACCCGGATGATGTGGACCAGGGATTACCATAGTAAGGAAAATATTCTCCTCACTCATACACATTGCGGGTGGGAGGTTCAATGGACTTACAAACACCGGCCAGCATGAATATTGTGATCCTCCAAACTTAAAAGGGTTGAAACCATCAGTAGCTATTACAAGCCTCACATTTCTTGCATCTTTTGCAAACTCTGGAAACTCCCTATCAAAGTCCTTCCAAGCTTCAGCTTCAGATGGGTGACCAATTATTCCTGCTGGGTATGAGCGTTCTCCTTCTTTGTGCCACCGCATGTGCTTCGCAAGCTCAGCCGACATATACATCCTTTGCAACCTCGCTGTGATAGGAAGGTAGCGCATCACTTTGCGAGGTATGCGGCTATGTTTTATTTCTGAGCTTTCCCCCTCAACAACCTCATACCGACTTTCTCCGCAAATATCACGCTTCTCTTTCTTCTCATCTTGCTTGTAGTATAACATGCAATTATTGGTGCACACGTCAATCTTCACATATGGCATCTTAAGGACACCCAACATATTCTTGCACTCATAAAAGCTTGAAGGCATTTTATGCCCCTTTGGCAACACGTCCCCAAGTAGGCCTAGGATGTTGTTCACACAATCTGCTGGTAAATTATGTTGTGATTTTATTCCCATTAGACGTGTGACACAGCTAGGCGGGAGACTCGAGTGTGATCATGAATAACCTCCTCTGCAGTAGACAACATCTTGTAGAACTCCTTGGCATATGCTGTTGGCTCGCTCTCCACATCATCAAAATGTGTTTCAGCCCCAATAATGTCAGCCAACATATCAACTAGCGGTTCAGTACTAGTGTGAGTATCCTCTTCCATTCTGGTTGTACCAACTATTGGACGCTCGCCGTGCAATGTCCATCTGGTGTAATTTGGCATGAAACCATACTGACAAAGGTGCACTCTGACTAGTTGTTTCTTCCGCCTGACTCCATTACGACACTTTGTGCATGGGCACTTCACACCAAACCGGTCAGCATTAGGCATAATCTGAAAAGCATGGTCAAGAAAAGCTGTTGTGTTGCGCACCCACTCTTCAGAATGGTGCCCCTGTTCATTCCACCCACTGTACATCCAACTACGTTGTTCTTCTAGAGACATGGTTGAATAACTGGAAAAACTGGCAGCACGGTGCAGGCGTCAAAGGACCAAAAGCCTTCATTTTATTACATTAGAGAAGGTTAAAGCAATTATTTTCGACATAAATATGTTAAGCACATATCAGATCTGAGTACTCTGCACATGCTATCAATCAAATTAGCCTATATTTATATCTACCAATAGGTTCACTTTCCCTTATTTAACTATATGCAAAGGTGCAAATCTTCATTTTTCTTAATCACAACACAGAAGACAATTTATTATCCACAAAATTGCAATCTGAGCCCTAAACTGTATATATGTACGCATATAGAAAGTGAGGGAACGTGGGCATGTGAGCTCACCTAACTGAACCTTGGTTCTGATTTCTGAACTTGAAGCACGCGTCTACAGCTGGGGCGGGTTGGTCTTGGTCGAGGAGGCAGGGTAGAATCCGTCCAGGGTGGCAAGGTTGGGCGAGGGTCGCGGCGACGGAGCCCTCCGCCTCCTCCGTCCGAAGCTGTCGAGGAAGGCAGGTCCGTCAAAGCCCCCGCCCCCGCCGACGGCCGCGGCGGCGGCAGCCGCGGGAGGTCAAGTCTGCAACGGCGGCAGCGGAGCCCTACTGCAGTGGCGATGGCTTGAGCAGGGCACCGGCAGCAGGACAATGGACGAGTTGCGCCGCCGCTGGTTTGGGTCAATGTGGCGGCGCTCTCGGCACAGCGGTGGGATTTGGGGGAAGTGTACAGCGGTGGGGGGAATTGGGGGAAACCCTTCGCGCGTGTATAGGGGAGATTTTGGCGCGTGTACAGGGGAGGATTGGCGCGTACCACAAATTATGCGCGCGCTCGCTAAAAAAATCTGACGGGCTGAATACGCGTGTAATACGACCAAATCTGCGCGCGTGTACACTAATTTTGGCCGTGCTGAATTAGCATCTGCATTTTGGCCCTACTTAACTACTTTAAGCTATTTTTAATATCTAATCTTAAAAGAAATTATGCACTGTTATATGTATATATTTCCATCAAGTGTGTGCACAAAATAGATTGAAGAACTTATATTTTTCCGAAAAAGTGATCGATCAACATATATTTCGTGTTATTTCCGCATGTATTTCTTTCATGTAGATTTTTTCTGTGTATATTTAAAATATAATTCTTAGGTATAAAACATATTTTGAAAATCAAATGTGTGCAGATTTCCCTAGAGTTAAGACCAGAACCCTAGGGGTAGTTTACGGTGTTAGTAAGGAAACGGTGGGAGCCGTTAGTGTTGTGTGCTCTTTCCCTACAGTTTCATTTGTTGACCCTAGGCATAGACCTTTCCTAAGGGTTCAGGAAGTAACCCCTAAGGAACGTTGCCAACGTGGATTCAGTATGGTCCCACAGGGTGAATATCCCTTGGGTCTCGCACCTAACCCTAAGGAAACAATACAATCCCTTGGGTTCTCAGTCCGTACCCTAGCAAAACTTTGTGTCCTTAGGGTGCCCTTTCTAACTCTAAGGAATCATTTCAGCCCTAGGGCTATCTGCAGATTCTAGTAGTGCAAATACGATGTCAACTACATGATCATGCTAAGCAATATGACAATGATGGAGCATGTCATAATAAACGGAACGGTGGAAAGTTGCATGGCAATATATCTCGGAATGGCTATGGAAATGCCATGATAGGTAGGTATGGTGGCTATTTTGAGGAAGGTATATGGTGGGTTTATGATACCGGCGAAAGGTGCGCGGTATTAGAGAGGCTAGCAATGGTGGAAGGAGGAAGGGTGCGTATAATCCATGGACTCAACATTAGTCATAAAGAACTCATATACTTATTGCAAAAATCTACAAGTTATCAAAGCAAAGTATTACGCGCATGCTCCTAGGGGGATAGATTGGTAGGAAAAGACCATCGCTCGTCCCCGACCGCCACTCATAAGGAAGACCATCAATAAATAAATTATGCTCCGACTTCATCACATAACTGTTCACCATACGTGCATGCTATGGGAATTACAAACTTTAACACAAGTATTTCTCAAATTCACAACTACTCAACTAGCATGACTCTAATATCACCATCTCCATATCTCAAAATAATTATCAAGCATCAAACTTCTCATAGTATTCAACACACTCATAAGAATTCTTACAAATCTTGTATGCCTAGCATATTAGGATTATTTAAGCAAATTACCATGCTATTTAAAACTCTCAAAATAATCTAAGTGAAGCATGAGAGATCAATAGTTTCTATAAAACAAATCCACCACCGTGCTCTAAAAGGATATAAGTGAAGCACTAGAGCAAATGACAAACTACTCCGAAAGATATGAGTGAAGATCAATGAGTAGTCGAATAATTATGCAACTATATGAAGACTCTCTAACATTTAAGAATTTCAGATCTTGGTACTTTATTCAAACATCAAGCAAAGCTAAATAAAATAAAATGACGCTCCAAGCAAAACACATATCATGTGGTGAATAAAAATATAGCTCCAAGTAAAGTTACCGATGAACGAAGACGAAAGAGGGGATGCCACCCGGGGAATCCCAAAGCTTAGGCTCTTGGTTGTCCTTGAATATTACCTTGGGGTGCCTTGGGCATCCCCAAGCTTAGGCTCCTGCCACTCCTTATTCCATAGTCCATCGAATCTTTACCCAAAACTTGAAAACTTCACAACACAAAACCTAACAGAAAACTCGTAAGCTCCGTTAGCGAAAGAAAACAAAGCACCACTTCAAGGTACTGTAATGAAATCATTATTTATTTATATTGGTGTTAAACCTACTGTATTCCAACTTCTCTATGGTTTATAAACTATTTTACTAGCCATAGAGTCATCAAAATAAGCAAACAACAGACGAAAAACAGAATCTGTCAAAAACAGAACAGTCTGTAGTAATCTGTAACTAACGCAAACTTCTGGAACTCCAAAATTTCTAAAATAAAATGGTGGACCTGATGAATTTGTCTAGTAATCATCTGCAAAAAGAATCAACTAAATAGCACTCTCCAGTAAAAAGTTGAAGCTAATCTCGTGAGCGCTAAAGTTTCTGTTTTTTTACAGCATGATCATAAAGACTTCACCCAAGTATTCCCAAAGGTTCTACTTGGCACAAACACTAAATAAAACACAAAACCACATATAAACAGAAGCTAGATGGATTATTTATTTATAAACAGAACCAAAAAGCAAGAAACTAAAATAAAATTGGGTTGCCTCCCAACAAGCGCTATCGTTTAACGCCCCTAGCTAGGCATGATGATTCCAATGATCCTCACATAAAAGATAGGAATTGAAACAATAAAGAGAGCATCATGAAGAATATGACTAGACATTTAAGTCTAACCCACTTCCTATGCATAGGGATTTTGTGAGCAAACAACTTATGGGAACAATAATCAACTAGCATAGGAAGGCAAAACAAGCATAACTTCAAAACTTTAAGCACATAGAGAGGAAACTTGATATTATTGCAATTCCTACAAGCATATGTTCCTCCCTCATAATAATTTTCAGTAGCATCATGAATTAATTCAACAATATAACCAGCACCTAAAGCATTCTTTTCATGATCTACAAGCATAGAAAATTTACTACTCTCCACATAAGCAAAATTCTTCTCATGAATAGTAGTGGGAGCAAATTCAACAAAATATCTATCATATGATTGAGAATTAAGATCAAGATGACAAGTTTCATGGTTATCATTATTCTTTAAAGCATACGTGTCATCACAATAATCATCATAGATAGGAGGCATGCTTTCAACATAGTAAATTTGCTCATCAAAGCTTGGGGGACTAAACATATCATCTTCATCAAACATAGCTTCCCCAAGCTTGTGGCTTTGCATATCATTATCATCATGGATATTCAAGGAATTCATACTAACAACACTGCAATCATGCTCATCATTCAAAGATTTAGTGCCAAACATTTTATAGCATTCTTCTTCTAACACTTTGGCACAATTTTCTTTTCCATCATACTCACGAAAGATATTAAAAGATGAAGCGTATGAGACAAAATCAATTCCATTTTTTTGTAGTTTTCTTTTATAAACTAGACTAGTGCTAAAACAAGAAACAAAAGATTCGATTGCAAGATCTAAAGATATACCTTCAAGCACTCACCTCCCCGGCAGCGGCGAGAAAAAGAGCTTAGTTGACGGGGTGTGAGTGCCGCTTACCTAGCCTCCCCGGCAACGGCGCCACAAAAGAGCTTGATGTCCACTATGCAACCGTCTTCTTGTAGACGTTGTTGGGCCTCCAAGTGCAGAGGTTTGTAGGACAGTAGAAAATTTCCCTCAAGTGGATGACCTAAGGTTTATCAATCCGTGGGAGGTGTAGGATGAAGATGGTCTCTCTCAAGCAACCCTGCAACCAAATAACAAAGAGTCTCTTGTGTCCCCAACACACCCAATACAATGGTAAATTGTATAGGTGCACTAGTTCGGCGAAGAGATGGTGATACAAGTGCAATATGGATGGTAGATATAGGTTTTTGTAATCTGAAAATATAAAAACAGCAAGGTAACAAGCGGTAAAAGTGAGCGTAAACGGTATTGCAATGCGTTGAAATAAGGCCTAGGGTTCATACTTTCACTAGTGCAAGTTCTCTCAACAATAATAACATAGTTGGATCATATAACTATCCCTCAACATGCAACAAAGAGTCACTCCAAAGACACTAATAGCGGAGAACAAACGAAGAGATTATGGTAGGGTACAAAACCACCTCAAAGTTATTCTTTCCAATCAATCCATTGGGCTATTCCTATAAGTGTCACAAACAGCCCTAGAGTTTGTACTAGAATAACACCTTAAGACACAAATCAATCAAAACCCTAATGTCACCTAGATACTCCAATGTCACCTCAAGTATCTGTGGGTATGATTATACGATATGCATCACACAATCTCAGATTCATCTATTCAACCAACACATAGAACCTCAAAGAGTGCCCCAAAGTTTCTACCGGATAATCAAGACGAAAACGTGTGCCAACCCCTATGCATAGGTTCATGGGCAGAACCCGCAAGTTGATCACCAAAACATACATCAAGTGAATCACGTGATATCCCATTGTCACCACAGATACGCACGGCAAGACATACATCAAGTGTTCTCAAATCTTTAAAGACTCAATCCGATAAGATAACTTCAAAGGAAAACTCAATCTGTTACAAGAGAGTAGAGGGGGGAGAAGCAACATAAGATCCAACTATAATAGCAAAGCTCGCGATACATCAAGATCGTGCCAAATCAAGAATACGAGAGAGAGAGAGAGAGAGAGAGAGAGAGAGAGAGAGATCAAACACATAGCTACTGGTACATACCCTCAGCCCCGAGGGTGAACTACTCCCTCCTCGTCATGGAGATCGCCGGGATGATGAAGATGGCCACCGATGAGGGTTCCCCCCTCCGGCAGGGTGCCGGAACAGGGTCCCGATTGACTTTTGGTGGCCACAGAGGCTTGCGGCGGCGGAACTCCCGATCTATTCTCTTCTTCGGAAGTTTTAGGGTACGTGGGTATATATGGGTGAAAGAAGTACGTCGGTGGACCTCCGGGAGGGGCCACGAGGCAGGGGGTGCGCCCCCCACCTTCGTGGGCACCTCCCTTCTCTCCTGGCGTGGGGTCCAAGACCATCCAGTAGCTTTCCTTCCAAAAATAACTTCTCTAGTTGATTTCGTTCCGTTTCGACTCCGTCTAATATTCCTTTTCTTCAAAACACTGAAATAGATAAAAACAGCAATTCTGGGTTGGGCCTCCGGTTAATAGGTTAGTCCCAAAAATAATATAAAAGTGATAATAAAGCACAATATTGCCCAAAACTGTAGATAATATAGCATGGAGCAATAAAAAATTATAGATACGTTGGAGACGTATCATTTCGTACCCTACAATAATTTCTTTGTTTGTTCTCCGCTATTAGTGACTTTGGAGTGACTCTTTGTTGCATGTTGAGGGATAGTTATATGATTCAATTATGTTATTATTGTTGAGAGAACTTATTGCACTAGTGAAAGTATGAACCCTAGGCCTTGTTTCAACGCATTGCAATACCGTTTGTGCTCACTTTTATCATTAGTTACCTTGCTGTTTTTATATTTTCAGATTACAAAAACCTATATCTACCATCTATATTGCACATGTATCATCATCTCCTCGCCGAACTAGTGCACCTATAAAATTTACCATTGTATTGGGTGTGTTGGGGACACAAGAGACTCTTTGTTATTTGGTTGCAGGGTTGTTTGAGAGAGACCATCTTCATCCTATGCCTCCCACGGATTGGTAAACCTTAGGTCATCCACTTGAGGGAAATCTACTTTCCTACAAACCTCTGCACTTGGAAGCCCAACAACGTCTACAAGAAGAAGGTTGTGTAGTAGACATCAAGCAGTTTCTGGAGTCGTTGCCGGGGAGGTTAGTGCTTGAAGGTATATATTTAGATCTTGCAATCGAATCTTTTAGTTTCTTATTTTATCACTAGTTTAGTTCATAAAATAAAACTACAAAAAAATGGAATTGAGGATTTCTCATATGCTTCATCTTTTTAATGTCTTTCGTGAAAATAAGGATTCCGATAATTGTGCTCAAGTGCTAGAAGAAGAATGCATTAGAATGTTTGGCACTAAATATTTGAATGATGAGCATGATTGCAATGTTGTTAGTATATATGATTCCCTTGAATATCCATGTTGCTAATGATATGCAAAGCCACAAGCTTGGGGAAGCTATGTTTGATGAAGATGATATTTTTTGTCCCCCAAGTTTTGATGAGCAAATTTATTATGATGAAAGCATGCCTCCTATTTATGATGATTATATTGATGAAAGTGGATTTGGAGAGGTCATGACTTTATTTAGTGATGATTCCACTATTTCGGAAGAGGTTCCAATTGATTATGATAACAAAGTTGCTATCTATGATGATTATTGTGATGACTTGTATGCTATTAAGAATAATGATAACCATGAAAATTGTCATCATGATTTTAGTTTTCAATTGGATTATGCCTCACATGATAATTATTTTGTTGAGTTTGCTCCCACTATTATTCATGAGAAGAAATTCGCTTATGTGGGGAGTAATAAAATTTATATGCTTGTAGATCATGAAAAGAATGTTTTATGTGATAGTTATATTGTTGAATTCATTCATGATGTTACTGAAAATTATTATGAGGGAGGAACATATGCTTGTAGGAATTGCAATAATATCAAGTTTCCTCTCTATGTGCTTAAAGTTTTGAAGTTATGCTTGTTTTGCCTTCCTATGCTAGTTGGTTGATTATTGTTCCCATAAGTTGTTTGCTCACAAAATCCCTATGCATACGAAGTGGGCTAGACTTAAATGTGCTAGTCATACTCTTCATGATGCTCTCTTTATGTTTCAATTCTTATCTTTTATGTGAGCATCATTGAAATCATCGTGCCTAGCTAGGGGCGTTAAACGATAGCGCTTGTTGGGAGGCAACCCAATTTTATTTTTGTTCTTTGCTTTTTGTTCCTGTTTAGTAATAAATAATCTATCTAGCCTCTGGTTAGATGTGGTTTTATGTTTTAATTAGTGTTTGTGCCAAGTAGAACCTTTGGGAAGACTTGGGTGAAGTCTTTGTGATCTTGCTGCGACTAGGGTTTGCATGTGTTGCGAATAGCTACCTCCACTCGCCGTCGACTGTGTGATCGGACCTAGAAGTCCACCGCATGGTGTTCCTCCTGCACGCGCGGATACCGTTAGAGGCGGTGCACTTGCGCCGCTCCGACGAACTCGTACGTGGGATCGGACGACCGGTTGTTCGAGGGAGATCGAACAAGGAGGAGACGATCCACGCGGACGCTGCCCCAACTCTTCTTCCGCTGCACGCGACGCTGCGGCGTCTAGTGGTAACGAACTGTGATCCATCTCCCGTAGCATGTTCCTGGATGTTCTGCGCGTAGGAAAATTTAAATTTGCAGTCGACGCACCCTACCGTAGAACCCAACAAATACAAGTTAAACGTCCTCTACTTTGTTGTTGCAAGTTTTACGTGGCTGCTACGGGCTGAGCAAGAACCGTTCTTACCTACGCATCAAAACCACAACGATAGTTCGTCAAGTTAGTGATGTTTTAACCTTCGCAAGGACCGGGCGTAGCCACACTCGGTTCAACTAAAACTGGAGAAACTGACACCCGCTAGCCACCTCTGTGCAAAGCACGTCGGGAGAACCGATCTCGCGTAAGCGTACGTGTAATGTCGGTCCGGGGCGCTTCATCCAACAATACCCCCGAACCAAAGTATGACATGCTCGTAAGCAGTATGACTTGTATCGCCCACAACTCACTTGTGTTCTACTCATGCATATAACATCTACGCATAAAACCTGGCTCTGATACCACTATTGGGTAACGTAGTAATTTCAAAAAAATTCCTACGCACGCGCAAGATCATGGTGATGCATAGCAACGAGAGGAAAGAGTGTTGTCCACGTACCCTCGTAGACCGAAAGCGGAAGTGTTATAACAACGCGGTTGATGTAGTCATACGTCTTCACGGCCCGACCAATCAAGCACCGAAACTACGGCACCTCCGAGTTCTAACACACGTTCAGCTCGATGACGATCCCCGGACTCCGATCCAGCAGAATGTCAGGGAAGAATTCCGTCAGCACGACGGCGTGGTGACGATCTTGATGTTCTACCGTCGCAGGGCTTCGCCTAAGCACCGCTACAATATTATCGAGGACTATGGTGGAGGGGGGCACCGCACACGGCTAAGAGATCTCAAGGATCAATTATTGTGTCTAGAGGTGCCCCCTGCCCCCATATATAAAGGAGCCAAGGGGGAGGGGGTGGCCGGCCAAGGAGGGGCGCGCCAAGGGGAGTCCTACTCCCACCGGGAGTAGGACTCCCTTCTTTCCTAGTTGGAATAGGAGAAGGGGGGAGGAGGAGAGAGGAAGGAAGGGGCGCCGCCTCTCCTTGTCCTATTCGGACTAGGGGAGGCGCGGCCCAGCCCTTGCCTCCTCTCTTCCTCTCCACTAGGGCCCATGTAGGCCCATTAAGCCCCTGAGGGGTTCCGGTAACCTCCCGGTACTCCGGTAAAATCCCGATTTCACCCGGAACACTTCCGATATCCAAGTATAGGCTTCCAATATATCAATCTTCATGTCTCGACCATTTCGAGACTCCTCGTCTTGTCCGTAATCACATACGGGACTCCGAACAAACTTCGGTACATCAAAACTAACTCATAGTATAACTGTTATCGAAACCTTAAGCGTGCGGACCCTACGGGTTCGAGAACTATGTAAACATGACCTAGAACTGTTTCCGGTCAATAACCAATAGCGGAACCTAGATGCTCATATTGGCTCCTACATATTCTATGAAGATCTTTATTGGTCAAAACGCATAACAACATACGTTGTTCCCTTTGTCATCGGTATGTTACTTGCCCGAGATTCGATCATCGGTATCTCAATACCTAGTTCAATCGTTATCGCAAGTCTCTTTACTCGTTACGTAATGCATCATTCCGTAACTAACTCATTAGCTACATTGCGTGCAAGGCTTATAGTGATGTGCATTACCGAGAGGGCCCGAGATACCTCTCCGACAATCAAGTGACAAAACCTAATCTCGAAATACGCCAACTCAACATGTACCTTTGGAGACACTCAGAGCTCCTTTATAATCGCCCGATTACGTTGTGACGTTTGGTAGCACACAAAGTGTTCCTCCGTAAATGGGAGTTGCATAATCTCATAGTTATAGGAACTTGTATAAGTCATGAAGAAAGCAATAGCAACATACTAAATGATCAAGTGCTAAGCTAACGAGAATGGGTCAAGTCAATCACATCATTCTCCTAATGATGTGATCCCGTTAATCAAATGACAACACATGTCTATGGTTAGGAAACATAACCATCTTTGATTAATGAGCTAGTCAAGTAGAGGCATACTAGTGACATTTAAGTTTGTCTATGTATTCACACATGTATCATGTTTCCGATTAATACAATTCTAGCATGAATAATAAACATTTATCATGATATGAGGAAATAAATAATAACTTTATTATTGCCTCTAGGGCATATTTCCTTCATTGTCATCGAGGATTGTGCATGATGAGAGCATTCTTGTGTGACGAAAATGAAGCATGGCCAAACTACATGATTTTGTAGGGATGAGCTTTCTTTGACTATGTTATTTTGAGAAGACATAATTGCTTGGTTAGTATGCCGTAAGTATTATTATTTTTATGTCAATATTAAACTTTTGTCTTGAATCTTATGGATCTGAATATTCATGCCACAATAAAGAAGATTACATTGATAATTATGTTAGGTAGCATTCCACATCAAAAGTTATATTTTTATCATTTACCTACTCGAGAACGAGCAGGAATTAAGCTTGGGGATGCTTGATACGTCTCCAACGTATCTATAATTTTTTATTGTTCTATGTTATTATATTATCCATCGTGGATGTTTTATATGCTATTTTATATGATTTTTGGGACTAACCTATTAACCTAGAGCCCGATGCGATTGCAGGTTACTTTTTCCTTGTTTTTGAGTATTGCAGAAAAAGAAAAACCAAACGGAGTCCAATTGACTTGAAACTTCACGGAACTTATTTTTGGACCAGAAGAAGGCCATGGATTAAAAGAGTTGGGCCAAAAGAGTCTCGAGCTGCCCACGAGGGTGGGGGGCGCTCCCACCCCCCTTGGGCGCGCCTCCCTACCTCGTGGACAGCCCGGAGACCCCCCTGACTTGTTCTCGACGCCAAAACCTCTTATATATACAGAAACCCCCAGAACATAACCTAGATCGGGAGTTCCGCCGCCGCAAGCCTCTGTAGCCACCGAAAACCAATCTAGACCCGTTCCGGCACCCTGCCGGAGGGGGGAACCCTCACCGGTGGCCATCTTCATCATCCCGGTGCTCTCCATGACGAGGAGGGAGTAGTTCACCCTCGGGGCTGAGGGTATGTACCAGTAGCTATGTGTTTGATCTCTCTCTCTCTCTCTCTCTCTCGTGTTCTTGAGGTGGTACGATCTTGATGTATCGCGAGCTTTGCTATTATAGTTGGATCTTATGATGTTTCTCCCCTCTACTCTCTTGTAATGGATTGAGTTTTCCTTGAAGTTATCTTATCGGATTGAGTGTTTAAGGATTTGAGAACACTTGATGTATGTCTTGCATGTGCTTATACGTGGTGACAATGGGATATCACGTGATCTACTTGATGTATGTTTCGGTGATCAACTTGAGGGTTCCGTGACCTCGTGAACTTATGCATAGGGGTTGGCACACGTTTTCGTCTTGACTCTCCGGTAGAAACTTTGGGGCACTCTTTGAAGTACTTTATGTTGGTTTGAATAAATGAATCTGAGATTGTGTGATGCATATCGTATAATCATACCCATGGATACTTTAGGTGACATTGGAGTATCTAGGTGACATTGGGGTTTTGGTTGATTTGTGTCTTAAGGTATTATTCTAGTACGAACTCTATGATAGATCGAACGGAAAGAATAGCTTCATGTTATTTTACTACGGACTCTTGAATAGATCGATCAGAAAGGATAACTTTGAGGTGGTTTTGTACCCTACAATAATCTCTTCGTTTGTTCTCTGATATTAGTGACTTTGGAGTGACTCTATGTTGCATGTTGAGGGATAGTTATTTGATCCAATTATGTTATTATTGTTGAGAGAACTTGCACTAGTGAAAGTATGAACCCTAGGCCTTGTCTCAACGCATTGCAATACCGTTTGTGCTCACTTTTATCATTAGTTACCTTGCTATTTTTATATTTTCAGATTACAAAAACCTATATCTACCATCCATATTGCACTTGTATCTTCATCTCCTCGCCGAACTAGTGCACCTATACAATTTACCATTGTATTGAGTGTGTTGGGGACACAAGAGACTCTTTGTTATTTGGTTGCAGGGTTGTTTGAGAGAGACCATCTTCATCCTACGCCTCCCACGGATTGATAAACCTTAGGTCATCCACTTGAGGGAAATTTGCTACTGTCCTACAAACCTCTACACTTGGAGGCCCAACAATGTCTACAAGAAGAAGGTTGTGTAGTAGACATCAGTATTGGTAGCGTGAACTCGCTCCATGGCCTCGAGTTGTCGGTCCGAGCTAGCCATGGCCACCTGGCCTGCATGGCCGTGTTCATCCACTGTATATCCGGCACGCCCAGGCCACCAGCCCACTTAGGAGCACAGACCGCCGGCCACGCCACCGCGCAGTTGCCCCCATTCGCTTCCGCTTTACCACACCAAAGGAATCCTACAGTGCGCCTCTATTCCAGTGGAACGATATGCTTCCTCTATTCCCCACTCCAGGGTAATATATAGACAAGCGATCGGCGTGCGCCTAACAATCCATTGCCTAATCAAAGTCGGCATGCGATGGAATAGCAATCCATTGCCTCGTCTGTTGGATCACGGATCCGGGCAGACTTGCGATCGACCTGTCATCCGGACAAATCAGCCGAGAAGTACAACATGCATGCATGCGCCAGGCACCGATCCATCGGTATTTATCCCCTCCACATATGCAAAGCAGCCAATGTACAGGGAGTACAACATGAATAGCAAGCGTGCTTTCACGTCAAAAAGATGAGTGAATTGATCTCCGTGCTGTCTGGGTTTCAGAGAGACGCGATCCCTTCTAGTTTAACTAGCTACTCATGAAACCCTAGTCGCGCCCCATCGACCCCCCCCCCCTCACGTCGCCGCCACAGGAGGGGTCATCGGTGTGCGTGCCTAAGGAGGGTGGTGGTGGGGTGTTCCAGCCTCCTCTGGCATCGTGAGGCGGGGTCTGGCCTCCCATTAGCACCCGGCGGTTCCGCAGCGGAGCTCTCCTCTTCGAGCGGAGGTCACCTCTCTGTGGCCGACTCTCCTATCCCTAATGGCGCCTCCTCCCTGGCTACGCGCGTGAGTGTGGCGAATCTGGCCATGGGGGGCGCGGCGAAGGGATCCAGCAAGGGCTGGCCATGAAAAAAATAGCTTGCTAGCGTTCTGAGCAATGCCTCGCTAAATAAAGTAGTACACGATGTTTGGCTAATAACACGCTATAGTGTGATATAACACGCCAATAGCATATTTTAAGGGCCACACTATTTTGTTATAGCACATTATCTTTTCATGGGCTGGCATGCGTGGCTGTGCGTGGGGTCTCTTGTGTCCCCAACACAACGGATACAATTGTCAGTTGTATAGGTGCATTAGTTCAGCGAAAAGATAATGATAGATGTGTAATATGGATGGTAGAAATAATTGTTTATAATTCGAACAGATAAAAGCAGTAAGGTAACAAGTAACGAAAGTGAATAAAAATAATGTCTCAATGCTTGGAAATAAGGCATAGGGTTCATGCTTTGCTAGTGCCAACCATCAACATCATTAACGTAATTAGACCACATCATAATCCCTCAAAGTGGAGCAAAGAATCACTCCAAAGTTTCTATTTTATTGAAGAAACTAGGATGAAATCGCGTAGGTGTGCTTAAGAGCAAATCACCTCAATATTGTCTTTCCAATCTTGATCTATTGAACCACCCGCAAAAGTTCCATGGACAGTCCCAGAGATCGTACTACGATAACATCATATTATACTTATCATTCAACATTTATGCTAAGAGTACCACCAATGTCACCTCGGATATCCGCAAGTCAATTACTAGAGATGCATCACGTAATCTCAAATCCAAAGTATTCAATCCAACATAGAAACTTCAAAGAGCAAGACTCAATTCACCACAAAAAGGACAGAGGGAGACGAACATCAGAAGATCCAATTATACTAATAAATCTCAGGTGAGTCCCTACTTCGCCAATTATTTTAAGAACCAGCGTACCTTGCTGATTTTTTTAATTATTTGAAAAGATAATTGAGAAACGTGAATTTTTGAAATTTTTTTGAACAAATTTGGAAAGTTCAGGAACATGCATAAAAAAGTTGTCCAGTGTAAAATAAGTTCATGTATTCAAATAGTTCACAAATTCAAAAAAAGTTCATGTAAATGAATAAAGTGCACTAATTTATGAAAATAGTTCACAACAATGAAATATGATCATGAGTTTGTAAAAATTTCAAGGATTTGAAAAAAATTTCATCGATTGGAAGAAAAGTTCACAAATTTGAAAAAAGTTCATGAATTTGGAAAAATGTTAGTCAATTTTGAAAACGAGTTCACGAAATTGGAATAAGTTCATGGATTTTTAGAAAAAGTTCACAATTTTTGGAAGAAAGTGCGAATTAAGTAAAATAAAAAATAGAAAAGGAAAAAATCACAGAAAAACTGCCAAACAGAACAAAAGAATCAGCAAGAAAAAACATATAAAGACGTCATGCTAATCTTTACGTTTGAAGAAGAAAATAAAGAAATATATTTGCTCAACAAAACAAGTTGTCCGAGTGGTTATCGAGATGGTGTTTTTTTTTTTGAGAAATTATCGCGATGGTTTTTTTTTTAGGGGAAATTATCGTGATGGTGAGGGGTTGAGTTCGAATCTATTATGCCTGGAGCGCCGAATAGGATTCTGGCCCTTTTATCCTCAGCGTTTCTACTTTGTGTCGCCTTCTGGGCTTGGAAATCACGGGCCAGACTTCGGTTCCGTCTGGTAGATTTGGGCCGACATCCAGGAGCAGGCCGTGTCATAACAGTCTCCTCGCTCGGCCCGCAATCCCCTCCCGTCCTCCCCTCTCAGCCCCTGCACGACCGGCGGCGCCCCCCTGCACCACGCCGCCCAGCCCAACCTCCCGCACCAACACCGGCCATCCTCACCGCCTCCGGCCGCCACCTCTCCACTCCATCCAAAACAGAAGAGAAGACATAAACCGCGGGCGCCGGAGCGGAGTCTGCTGCCGAACAAAACTGCGAACCGTGCAGTGGAGTTGAGGATTTTGGGGAGCGGAGGGCGGCCGAGCGGGTCCTAAAACCCTAACCCCTCCGGATCCACGCCGCGCCGGTCCATGGAGGTGGACCCGTCGCCGTCCCCGCCGCCGCCGCCAATGTCGACGCCGGGCTACTTCGACCCGGAGTCCTCCCGCCTCCGGGAGGAGTACCGCCGCTACAGGTGAGAGATGCGCGCCCTCTTCCTCTTCCGCTGTTTTCTTTTTCTGTGGAATGGCTCCTCTTCCGCCTCTCGAGTTCGAATGCTGGCGTTGGCTGGTCCGGGTGGTTCGGTAGAGCGGTGGAGGCGAGCGTGGTGGCTCTGACTCGCCGCTAATCGAGTGGCGAAATGGAGTCAGAGTGAGTGGGGAAATCGATAGGATTCAGTCGTTGGCGCTCAGATGTTTGGTACAAATGGTATATTCGTCGCTGAATCAGGCCATATGCTACTCACTGCTCATCCCACCCTGGCAGCATTTTAAGAATATCCGCTGTGATTGGATAATCGCGGCGTGTTAGTCATTTTCTCAAGTATTTTAGTAGCCCTGTCATGATGCGATCATATGATTGGATGGATCTGCGGAGCATGCCTGGTCCGGACTTGGTTATTTGGTGGTCAGGAACACACCGGACAAGTAGACAACCCAATTGGTGGGTTGATATTGCCATATTGGCAATGCACACTAAGTCTGTAGTATTTATGACCACATGGAACACCCACCTCGGTGCTTGCAAGTGCTCGATGTCCGAGCAGCTTGTATTCTAGTAAAGATCTGTGCAATTCAGTGCCAGTACCTAGTGTAGCAAAAACATTCTTGGAAGGGTTAATGTAGCCTACTTTGAAATGTGAGAACATGCCACTTCAGTATTTCTACTGGGACTAGTTGCTACGCTAGCTGATTTTGTTGTTTTCCCTTGTGGTTTACTCAGAAAGAGACTATCTTCTTCAAACGACTCCCCAATGTTGGGGACCTCAGTCTCCAGATTCTCAGAAGCAAGGGCGTTGCGTGATGGAAGTAGCATACCTAGGCGGCCCAATGCTGGTCTACTACTTGAAGAAGTCAAGCAGGAGGCTGCTGATTATTCTGACGTTGATGGCTTGAATGGACCGAAACTGCTGGATGGTGGTTCAGGTAGGAAGGCGGCAAGATCAACGTTGAACCTAGTCAAGCTGGAGGACGATATGCCACGAGAAGGAGAAACAACTTTTACAGCGTTTGCATCCCTTCTTGATTCAGCAATACAAGGTCAGTTTGGCAATGCCATATTGGTTGTGATGCTTATAATCTAGCATTCTCTGCCATTGCTGACAGTTCTTAATTCGGATATTGTATTTATACATTGTAGTCATTATTATTATCAGACGTTGTTTGTATGTGATCCATGTCATTGCGTTCCCTTTTGTTTTCTATAATTTTCACTAACCAATAAGTTGATGAAAAAGGCTTCCCACAAACTAAGCTGCACAAATCTTCAAGTAGCAGTGAATAGTGAAGTAAAAGGTGCTTGAGTCATGCTCTCAACTTTAGGGAAATGTGCCTTTTCCTTCTTTTTTTCCCGAGAGCAGAGGACTTGGCGCACACATATCTATTACCAAAACCACGACAAGAATTATGGAACGGAGGGAGTACTAGATAATAGCATGGAGAAACCTGTACTTTTGTTTGCTTACAAGAAATCTGTGAACACATATTATCTAGCTATATCCTTGCGGTTATTTGTGTTTACTGATGTGTTCTTCTGTTGCAGGATTGATGCCCTTCCCAGACGTGATTTTACAATTTGAGAGGACATGTAGAAACGCTTCAGAGTCACTAAGGTTTTATATTGCCTTATACACTAGTAATAATGCTCCATTGTATGACTTTGTATGATTGGCATATTCTACTGCTGACCAATTCTTGGATGCAACTCTTTGCCACATTACACTTTACTGATATACACTACAGTCATTATTTTTTCATCGCGTGAAGATGAATAATTATTATGCTCCAAGTACTTTATTTTCCAAGGTAATGGATGCCTGTGCTGTAGCTTGTGGATGCTAATGTGGGGATGCTTTTTATTTTTCAGGTATGCCGCCACAGGAAAGGTTCGGATGGTGGAGGATAAACTTATGCAGCAAAAAGCACAACTATTACTGGATGAAGCTGCTTCTTGGTCACTTCTTTGGTACCTCTATGGGAAAGGTAATAACTTTTATGATAAATCAGTTGAAGTAGCAGTGGCTATAAATCAACATTGTTCTAAGTAAACTGTTTGCTACACCGCGCATGAAATTCCATGTGCTACATTGCAGCAAATGAAGAGCTTCCTGAAGGACTATTCATGGTAAGCTACATTTCTAATTGTGAATGTCTTAAAGTCTTTTCTTTCTGTTCATGTGCTTGTATCTGTGGATTTATCTGAAGGATATTTTTTTGTTGTTGACAGTCACCAACTACATCCCATCAGGAGGCTTGCCGCTATGTTGCAACAGATCTTACAGCACAATTGTGTCTGCGGATTGTACTTTGGCTTGAAGGACTTGCTTCTGAAAGTCTTGATTTGGAGAAAAGGGTAAGATAACCATGCTATGTTTTTTACTAAGACTTTAGTCTTTTCTATTTCCTGTTTGGTACGTGGGAGCCCTGTAGTGGAATATTATTGATTGAATGGAACAACCCGCCTTAGGTAATATAGATTCTAGAAGTTCCATCAATAAAAGAATTAGCAAAGTAAACAGATGCATCTCTCCACGATATGTTAACTTGAATATTTGAGTTGAAAGGTATTAAGCTACAATGTACTCCCACTGAACAGGAATATAGAAGGACAATGATCAACATGGTACTAGAATTGTCTAAATTACCCCTAATTAATATTTGTTAATACATTCAATGCAACTGCTCTCTGTTCCATCACCTAATAACACCAGCATCATCAAATAATCTGTGAAAGGAAATGCATGCATGCATGTGAAATGTCACTCTGCCTCCAGGCACTGCATTTGGGGCACTGAAATCAGAGCGCAGGCAGCCAGAGCAGGGGCAGTAAGTGCATACAAGCGTCATCCGACTTTTTCATCCAAACAAACATTAATGGCATGCAATCGGTGCATAACAGAGGAAAATTGAACAAAAGTATATGGAAGAAAGTGTGGGCCTTGTAATTGTGGACAAAAGCCAAAATGGAAGACACTTAATAAAACTGGATGGAGGGAGTAAATCTCATGTGTACATCGCTCTTTCATAAAGATCTATCCTGATCATCTAGATTTCAGTAGTTATTTTTCTTCCTTGAATGACCTTGCTTTTGTTTTAATCACACAATAAGCTGTGGAGTAACAGAGTATTTAACTTACTATTCATGAGCAAATTGATGATAGAGGAACACACATTTCTTGTGGTGTTATATTTCTGTTCTGTAGGTGAGAGGATCTCATGTTGGTTCATATCTACCAAGTTCTGGTGTTTGGCATCGTACACAGAGGTACCTAAAGAGAAGGAATAATGATTCTAATATAGTGAAGCATGTTGATTTTGATGCTCCAACGCGTGAAGTAGCCCAACTTCTTCCTGATGACAAGGTAGGCTATTTGGTATCTATTTCAAATACAGTGTAAAGATCCTTTCATAAAGCTGCTAATATTTTATTATGATATTTAAAATGCTGCAAGTATGCTGGTTCTACTTGACCTTTCCAGAATGTTTTTTATACTCTTTAATGCGATAATAGGCCATCTTTCACCTCATAATCTCACTTTAAGAGGATGCCTTGGATAACTGTCTAGTACTTAACCTTCAAATTTAATTATTTACTAAGTTAAAGCAGTAATTACTGGACTAACAGCACTACAAAGAAGACAAATCTCTTTCAGTTAAAGATCTCTTCTCATTAATCATCTCTGGTGAAGTAACTAGAATTTGCCTCTAGTAAAATCAGAACTCACCTTTCCTTTATGTGTAAGCAGAAGCAAGATGAATTGCTTTTAGAAGATATCTGGACTCTCTTAAGAGCTGGAAGATTAGAAGAGGCATGTGAATTGTGCCGATCTGCTGGACAGGTTGGTCAGCTTGTATAGGCATATGTATTTCTTATGATGTATCACCTCCACTTGATGCTAACGCCTCGAGTATATTCAGTCATGGAGAGCAGCCACTCTTTGCCCCTTTGGTGGCATAGATCTGTTTCCTTCCCTGGAGGCCATGCTCAAGAATGGAAATTCTAGAACACTACAAGCAATTGAACTGGAAAGTGGTATTGGACGGCAGTGGCGTCTTTGGAAATGGGCATCCTATTGTGCTTCAGAGGTAAACTCCCGTGCTGTACTCATGTTGTTGAACTATGCTGCTTTGCGCTTTGCTGTTATATTTAATGTGGTTCTGTAAATGTTACAATGGTTTTGTCTTCAAAATAGTTATGTGTGTATATGTTGCCAATACTTAATACTTTGTTAAACTCAACTCTAAATTAATAATACTATTGCAGAAAATTGCTGAACACGATGGTGGCCAGTATGAGATGGCTGTATATGCTTTACAGTGCAGTAACTTGAAGCGTACCTTGCCAATCTGTACTGACTGGGAGGTATGTATATTATTCAATTCATTTCTAAGCCTGCCTTTCTAATCCGATCCAATGTTATTCTCTCTGATGATGGTTTCTTACCTCCATGTGATGCATCTTTTTCCTTCCATCTCTTAGTCAGCTTGCTGGACAATGGCTAAATCCTGGCTAGATGTTAAAGTGGATATAGAATTATCTCAATATCAAACCAGCAGACCAGAAGAGAAAGAGTTTGATGATGATATGAATGGAACCCAGCTTGGCCCAGAAAATTGGCCATATCATGTTCTTGATCAGCAACCTCGTGATATAGCTGCACTTCTGCAGAAACTCCACTCAAGGTACTGCTGTACTAACATTGTTTAGTACTTCCACACATTCACTATTTGCCTGCTTATTATATGTGTCACTTGCGATGCAGTGACCTTGTTCATGAAACTGTTTCTCGAGCATGTCGGGAGCAGCATCGACAAATAGAGGTAAGATACATTTCCAAGAGCGAAGAATATGCAATTTCTCTACTAAGCTCATTTAATGTTTTCTAGTATAGCTGGATAATTTACTTGACATTAGATAAGCGGAAACAAGCAGTAATTTACAGTTGCTGTACAATTTGCCAGTTTGATGACTAGTTTAGACATGTTTTCTGATTCTGTAGATGATTATTCTGAAAACCAAGTATTTAAACATTATCTTAGTTAACGTTCTACTAAATCTGTATTTTGCAAAAAAAATGTGACTCAATCAAACATTCTGGTGACTCATGGTATTAACTGGAATAAACACAAATACTTGAACCACTTTCTATGTAAATGAAGTTCTCCAATAGCTGTACAATTGAATTTACGATCGTTCACTTGCCTAACCATTTCATGTTTACTTATTTGGTAGATGAATCTTATGAGTGGAAATTTAGCTCATCTTCTTGACCTTCTATGGTCATGGTTGTCTTCCATCGAAGAGGGTCAAAACGTCTTGAGGTATTGCTTTTATGATTTTAGTTTAGATAACCCCAATATTTAATTTTGCTTTATTATTTAACTTTTGAGTAACTTCTTGGTCCAATTAGGTCCCGTGATGATTCCGACATGATACGTTTTGGGGCACATATTGTTCTTGTTTTGAGATACCTTCTCAGCAATGAAATGGAAGACGAGTTTGAGGAAAAGCTGGTTACTGTCGGTGATCTCATCATCAACATGTAAGTATTGTTTACTAATCTTTGTGTGGCTTTAAGCCTTTTTAGCCTTCTAGAGTAATGTCATGTTAAAATGGCATCTGTTTGGTTAAAAAAAAGGTCTTTTTGGTGGCGGTTAATATAATTTTAGTATTCAGTTTCATAAGTAGTTTTCTTTCTTTTTGTTGGGTCAAGAGCTTACTCCATTACTTCTACTGTTCTCTTAACTAAAGGTTAAGCTTGGTCATTGATCTTCAGATGAATCTTTTATTCCTATTTTCTCCATATTATGTTGCCACATTGCCTGTTTCTTAATCTTCACAGCAGGAAAAGCTAATGATTAATTCCAGGTACGTGAGATACTTGTTTTCAGAGGGGCAAGAAGAGTTGGTTGGAGTATATGCCTCTCAGCTTGAACGTGATGTTTGCATTGATTTGTTTGTGGACATGATGGAACTAAGGTTAAATAGCAGGTATTACTTCATGTGATTATACCTTCTATGTTTTTGCAATCTGGGAAATGGTACATATATTAGTATTCTGTAATCTTTTGTGACATATTAGTGCATGATGTACCTGTTATTGGCTGTTCATGTTTGTTCTAATATTTACCAGTAGATTTTAGTTTGTGAGCTATGTGTCTTCGGTGCAGCTCCCTTTAGCCTTAGATTTATGACAATTCCATAGAAAGTATAATAGGTACAATACTTGCATGTTCAACTTTTTATGTTTACCCATAAAAATTGTGCTGGTAATGTTGTTGTTCTTTCACACAGACATGTTCTCAAATGCGTTATTGCTGATGGTTTATTTTGCTTCCAAGACTTCGATTAGCTGGCATCACACCTTTTTTTTTCCCTGCCACAGCTTGCATACCATGTACAAGCTTTTCCTCTCTGCTGTGGAGTATCTGCCATTCTCATCTGGAGATGTATCCAAAGCTTGTTTTGAAGAGATAATTGAGAGGTTCGGTGATTGTGGGGATACATATAACAATCGAATACATCAAATTTCACATATTTAACTTATACTCCCTCCGCCCGGAAATACTTGTCCTAGAAATAGATAAAATGGATGTATCTATAATTAAAATAAGTCTAGATACAACCATTTCTAGGACAAGTATTTCCGGTCGGAGGGAGTATTTATTTGTGGACATGTTCTGACAAGATTTTAATTTAGTGCAGAGTTCTTTCAAGGTCTCGAGAAATAAAACCCCATCAGTACAATGAAGATTTTTCTGATGTCGCAGAACAGCATCACCTGCAAGCACTTCAGAAGGCAATGATCATTCAGTGGCTTTGCTTCACACCACCATCCTCAATTCCAGGCTTTGAGATGATCACAGGGAAACTTCTGATACGGGCATTGATGCATAGGTAACTATATCTAATTTGTTCTTGTGCCAGAAAACTACATGCAGCCCTCCTGCATGGTCTTGGAAACATTTATCCTCTTACGGCATTGCGTCTGTATGTTTGTTGCTGAAATATATCAGTAAACAGTACTCGCTTGTCTTTTTTTTCTTTCTTCGTTACCATTGAGTTCCTCTTTGATTGCTAAAACAGTACTCATTTGTTTTTCTCACTTTGTGAGAGTGGAACTTATTTTTGGTTGATGAAACAAGATATTTATCCTCCTTTATATCGTAGCATTTGCAACTCACCATCAATTTCTTTATCATCAGCAACACACTATTCAGAGAATTTTCCTTAATATCAATGAGGAGAGTCCCTGAACTACCAGTAGGACCACATAAGTTGCTTGCCATCCTTGCCGAACCATTGAAACAAAAGGAAAATTTATTTTCGCTTGAAGATCAAGAGGTATCTGATAACTTAGAAGAATTTGAAGATTGGGTAAGATCTCATTTTTTGTCCTAATGTGTTGTGCTTCTTCTCTCGATGCTTCCAGTACTGGTATTTCCACTTAGAGTTTAGTCAGTACCTTGGTATTCTTGACAAAGTAATTGCTTTTGTGGTGAGACAGCACGAATATTACTCCCTGGATGCAACATACCGGGGTTGGCTTAGATGCGAGATGGAGAATTCTTCTGTTCCCCCTGAAATGCTTTCGGCAGAAGAAAAGGATCAAGCTGTTGCTGCAGCGACACAAACACTGGAGTTAGCATTCTTGTTATTAGAAAGTAAGTAATAAACTTTCATCGAGACACAAACCTCTTTTCTCGAAAACAAATAAATGTTTCTATCAACATGGCCCTTTAGCCTACAAATATGCTTTTTAAACTGCTAAACTTGTGAAAGTATACGGTGGTGAACTTGTTGCCATTATTTTATATGTTCTGGTTTTCTGTAATCAGGGGAAGAGAGACCATGGTTAAATGCTGTCGAGACAAGCCCATTTGAGTCATCAGAGCTTGTTTTCCTTGAGTTGCATGCAACGGCAATACTCTGTCTACCTTCTGGGGAATGCATGACACCAGATGCAACATCATGCACGGCTCTGACTAGTGCACTTTATTCAACTATCAGCGAAGAGGATGTGCTGCATCGCCAGCTGAAGGTTGAGTCCATCTCTCTTCTCCTGAAGGCCATATTCATATTATGCTTCAGGATATAATATGAAGTGTTGTACATTACAGACCATATCTTGGTGTTTACTAAGGATTGTTAAATCTTACATTTTAATTTCTAGTTGTTGCTTGTCATGGTTGCTTCTGCAACTTCTGACTGTATAATTCATGCACAGGTGGAAGTTAAGGTCTCGTCTAAAGATCCTTGCTGTATTGAAGTTGCGCTCCGTTGCTTAGCAACAGAAGGTGATGGGTTTGGGCTTCATGAAGCCAATGATGGAGGTCTTCTTGCTGCAATTATGGCCGCTGGCTTTAAAGGTATCTAAAATTTAGAACAATAGTATGCTTCAGTTCTTTTTTTAATGCAAATAATATTTTGTGCAATAATTATATGGATAATTTATTTTTGCAGGTGAACTCAATCGGTTTCAACCTGGAGTTTCGATGGAAATTTCACGACTTGATGCTTGGTATTCTGATTGTCATGGTTCGGTTGAAAGTACTGCTGCTTATGTCATTCGAGGACTTTGCCGAAGATGCTGCCTGCCGGAAACAATTCTACGCTCCATGCAGGTGATCTTGTAAACAGATTCTACAAGTATCTGCCTGCTACATTGAATATAGGCGAAATGGTTGCTGTTTTGCTGTTTCAGTACATATGGTATATTAATATCAGATGCTAATATTTTGTAGGCATCCATCTCCCTTTCTGAAGCTGGCGATTCTCTAGACCGTTGTGATAAACTCATCGAGTTAGTTGCTTCATCAGATTCTGGGATGATGCACTTGTTCAGCCAGCAGCAGTTACAGGTTACTTCACGTTCTTTAGTTTGTTCATCTAATTACTGCAGTGCAGAGCTTTCCTAATATCAGCAAATGTCTTAAATTTCTTACTCAGGAGTTCCTGATTTTTGAGAGGGAGTGCTTCATATGTAAAATGGAGCTTGAGGAAGAGCAGAGGCCTGCTGATGGCTAAGCCACTCATGTTTAAATTATCAGGTTTGTCACCTGAAACTTACTCAGAGTTCCTAATTTTTTTTTGTATATCTGGTACTGTGAAACAGTTCTTTTTAATCTGATCGGTCACAACTTCACAATACCTCATATTCTGCCTGCTGCTTTACATTACCCTATCTGATGCTTAGCACTGGGGCTTTACTGCTTTGTAATTGCTTGCTCTCAGCTGGTGGCATCAGCAGACGCAAATTAACTCACTCTAGTTGGACTATATATCATAAGGTTTTGGTAAACCTAATAGAAGAGGAGGCAGTTGCAAATCCTCTTGAAGGATACACCAACATGGAAATCTTGTGCACTTTTTAGCTGCCCTGATACACATCTTCGTTACAGATTTGATACACATTGCGTACAATTGCTCGAGCAAAGAAAAATATGTCATCTAACTTTCTCCAAACCACTCAGTGCCGCAGTTTATTGAAGCCTGAATCTCTTCCAAGGTCTTGCCTTTTGTCTCTGGCACGTTCGTCACAATGAACAGAATAGCCATGACGCAAACGGAGGCGAAGACGTATGTTCCTGCAAGATTTTGAGGCAAAGGAGAAGAATGTTCCTGCCAGATTTGCATCAGTCTGATGTCCCTGGATGATTCACGTATTAGACAAAAACCATAGGGGTCTGATGTAGATTTGGCAACGGGGGAAATATCTGCGTCCAACCCGATTGACCATGTCAATGTAACAACCAATTTCTCAGTTTATATGGTGTTGTAAGAAATCTTGAGTGATTGGACGGTTGGGTTTCTTGTGGGGGGAACCTGTCCACCCGCGTTCAAGTCCTAGATTTGGCATGGGTGCTTGCACTTTCTACGTTTATTTTAGGATTTAACTGCTTTATTTTTTCATGTGTCTGTTATGACTTTGTCAACCACATGCCGGCTCAGTCACTTGGAGGGTGCTCATAGGAGGGAGTGAATTGCAGAAAACCACCACATTTCAGCTTAGGTTTGCAGAAAACACTCTTCTATGTTTTTGCTGCAGAAAACATTGATTTTTTTCTAATCTTTTGCAAAATACACTGATCGGCCACTTAGGTCATTTTAATCATGATTATGACATATGGGTCCCACATTTGATGACATGGCGTAACGTTTTGTGGTAGACGATGTTAGGCTGGTCTTTTTTTCAAAAAAAAAACCCTCCCTCCCAAAGATAAATCCAGATCCGGGGAGCGCTAAATCGTCGTTCGGCGCGCATAGCCTTTGTCTCCGTCGGGCACCTTTGGTGGCGAAGCGGCAATGGAAGCCGCCGTCGGCGACTAGGGGGTACTCGAGGCTCTCTGATCGACGACCTCTCCGTCGGGGCACCGGTGGCGTAAGCGGCAATGGAAGCCGCCGTCGGCGGCTAGGGGTACTCGAGGCGGCTCTACAGTCGACGACCTCTGGCTGCGGATGTGGGAAAGGGGAGATGAGCCCTGGGCGTCGGGGACTCGCGTGGCAGCAGCGACGGCGAGCCCGACGGCCTCCCCGACCTCGGCCCTGGCGCAAGCAGCGGCGGTCGCGCCTCTCCTTCACCATCCTTCGTCCTCTCTCTTTCTGGCGGCGCGGCGCCTCCGGGCCTCCACGACTTCGCCCCGAGCAAGCGGCGGCGCGCCTCGCGGCGGCCTCCCGATCTCGACCACGGAGCAAGCAGAGGCGCGACCTCGGCGGCAAAGACGGGAACGAGCCTCGGCGGCGGCAAGACAACACGAGCACAAGCGGCGGCAGAATGGCGGCGGCGCGGCAGCAACAAGCGGCGTCGGTAGCAAGCGGCGACAGCGGTGCGGTGGCGTAGCCCCGAGCAAGCAATGCCACGCAGCAAGCGGCAATGACAGCTCGGCGGCGCGCCTCGTCAGTGAGCTCCGGCCGGCACCGGCGTGGATGACGGCAAGACGAGCGCTGGATGGCCGGCGGCAAAGTACAGTCGAGCTTGGCATGGCAAGGGCCTGATTGCATTTCTATTTTCTGATAGAAGGGTGCCACTGCAAAAATACCAGGGACTATTTGGTAATTTCACATCACACCATGTCTAACGCCGTTTGGGACCTACAGTCACGCCACGTCACCAAAGCTGGGCCCCACTTGTCATAAACGAGGTTAAAATGCCCAAACAGACGGATCAGTGCTTTCTGCAAAAGATTAGGCCGAGAATCAGTGTTTTCTGCAACATTTTTGTAGAGGAGTGTTTTCTGCAAACCTACGCTGTAATGTGGTGGTTTTCTGCAATTCACTCCATAGGAGGTGACTATGTGCGTGTGTAAGCGTGATTGTCTGTACCGATATGCCGGTGAGTGTGACGACTGGGACTTGCTCGGATTATCCCGTGAAAGCAGCATGCAGTGCAATGCAATGAAGATGGAATGGTGCTGCTAGCATGACATCAGAGAGGAGTCCAGATGTGGAAATCTGCACAAAGAACGCCAATGTTCTAACACTGGCATAGAACAGGATCCCGTTTGTCCCTCCAAACTGCTGGAGAACCATTAGACGGACGCGGGTAATGGCACCGCGGATGCATGACCTGCTGAAAAGATCCTGAAAACTATGCAGCTAGCGGTGCCAAACCTTGATGTCTGCAGCTTCAAGGGACACATCTTTTGGCGGACAACCTTTTGCCTGTGGCGAACTATTTGATGCTGAATTGTTAAAAGAGTGAATGCTAGATGCTACTACAAAGATGTCATTCAGCAAACTACCAGCCCCATGGAGGAGATTCAGGAATGAAGAAGAGACCAAATATGAGAATTATCCATCGAACAAGTCCTGGCAGAGGGGGAGACTCAGATTACATGGGGCTAAGATGACACAAAAAACTAAAACAAAGTTCTGTTTTGAGGGGCCAGAAGATACCCCCTACAACATACTCCATCCATTCCAAAATATTTGTCATGATTCTAGTTCAAATTCTAAAACTATGGTAAGTATTTTGGAACGAAGGGAGTAGGTGTCAGCAACCAAAAGAGCAGGGGTTACAAGGCCGCATCTAGAGCGTCAGTCCAACCACAAGTTCTCTGAGCCGTTGTGGGTTTCATACATAGCATGTATCCGGTGCATCGGATGCCATAGAACATTTTTTAAAATCTGGAAAAAAAATTCTAGCGCATTGACACAACATCAATGTATGTTGCCAAAGAATTTCGTATTAAAATTTAAAACATTTCTTAAGATATAAAAATTACATTAATGTGATAATGTGCCAAATCTAAGTCCCAACTTATGTTACTCCCTTCATTCCCTTATACAAGGCCACAAACTCAGATTATAGGTACCAAGGTAAAATCTAATGAGTGATTTGCAAGCCAATTTTTTTCCGTTAACTGGATCATTAATACGTCCGCATGCATGCAAGAAAGAAATGAGAAGGTAGTAGCACAGTGTCATTATAGGCTAGTCATAGTGGGGGGTAACTTAGACTAGTGTCATGCATATGACACTAGTCTTTGTTACTACCTTCATAGTGCAAACATACAAGTAGTATCATAGATGATATCATTTATTACATTATAGACTCATTTTACTTTGGGTTGCGTTATGTTACAGTAACATATTATGTTACTCCAAACACATCTCTCCTCATTAACTATATGCCACATAAGCAAACTTGTCTTGAAATGCACTATTTTACTTGCTAAGTTACTCCCACTATGACCAACCTTATGACTACATGCATGCAAGTGTTAAATAAGTTGCTAGTACGAGGAACATTATTAATTTTTGCCTCGATTACTGTTAGTGGCCTTGTATAGATGCAAAATGTATTTTTTATAATGGCCTTGTATAAGAGAATGAAGGGAGTATGTAGTACTCGGTGTTGACTTGAATTTTGTGACAAGCTACATTGATGTTGTGTGAATGTGTTAATATTTTTCAGAATTTTTTGAACATCTCACAATGTGCAACGTAAATTCGGTGCATCGGTAGCACCACAAGCACCGGTGCACCAGATATTTTCCAGTTTCATACAAGTTTCGGCCTGCAAGAGGAACAACGATTGTAATTGAAGTGTGTATCTGTATCCCACCGTACATCTTCCTCCCCAGGCTTTTCTATATTGGCACCAAACACGATTCCTCTATCGATATGTGATATACTCCCTCCGTTTCATCAAAATAGATGACCCAATTTTATACTAATTTTATATCCAAAGTTAGTATAAAGTTAAGTCATTTATTTTGGAACGGAAGGAATAGTGTGAGGTCCTCACACGTGGCATCAGAGACCAGGCCTACCCCCTTCCTCTTCATGGAGATGCACAAGCAAGCAAGCGGTCGCGAACACCCTGTTCCCCACCATGGATCCAATGCTCAAGGAGTATCTTGACAAATTCCAAGCAAATCTGACCAAGGTGAGCGACGAGACGTGGCGGACATCAAGCAACTCATGTTGTAGATCGATCACCAATCGCCGCAGGTGGAGGGGCTCACAGTGCGGATTTACCAACATTTCTCTAGACATAGACACAATTTTTTTCTTCTGAATTTACCATGTCACTGGTACAAATTTTCCTACATTTCCCTAGACATAACATATTTTTTATTCCGAATTTACCAAGTCACAATTACAAAAATCCCTACATTTTATCTACATATAGACATCAAAATTTTCTGAATTTGCCATGTTTGTTTTGGAAAAATATCCAAATATATCATAAAAGTTCATCGAAAGTATAAAACACCCCAAACACAATAAAAATTACATCAAGGTCTCTAGACCATATAAGGACCACCAACGCTGCCAGAACGAGCCGCCGACGCATCATTGTTGGCGTTCCCTTATCGGAACCAGCTTAACCTTGTCGATGGCAGTCGGAATCTTCATGTATGCATGTGCCCCTAAGGACCAGCACCTTAGAGCCATAGTCGTCACCATTGAACCATTGAACAGATCTGAAGCAACTGGCACCAAATTTTGTTGTCGTGCATGCACGACGAGAAGCACTAACCTTGATATCCCAAGAAGAGGACGGTAATCTACGTTGAATATGTCCAGATGGACAAACTCGAGGAGGATCGAAGCCCGAAAGACAAACTCGAAGAAGAAGCACCGCCACCCTCCCGCGCGCTCCTGCAAACCTAACATAAACTACTAGCCAGGAGCAAAGGCACCAAGATTTCCCTTCCCGCAACCATCCGGAGCGGCAGGCAGAGTTGAGGTGAATCCACGGTCTCGCCAACGAAGTCTGGAGGAAATAGTTTGCCCTTGCCGCCGGGAGAAGGGAGAAAACGCTTGCAGAAAAAGTCACTTCACCCCTGAATTTGACATGTAACTAGTAAACATTTTTATTATTCTTTTTTCTATGAACTAGAGAATAGTTTTTCTAATTTTTCCATGATCTGTATATGACTTATATAGTTTTTGCAAAGATCATGGAAAATGTACTCTTTGCAAGTTTTTACTTATTTGAAAAACGTATCAATGTAAATTTTTACGTGTGTACCATGGCAAATTTGTTGTAGGTAACATGGCAATTTTTCAATATAGAAATCATGAAAGTGGCCAAACACGTACAGGTGCATTTTTATCGTGAACATGGCAAACTTCCTATTGTGTTTTCGTATAACAAGGTTGGACATATAACTTAATCATACTACTAGATGGCAACACTTTTTCCATGCCATATGTCAAACAATATACATATCTGATGGCAACTTAATTTGCCCTGTTCTATATCATGCAAATTCATTCTCTTACATCATGAAAAGTTTCCTTCTCTATGTTTCAGCACTACACAACCATACATCTAAAAAAATGCCTTGCTTGTTTCTTTCATGACATTTTATGCATTGCATAAACCATCACTAGTAGAAAACATGGATTTGGTTACAACTCAATATACACATTAGTTCCGGGTGCATTACGAACTGGGACTAATGTGAGCATTAGTCCCGGTTCGAGCGGCTAAAGGCATTAGTCCCGGTTCAAATGAGCCCTTTAGTCCCAGTTTGAGACATGAACGGGGACTAAAGGGTGCAATGCCCTTTAGTCCCGGTTTGTGTCTCAAACCTGGACTAAAGGGCATCATGTCTCGAACTCTACCCCCCGCTTGTATTGCCATTTCAGTTTTGAAAAAAACAAAAGAAAATGGTAAAGCTTCAAAAAAAATCCTTCGAGATGTAGTTATATTACTATATATCGCCGTAGGCCTGTTTGCAAATTTTTTGAATCCTCAAATTCTAAAAGGAAAAAAGTTGCACTCAAATTTCAGTTTTTTTTTGAATTTTGGTTAAATCTAGTCAAACTATGGTCAAACCACTTATTCAAGAAGTATTAGTGGTACTAAATAATTATTCAAGAATATAAGTGTTACTAAATAATTATTTCAGTTTTTTTGAATTTTGGTCAAATCTGGTCAAACTATGGTCAAACTTGAAGGAAATATGCCCTAGAGGCAATAATAAAGTTGCTATTTATATTTCCTTATATCATGATAAATGTTTATTATTCATGCTAGAATTGTATTAACTAGAAACTTAGTACATGTGTGAATACATAGACAAACAGAGTGTCACTAGTATGCCTCTACCTGACTAGCTCGTTGAATCAAAGATGGTTAAGTCCTAGCCATAGACATGAGTTGTCATTTGATTAACGGGATCACACCATTAGAGAATGATGTGATTGACTTGACCCATTCCGTTAGCTTAGCACTTGATCAGTATGTTGCTATTGCTTTCTTCATGACTTATACATGTTCCTATGACTATGAGATTATGCAACTCTCGAATACCGGAGGAACACTTTGTGTGCTACCAAACGTCACAACGAATCGGGTGATTATAAAGGTGCTCTACAGGTGTCTCCGATGGTACTTGTTGAGTTGGCATAGATGGAGATTAGTATTTGTCACTCCGATTGTCGGAGAGGTATCTCTGGGTCCTCTCGGTAATGCACATCACTATAAGCCGTGCAAGCAATGTGACTAATGTATTAGTTGCGGGATGATGCATTACGGAACGAGTAAAGAGACTTGCTGGTAACGAGATTGAACTAGGTATTGAGATACCGACGATCGAATCTCGGGCAAGTAACATACCGATGACAAAGGGAACAAAGTATGTTGTTATGCGGTTTGACCGACAAAGATCTTCGTAGAATATGTAGGAACCAATATGAGCATTGATACGTCTCCAACGTATCTATAATTTTTGATTGTTCCATGCTATTATATTATCTATTTTAGATGTTTATGGGTTTTATTAAACATTTTTATATTATTTTTGGGACTAACCTATTGACCTAGAGCCCAGTGCCAGTTTCTGTTTTTCCCTTGTTTTTGAGTATCGCAGAAAAGGAATACCAAACGGAGTCCAATTGACGTGCCAAATTTTGATGATTTTTTATGGACCAAAAGAAGACCACGGAGCATCGGAGTTGGGCCAGAAGAGCCCCGGGTTGCCCACGAGGGTGGGGGGCGCGCCCAAGTGGGCGCCCCCCCCCCTGCCTTGTGGACAGCCCGGAGACCCCCCTGACGTGAAACCTACGCCAAAAATTCCTATAAATACTGAAACGATCGGGGAACAGAATAGATCGGGAGTTCCGCCGTCGCAAGCCTCTGTAGCCACCAAAAGTCAATCGGGACCCTGTTCCGGCACCCTGCCGGAGGGGGGAACCCTCACCGGTGGCCATCTTCATCATCCCGGCGCTCTCCATGATGAGGAGGGAGTAGTTCACCCTCGGGGCTGAGGGTATGTACCAGTAGCTATGTGTTTGATCTTTCTCTCTCGTGTTCTTGAGGTGGTACGATCTTGATGTATCGCGAGCTTTGCTATTATAGTTGGATCTTATGATATTTCTCCCCCTCCACACTCTTGTAATGGATTGAGTTTTCCCTTTGAAGTAATCTTATAGGATTGAGTCTTTAAAGATTTGAGAACACTTGATGTATGTCTTGCCGTGCGCATCTGTGGTGACAATGGGATATCTCACGTGACTCACTTGATGTATGTTTTGGTGATCAACTTGCGGGTTCCGCCCATGAACCTATGCATAGGGGTTGGCACACGTTTTCGTCGTGATTCTCCGGTAGAAACTTTTGGGCACTCTTTGAAGTACTTTGTGTTGGATTGAATAGATGAATCTGAGATTGTGTGATGCATATCGTATAATCATACCCAAGGATACTCGAGGTGACATTGGAGTATCTAGGTGACATTAGGGTTTTGGTTGATTTGTGTCTTAAGGTGTTATTCTAGTACGGACTCTAGGGCTGTTTGTGACACTTATAGGAATAGCCCAACAGATTGATTGGAAAGAATAACTTTGAGGTGGTTTCGTACCCTACCATAATCTCTTCGTTTGTTCTCCGCTATTAGTGTCTTTGGAGTGACTCTTTGTTGCATGTTGAGGGATAGTTATATGATCCAATTATGTTATTATTGTTGAGAGAACTTGCACTAGTGTAAGTATGAACCCTGTGCCTTTTTTCAAAGCATTGCAATACCGTTTACGCTCACTTTTACCATTAGTTACCTTGCTGTTTTTATATTTTCAGATTACAAAAACCTATATCTACCATCCATATTGCACTTGTATCACCATCTCTTCGCCGAACTAGTGCACCTATACAATTTACCATTGTATTGGGTGTTGAGGGAGTCCTGGATTAGGGGGTATCCGGACAGCCGGACTGTGTACAACGTCCGGACTATTGAAGCGTGAAGATACAAGACTCAAGACTTCGGCCCGTGTCCGGATGGGACTCTCCTTTGCGTGGAAGGCAAGCTTGGCGATCCGGATATTGTGTTTCCTTTCTTGTAACCGACTCCATGTAAACCCTAGCCCTCCCCGATGTCTATATAAACTGGAGAGGTTGGTCCTTAGAAGGCCGATCACAATTACAATCATACCATCATAGGCTAGCTCTTAGGGTTTAGCCTCTACGATCTCGTGGTAGATCTACTCTTGTACCACCTATATCATCAATATTAATCAAGCAGGAAGTAGGGTTTTACCTCCATCGAGAGGGCCCGAACCTGGGTAAACATCTGTGTCCCTTGCTTCCTGTTACCATCAGCTTTGACGCACAGATCGGGACCCCCTACCCGAGATCCGCCGGTTTTGACACCGACATTGGTGCTTTCACTGAGAGTTCCTCTGTGTCGTCGCTGTCAGGCTCGATGGCTCCTTCAATCATCATCAACGACGCTGTCCAGGGCGAGAATTTCCTCCGCGGACAGATCTTCGTGTTCGGCCAAGACCGCATCGGCCAACTCGCTTGGCCATCTGGAGCAGATCGACAGCTACGCCCCTGGCCACCAGATCAGGTTCAGAAACCTGAACTACACGGCGGACATCCGCGGAGACTTGATCTTCGATGGATTGGGGCCTATGCCAGGAGCACCGGACAGTCACGACGAGCACGGCTTAGACATGCCGCCAGACGAAGCTCGGGGTATCACCCCCGTAGTATCCCCGGACCTAGATCCAGAGCAGGCTGCGCTGCCTAAGGACGGAGGGATGGACCCGCCTACGTGTCGCACACTCATCGGCGGTGGAGCGAACACGGGTCTTACCTCTGCGGTGGCCTGTGACTCAACCCCGGATTCAGATCCGGATGTTGGTTCGATCACAGACTCCGAGCCCGTCGGGCCAGGATGGGCTCCGGTAATGGAGTTCACCGCTGCGGATATCTTCCAAAGACTCGCCCTTTGGCGACATGCTTGGACTCATTAAAGTCTCTCTCTTTGTCGAGGCTCTTGGCGAACTATGTACGGCTTGAGTGGGAGGCAGCGACGAAGGAATTCGTTGCCCACCCACCACCCACTTCATTGCCACGGTCGATGATCTAACCGAGGTCTTGAACTCGACTCAAGACATCGACGGTATGGACGACGATGCAGGAGAAGAACATGAACCACCGCTCACTGGGCGGTGGATAGCCACCTCTTCTTATGATATATATATATCTATATATATATATATATATATATATATATATATATATATATATATATCTATATATATATATATATATGGTGGACACCCCGAAGGAAACAAATGGCGATGAGGCAACGGAGGATAAAACCTCAGGAAAAAAAAGCAAAGAACGGGCGCTGCCGGGCGCCACTCCAAGCTCCTGCCACAGCAATACCGCCCAGAGACGAAAACAATCCGTATGGTGTCAAGAAGAATACAACCCTGATCAGCCCGCCTTGAGAAGGTCAACAGAGGATGAGCAGGTCAGCCAAGAAGAACAAAGCGACGGATTTAATACCCGGAGGAGGACAGCTACATGCCCCTCCGAAGATTTAGAGATTGGCCTCGGCGACGACGAGTTCGGCGTGCCTGAGGATCCCGTAGAGCAGGAGCGCTTCAAGCGTCGGCTTATAGCCACTGCGAGGAGCCTGAAAAAGAAGCAGCAGCAACTCCAAGCTGGCCAAGACCTGCTCACAAACAGATGGACTAAAGTCCTGGCAGCCGAGGAATACGGACTCGAGCACCATACGGCTGACCGGCCACCTCGTGGCCGGGATAAAACGGCATACCAGTCCGCATACCAGCCAACACCCCCACGCCAACATACTACGGCACGGGGCAACAAAACAGGACAGCCAAGATCGATCTACGGATTGCGGGTGCGCGCCTCGGCACACGGACGGCAAATCACGCCGGATACACCTTCAACAAGTCCGGCCGGGCAGAACATAGCCACCCAGAGCAATTCGACCTTTGTAGCCACATAGCCCGGCACAGAGGCGCTGCACACCCCCTTTGCTTCACCGACGAAGTAATGGATCATGAATTCCCAAGGGTTCAAACCCGTAAACATCGAATCATACGATGGCACAACAGACCCGCGGTATGGATCGAAGATTTTCTTCTCCACATTCACATGGCCCGCGGAGACGATCTACACGCCATCAAGTATCTTCCCTTAAGCTCAAAGGACCAGCCCGACATCGGCTAAACAGCCTGCCAAAGAAATTCCATTGGCAGTTGGGAAAACCTGGAAGACGCATTCCTCGACAACTTCCAGGGCACATATGTGCGACCACCTGACGCCGATGACTTGAGCCACATTACTCAACAGCCCGGAGAGTCAACCTAGAAATTCTGGACTCGGTTCTTAACTAAAAAGAACCAAATAGTTGACTGTCCGGACGCCGAAGCCCTGGCGGCTTTTAAGCATAATATCCATGACAAGTGGCTCGCTCGACACCTCGGCCAGGAAAAACCCAAGTCCATGGCAGCTCTCATAACACTAATGACCCGCTTTTACTCGGGCGAGGACAGTTGGTTGGCTCGCAGCAGCACTACGCCACATTCTGGCAATTCGGATGGCCGCGACAATAACGGCAAGCCACGACGTAACAGACATAAGCGACAGAACAACGACGACAAAGATCAAGACACGGCAGTCAACGCCGGATTCAGTGGATCCAAGCCCGTCAGCGGAAGAAGCCGTTCAAAAGAAATAATCGAGGACCGTCCGATGCGGACCGCATCTTTGGGCGCTTCGTGCCAAATTCATGGCACCCCGGACAAGCCAGCCAACCACACTAATAGAGATTGCTGAGTATTCAAACATGCCGGCAAGATAAACGCCGAAGACAAGGACAAGGGGCTGCACAGCGACGATGACGAGGAGCCCCGACGTCCGAACACAGGGGACAGAAGAAATTCCCCCCTCCCCCCAGGTGAAAACGGTCAACATGATCTACGCCACGCACATCCCCAAGCGGGAATGGAAGCGGGCACTAAGGGACGTCTATGCGATGGAGCCAGTCGCCCCAAAATTCAACCCATGGTCAGCTTGTCCGATCACCTTTGATCGTAGGGATCATCCTACTAGCATTCGTCATGGCGGCTCAGCCGCATTGGTCTTAGACCCAATCATCGATGGATTCCACCTCACGCGAGTCCTTATGGACGGCGGCAGCAGCCTGAACCTTCTTTATCGTGACCACGGTCGCATAAAGTGGGCATTGACCCTTCAAGGATCAAGCCCACTAAAACCACCTTTAAGGGTGTAATTCACGGAGTAGAGGCCCGCCAGACGGGCTCTATAACACCGGAAGTGGTCTTCGGATCCCGGACAACTTCGAGCGAAGAGTTAATCTTCGACATCGTCCCTTTCCGCAGTGGTTACCACGCACTGCTCGGACGAACCGCATTCGCTAGATTCAATGCGGTACCACATTATGCATACCTCAAGCTCAAGATGCCAGGACCGCGCGGGGTCATCACTGTCAACGGAAATATGGACCGCTCCCTTCGAACAGAAGAGCATACGGCAGCCCTCGCGGCAGAAGTACAATGCGGCCTACTGCGACAAACCAATCCGGCGACAACTTTGAGCACAGTCAAGTGAGTCCGGAGCACCCCGCAACAGGATCATCAGGAACGCCAAGAGCGTGATTAGCAGTCCGGCCTCCGCTCAAGCCCCTCCAAAGCAGCATTCGTGCCACGCGCACACAATTACGCACTCAAAATACCATGGGCATAGGCGGAGGCGCATCAACGACTCAGTCAACAGTGCGGGTAACCGCCAAATACCTTCATACTCTTTCCCTCTTACCTTTCAGGACACCGCGTTGGGGCAGCATCCTCAAAAGAGCCGAATTGCCGGACTTATAGGGGAGAGACATCCAAGGAGGCAACAGACGTTGTGCACAGAAGGAAATACCCAGGTGGAATCTATTTACGATCATTATACCTGCTTTATCTATCTGAACACAGCCTGCCCCTGGATAGGACATGTTAAATAGTCCTATTTTATCTTTGCTTAACGCATCCATAAACGTACGCTTAAACATATTTTTCGTCTATGGGAGATTATATATAGCGTCACCTTATTATTCTTATTTGAGCATTTTTTCTCTTACAAATGTTCGTTTGATATTGCATCCGTACACCTTGGTGCGGTCAGTTTGCCAGGGGCTTCTCATGGCGCCCTGTAATATGGCAAATAAAGTCCGAACACTTTCAACAGTGCGACACCCGAACTTATAGCACTATATGCATCAGCTCCGAATCATGTCTTGGGTCTACAGTTGGGATATCCCGGCTCCTTTGTTTTGGTGCCTTACGTTCTGTTATATCGGCTAAGGTAGCGCAGGGAGAACTACTGCGATTGTGTCCCGGTTCTTCCGGACGAGCACCTAAGTAGAGAAAGCCGAAAACTGACCGGCATGATGTGGCGAGAGTTGGTCGTTGTTCGAGAGGTTTTAAAATCCTTAAAGATTTTCCGCTTTAGGCGATAAATCGGCTTCGTCCGATCTAGGCGTGTATAGCGCCCCGATTCGGCCTTCCGGATTCTAGGGGCTTTACCAAATTTAAAATTATAGACTACTATGGCTAAGTGAAAGTTATAAAGCCGCATAGTCCGATTGCCTTATTCGCTGCGCCAAACACCTCCTTCAGGGACCAAATATTTGGATAAAGACTGTCTGGGTTTTCCACGAACACCCCAGTGCTAGTTACGTGGGGGCGGAAGCCGACGACTGGCCTACTTTCAGAATTTTATAAACAGCCGCACAGAAGGTAATATTTTAAATAAAAAAAACGCTACATAGCGCAAGTAACTTCGTCTTTAATTACAAACATGACAGAAGTCAATTCATTCCAAAATTGCGTCCTTGTTACACTCATCGGTGACGAGACGAGCACCCTTCATCACACCATCGTAGTACATTTCGGGATGGCGATGCGCCTTGCCCTCCAACGGCCCGTCCTTTGTCAATTACTATCTTATTTGGAAGATTAACTCCCACTTGATTCAAGCAATTGTAGTACCCAGACAATCTGAGCACATGCTCACTGATTGAGCTATTCTCCTCCATCTTGTAGGCAAAATACTATCAGAGGTCTCATACCTCTCGACACGGGAACGAGTATGAAATACCAATTTCAACTCTTGGAACATCTTATATGCTTCGTGGTGTTCAAAACATTTTTGAAGTCCCGGTTCTAAGCCGTAAAGCATGGTGCACTAAACTATTAAGTAGTCATCATACCGAGCTTTGCCAAACATTCATAACGTCTGCATATGCTCCTGCAATAGGTCCGTCACCTAGCGGTGCATCAAGGACATAATACTTCTGTGCAGGAATGAGGATAATCCTCAGATCACGGACCAAATCCGCATCATTGCTACTAACATCTTTCAACTTAGTTTTCTCTAGGAACATATCAAAATTAAAACAGGGAAGCAACAGCGCGAGCTATTGATCTAGAACATAATTTGCAAAATACTATCAGGACCAAGTTCATGATAAATTAAAGTTCAATTAATCATATTACTTAAGAACTCCCACTTAGATAGACATCCCTCTAATCATTTAAGTGATCACGTGATCCAAATCAACTAAACCATAACCGATCATCACGTGAAATGGAGTAGTTTTCAATGGTGAACATCATTATGTTGATCATATCTACTATATGATTCATGCTCAACCTTTCGGTCTCAGTGTTCCGAGGCCATATCTGCATATGCTAGGCTCGTCAAGTTTAACCTGAGTATTTTATGCAGTAAAACTGGCTTGCACCCGTTGTAGATGGACGTAGAGCTTATCACACCCGATCATCACGTGGTGTTTGGGCACGATGAACTTTGGCAAGGTGCATACTCAGGGAGAACACTTTTATCTTGAAATTTAGTGAGAGATCATCTTATAATGCTACCGTCAATCAAAGCAAAATAAGATGCATAAAAGATAAACATCACATGCAATCAATATAAGTGATATGATATGGCCATCATCATCTTGTGCTTGTGATCTCCATCGTCGAAGCACTGTCATGATCACCATCATCGCCGGCGCGACACCTTGATCTCCATCGTAGCATGGTTGTCGTCTCACCAACCATTGCTTCTACGACTATCGCTACCGCTTAGTGATAAAGTAAAGCAATTACAGGGCGATTGCATTGCATACAATAAAGCGACAACCATATGGCTCCTGCCAGTTGCCGATAACTTGGTTACAAAACATGATCATCTCATACAATAAAATATAGCATCATGCCTTGACCATATCACATCACAACATGCCCTGCAAAAACAGGTTAGATGTCCTCTACTTTGTTGTTGCAAGTTTTACATGGCTGCTACGGGCTGAGCAAGAAGCGTTCATACCTACGCATCAAAACCACAACGATAGTTCGTCAAGTTAGTGCTATTTTAACCTTCTCAAGGACCGGGCGTAGCCACACTCGGTTCAACTAAAGTTGGAGAAACTGACACCCGCCAGCCACCTGTGTGCAAAGCACGTCGGTAGAACCAGTCTCGCGTAAGCGTACGCGTAATGTCGGTCCGGGCCGCTTCATCCAACAATATCGCCGAACCAAAGTATGACATGCTGGTAAGCAGTATGACTTGTATCGCCCACTTGTGTTCTACTCATGCATATAACATCTACACATAAAACCAGGCCCGGATGCCACTGTTGAGGAACGTAGTAATTTCAAAAAATTTCCTACGCACACACAGGATCATGGTGATGCATAGCAACGAGAGGGAAGAGTATTGTCCACGTACCCTCGTAGACCGAAAGCAGAAGCGTTATGACAACACGGTTGATGTATTCATACGTCTTCACGATCCGACCGATCCAAGTACCGAACGCACGACACCTCCGAGTTCAGCACACGTTCAGCTCGATGACGTCCCGCGAACTCCGATCCAGCAGAGCTTTGCGGGAGAGTTCCGTCAGCAAGACGGTGTGATGATTGTGTTGATGATGCTATTGACGCGGGGCTTCGCCTAAGCACCGCTACGATATTATCGAGGTGGAATATGGTGGAGGGGGGCACCGCACACGGCTAAGAGATCAATGATCAATTGTTGTGTCTATGGGGTGCCCCCTCCCCCTTATATAAAGGAGTGGAGGAGGGGGAGGGCCGGCCCTCTCTATCGCGCGCCCTAGGGGAGTCCTACTCCCACCGGGAGTAGGATTCCCCCTTTTCCTAGTAGAACTAGGAACCCTTCCAAGTAGGAATAGGAGAGGAAGGAAAGAGGGGGAGAGGGAGAAGGAAAAGGCGGCTGCACCCCTTGTCCAATTCGTACCGGGGGGGGGGGGCGCCTCCTTCCTTTTGGCATCTCTCCTTTATTCCCGTATGGCCCAATAAGGCCCAATAGTTCTCCCAGTGAATTCCCGTAACTCCCCGGTACTCCGAAAAATACCCGAATCACTCGGTACCTTTCCAATGTCCGAATATATTCGTCCAATATATCGATCTTTACATCTCGATCATTTCGAGATCTCCTCGTCATGTCCCCGATCTCATCCGGGACTACGAACTACCTTCAGTACATCAAAACACATAAACTCATAATACAAATCGTCACAGAACTTTAAGCGTGCGGACCCTACGGGTTCAAGAACTATGTAGACATGACCGAGACACATCTCCGGTCAATAACCAATAGCGGACCTGGATGCTCATATTGGCTCCTACATATACTACGAAGATCTTTATCGGTCAAACCGCATAACAACATACGTTGTTCCCTTTGTCATCGGTATGTTACTTGCCCGAGATTCGATCGTCGGTATCAAATACCTAGTTCAATCTCGTCACCAGCAAGTCTCTTTACTCGTTCCGTAATACATCATCCCGCAACTAACTCATTATTTACAATGCTTGCAAGGCTTATAGTGATGTGCATTACCGAGTGGGCCCAGAGATACCTCTCCAACAATCGGAGTGACAAATCCTAATCTCGAAATACGCCAACCCAACAAGTACCTTCGGAGACACCTGTAGAGCACCTTTATAATCGCCCAGTTACGTTGTGACGTTTGGTAGCACACAAAGTGTTCCTCCGGTAAACGGGAGTTGCATAATCTCATAGTCATAGGAACTTGTATAAGTCATGAAGAAAGCAATAGCAGAATACTAAACGATCAAGTGCTAAGCTAACGGAATGGGTCAAGTCAATCACATCATTCTCCTAATGATGTGATCTCGTTAATCAAATGACAACTCATGTCTATGGTTAGGAAACATAACCATCTTTGATCAACAAGCTAGTCAAGTAGAGGCATACTAGTGACACTCTGTTTGTTTATGTATTCACACATGTATCAAGTTTCCGGTTAATACAATTCTAGAATGAATAATAAACATTTATCATGAAATAAGGAAATAAATAATAACTTTATTATTGCCTCTAGGGCATATTTCCTTCACATTGAACCCGCAAGTTGATCACCAAAACATACATGAAGTAGATCACGTGAATATCCCATTGTCACCACAGATAAGCACAACATGACATACATCAAGTGTTCTCAAATCCTTAAAGATTCAATCCGATAAGATAACTTCAAAGGGAAAACTCAATCCATTACAAGAGAGTAGAGGGGGAGAAACATCATAAGATCCAACTATAATAGCAAAGCTCGCGATACATCAAGATCGTACCACCTCAAGAACACGAGAGAGAGACAGAGAGGGATCAAACACATAGCTACTGGTACATACCCTCAGCCCCGAGGGTGAACTACTCCCTCCTCGTCATGGAGAGCGTCGGGATGATGAAGATGGCCACCGGTGAGGGTTCCCCCCCTCCGGCAGGGTGCTGGAACAGGGTCCCGATTGGTTTTTGGTAGCTACAGAGGCTTGCGGCGGTGGAACTCCCGATCTATTCTCGTCTCTGATGGTTTTAGGGTATATGTAGATATATAGGCGAGAGAAGTCGGTCAGGAGAGCCACGAGGGGCCCACGAGGGTGGAGGGCGCGCCCAGGGGGGGTGGGCGTGCCCCCCTACCTTGTGGCCACCCCGAAGCTTCCTTTACTTCAACTCCAAGTCTCCTGGATCACGTTCGTTCCAAAAATCACGCTCCCGAAGGTTTCATTCCGTTTGGACTGCGTTTGATATTCCTTTTCTGCGAAACACTGAAACAAGGGAAAAAACAGGAACTGGCACTGGGCTCCAGGTTAATAGGTTAGTCCCAAAAATAATATAAAAGTGTATAATAAAGCCCATAAACATCCAAAATAGATAATATAATAGCGTGAATTCTTCATAAATTATAGATACGTTGGAGACGTATCAGCGAGCGAGGTGTTCGATGAAATGGGTGGAAGGTATGCGTCTTCGGTCTTGGTGATTTCCTTTCATTTCTGCCATTATTCTCGATAGCTCGTGACTTGTTATCGTTCTATATAGCAGTGGTTCGAACAATGCAACAACCGAGTTCGTGAACTTGTTGGACATGAACACGGTTGACATTGATCAAGCCCCTTTCGAACCATTCGACTACAATGAAACGGAGGGCGGCGTGGATGATCATGGTTGTGCAGACGAACTGGAGGAGATCGAAGCGGAAGCGTATGAGCAATCGCAAGCAAAAATTGGAAAAAGCAAAAGATCGAAGAACTACACGACCTTGGAAGATCAAGTTTTGATCCAAGCATGGAGTACGGTGTCTCTTAATGCATGCACCGGTACTTCTCAAACCGTCAAGAGATATTGGCAAAGGATCAAAGATCAATACTTCCGCATTATGGAAAAGCATCCAATAGGACTCCACACACATTTCGGTCGCTTCAAGGGCGTTGGGAGAATATCAAGCCTATGTGCAGTCGTTGGGCAGCTTGCTTGGAGCAAGTACACAATGCACCTCCAAGTGCACCGTGGAGTCCGACTACGTGAGTTTGTTTTGCCTTTGCTCAAGTTGTGCATCATCATATTGCATCATGGGAAATGATTGGATCACTTTGTTCACATTGTGTAGGACAAGATTGCTCAACATAGATACAAGGACATGGAACCTTCGGAAGGCAGATTCTTCAAACTAGAGCATTGTTGGGAGTTGCTCCAAAAGTGCGAGAAGTGGAAGTTGATCGACAAAGAAACCCCACCAAAGAGAGGCTCACTTACAAACATGGATGAAGATGAGGATGATGATGGCCCAAGAAATTTGCACAAGCCCGATGGCGACAAGAAGACTAAGGAGAAGATGAAGAGAGAGCAAGAAGCATCGAGCTTGAGGGAGAAGATTGATGCCATGGTGCAATCCAACGAGTCGATGTTGTTGAAGTCGTTGGAGATCAAGAAAGAATTGGCCGAGAAGAAGGCAAAGGAGAAGCAAGAAAAGTGGCAATTGCTCAAGGAAGAGGGGTTGCGCAGAGCTGCCATTGAGGAGAGAAGAGCACGCGCCGCTGAAAACAAATCCATGTCCATGTTGCTGCTTGAAGAGAACAAGATCATCTCAATGAACCACAATGACATGGACGACCTCACCAAAACATGGCATGATATGGCAAGGAGAGAATTCTTGAAGAGGAGAATGGTCGCGTCGGCCGGTCCGTGTTACAGTTCCGGTGATGTTTTCTCTGCTCCATATGGTGGCAATGTGGATGATTTCAGTGCGGGAGTTGGAACAAGCGCCGGAGGTGGATTCTGTGGCGCCGATGAACTTCAAGATGGACTCGATGGCGCGGAGTGAAGATCGATCCCAAGATGATGCCGGACATGGGGGCAAACCTTTGCAGGACCCTCTTTTACGTTTGCTGTAATGAACTTGGCTTTTATTTGCGCGTAAAACTGTTTATGTCGTTGGAATTTGAACTTGTTTGTGAAACCCTATGTCAAATGCAAGATTTGCAGTTTTTCTGTTTGCGGGTCGTCGCGGTGGTGCCCGAGCAAAACCAGCAGAAGCCGACCCGTAAAAAAGCATATTCCATGAATATACTTTTATGCGGGTCTGTTTGAGGGGTCTGCATCTGTGGCCGTCCGTGCCGGCCCGCAAAAGCGGTTTTGCGCGAACTGCAAACGCGTTTTGCGTGCCGGTGGGATGCAGGGTCTGCTAGAGTTGCTCTAAAGGCCCTCTGAAACCGGGACAAATGGGCATTTTTCTACTAATGCATGCCAATTGTTTTGTCCTTGTGTGATATAGATCATGGCAGATTCATTCTGTAGATTCATGCCAAACCTTTTTTGTGTCCCATAGAGTGGTTTTTCTACACCCCAGCTTGGTGCACCTCTCCGATACACCCACGCAAGAAAATATAGCAAAACATTTTGAAAAAAAAATCTAAAATGTTGTGGGAATGATTATAAACAAAAGTTATAGGTGCTTGCAAAGTTTGGTGGTCAAATGATATTTGAGGAGCTCTATACAAAAAAATTACTCAAAATATATGTGCACTGTTTGAGCAGAATTTGTATTTTTTTTTTGTGCAGAGCTCCTTTGATGTCATTTGACCACCAAAGTTTGCAAGCATCTATAATATTTGTTCATAATCATTGCCTAGATTTTTCCGAAATGTTTTTCTATGTTTTCTTGCGTGGGTGTAGAGTGGGTGCACCGAGCTGGGGTTCGATCACTATTTTTTTAATAGAACATGACAGTTTCATTAGATACTACACGGCAGTTTACTTGTATACATCATGGCAAACAATAAAAGAACACGTTGGACAAATGAAATCCACGTGTATACTTTTTTCTTGCCATTTTGATTACGTTGATCATGGCAATTTTCAATTTTATATATATATATATATATATATATATATATATATATATATATATATGTGATTTAGTGGGTGTTTACTCTCATGACGTTTCTATTTTTTGCACTTTTCATTTGTATACATCATGGGAAATGGTATTTTGTAGAATTGTTTGTACTTGTCACATGACACATGTTTAAGAATCTTTTATACTTGTCACACGACACATGTTTCTTTTTGAGAATTTTTGCACTCATATCACGAATCAGTATAAAAAAGTTGATCCTTACAAGCACACTAAAACGCAAACACAAAGGACCATGAACACCTAGAGTATCCTAAGACAACCATAACACAAGAAGATCTCCGGAGCCCTGTGTCATCATCCCTGAATCTTGAGAGAAGACCCCTGCAGCAGAAGGATCTGCAACCAGTCGCAAGCAGGTCATCATCTTCGACCACGGTACAATTGCCGCCACGCTGCTTCCTCCTTTCTTGACACCAGCGCTGAGAGGGCATGGACATCAATCCAATACACCTACAACAGTCGTCGCCATCTTTGGCTTTGAGTACCGCGAAAAGTGTCCCTTCCGAAAGGAAGAGAACTCGAGTCATCCGACCGGTCCAGCACCGCGGCCGGGCCATCCTCCCGGTCAAAGCAGGATCTCCCACCAGCATCAGCGCAGAGGAAGGAGAAGAACAGCAGCAGCAAATCATACCAACAAGGAAGAAGAAGGGTCTTCGTCTCCCTGCATCCATCGCCCATCACACAACACATGTTTAAGAATTCATTTTTCGTAAAAAAACATGGCAATTGTACATATCCTGGCAAATATTTTTTGAAAATTTCGTGCAAATGTAGGGAATCTTTGTACTGCTCAGATGGCAAATTTTGGAATTTTCTTTTCATACTACCCTGGCAATTAAAGATTTTTTTATTATGTGTTTTTAGACAGTTGTCAGTTTCATGCTATATATCATGGCAATTTGTGTGTATCCCCCACATTTTCTAATACTGTCTATTATCTGTATCATGACAAATGTATTCTTTTTGTATGATGGCTCTGTTCAGCCGCAACCGATTTTGCCCCTCAAAATGCGACGTCGTCGACCCTTATTCATGGTTTAAAGGTCACGGTTATACAGGGTCTGCTATAGATGCTCTAAAAACATAAGCGCGAGCGAATGTTTTTATTGGCGATGGGTTGCATTTATGTACCATGGCGAGTGAACATTCTTTCGCGCTGGGTACCAGGAGAGTGTGTGCTCGCTTATTATTGGCGTCCAAGAAAATGAGTTTCATCTTATGTGCAAGTTTTTTCTTTTGCGAGAATGATGTGCAAGTTATATGTGCATTTACGTGATGACTTCATATTTGGTCTATCCTTGTCAAAGGACAGTTAACTTTTTATAATCTAATTGGAGCACACAACCAGTGCGGTTTACGTCCATCATAGGTGGCAGTTATCCCACATTAGGCTTGTCTTTTCTATTATTGCTGTAAAATGATTGTTTCTTTTTTAGGCTGCGTTGGACATGTTGTTTGTGTGCATCCTGTTATGTAGAGGTCCGACATTCCCTAAATGTGGTTGTATCAACTCGATATATACTCTATAAGAAAGGAAACTATTTGAGACCCAATTCGAAGTTTAGTGTATAGCCTAGTCCATCTACCGATGCGGGCACTGCTTCGACCACAACGCACGCCGGCGGCTGGCGTTTCAACTCGAACTCCCAAAGCACTGGATCCAACTCCCAAAGCAGCATGCTAATTAATGGCTAATAATTCTGTTGACCATTTTTTCTGCTAATTTCTTCACTTTCTTATGGATTTCTTTCCTCATATAAATACTTACCATCCGAGTATGAACGAGGCAAGAGCTGCAGATTTACCCCAAAGCGAATTCTGGGCTGCTGGTTCAATATATGTCTCAAAGAATTTGTGTAATTTTCAAGCCCTTCTCTCTTTGACCATTGTACTGTCGCCTATCCTTGTCTTTCTACTGAATCACTGATATTTTTCCTACTTGTGCGATGTGCCCTTGTGCAGGTGCTGCTTTGAGGAGACGATGAGTCCAGGATAGATGAGTGAGGATCATAGCCGGATGCTTTCATGGTTGGATTTCTATCCCTCGCACAGATTTCATAATAGGTATCTCTGAATCTTCTTCTTTTTTTTCCAAAAAGAAGGAATACCCTGGGCCTCTGCATCTCTGAATCGTCTGGTTGTGAAGAAAAAAGAGAGATGAAACAGAAAAGGTAGACAGTTCATGTTTAGGATGTTGGTGCTCACTGCTCAGAATCCTCAGGAATTAAATGTTCACAATAACGGAAAACAGCAATCTGGTTAATCATAGATGCAGTGGCGGAGCTAGCAAATTGTCGAAGCCTGGGCACGACGCAAACTAAAATTTACTTTGGTCTATCAACACCAGAAGTATCATATATTTAGGTAAACATCATGTGTAATATGCACACTTATATTTCATACATCATATCAATAAATTAAAACATGAGATACAATTTACCAAATAAAATTCCAATCTCCGATGTTCATCCTTGTGCACAGATGAGAATCTACAAGATACAACTCATTATCAAATAACTAAATTTCCATTGAATTGAAGTGCAAAAAAAAAGAGAATCTACAAGATACAACACATTGCCAGATTACAGAATTTTCATTGAATTGAAGTGCCGATCATGACGAATACAAGCACCATCTGCCGGAGCCGAAGTGGAATTTACACAACGCTTTCGATCCCCATCCCGATTGTCGCTTGCTGAAGTCATAGCCTGATTAGGCCCAGACGTGCATCATCTCTTGCGGTCTTGCTGACCGCCAGTGCTCCGTCAGTCCACCTCGCCGGTCGCCGCCTTCAACCGCCAGAGTTGCTAGGGCACGTCGTGCGGCGCGGCGCACAGACGAATAGGCGTGCGAGGTAGCCGCCCAGGCGAGGCGAGCGATGAGGCCACCGGCCTCCTGATCGACGGCACACGATCTGATTACCTATTATTATGGGCCATGTAGGGAAATTAATGGATGGGCCTTTGACGTGGGTGAAGCCTAGAGGCAAAAATAACGTCCAAAGTAGCCCAATTTGTGAACCAGATGTATTTTTTAGCGTATATTGTACGTATTCACAGATTATGACTGGCGCTTGGAAAATTGGCAGCGCTCGAGCCCGGGCACGTGCCCGGAGTGGTAGAATCGCCCCTGCATAGATGTGGAAAATGATGTTAGATGTGAATAGCCCTTTTCAGTTTATCCCCATTGTATAAGGGTCTTTTGCACTTTACCATATATATACATGTATTGGCCTCTGGCCCTCCCGAGAATGCAGTTGCCATTCATCCAACATGGTATCAGATGTTAGGTTCCCCTCTCTCCCGCACGCTGCAACTCCGTGCTAGCTCCTCCCTCGATCCGCCCACTGCCAGGTCCGGCTCTCCTCGCCGTGGATCCAGCCGCCCTAGTCATCCTCCCTGCGGATCTGGCCTGCTCTGCCTCCTCCCAGCCGCGCTTCAGCTTGCTCCATCCCCTGCCGGCCGCGCCCCGGCCTGCTCCGCCTTCTGCTGGCAGCGCCCCAGCCGCCTTCGCCTCCTGCCTCAGTCGCCGTCGCGACCTGGCTCGGCTACGGCCACCGCTCCCACTGCTGTTCTTGTTGCAGGCTGCCCCCGTCTGCCTCCTGCGCCCTGCTGTCCGGCCCGGCACTGCGGTCGGGCAGGTGTTGCTCCTCGCCCGTCAGGCGGGCTGCTGTTGCCCCAGCCGGCTCCTTCCAGCTGAGGGGCTTCCTCCCCGCGCGCTCCTCTGCCCACCCTCGAGCGATTCCCTTCTCGCTCGTGTGCGAGCGCTTGCTCGATCCCGATCCAGTTCGGGTCTGCTTGCGTTGACCAAAAAAAAAGAGACAAACAGCGAGATATCTCAGTATGTCATCTTTTCGGGCTATGTGGTTGTTCCTCGCTGCTCGATGATCTTTGATGGCACCAACTATGCTGAGTTTGTGGGCTTCATGCGTATCCATATGCGCGGCCTTCTGCTGTGGGGCGTGCTCTCTGGTGAGGTAGCTTGTCCGCCCTGCCCCGTTGCTCCGGTGGCTCCTGTTCTGCCGGTTCCGCCAGTGCTTGCTGCTGATGCTTTTCAAGCTGATCGTGATGCAGCCAAGGCCCTTGATGACGCTGCAGTTGATGCTTATGACCAGCAGGTATCTACCTATTCTGACGCTCTTTCTGTCTACCAAGATGATCTGTCTGCCTACACTCAGTGGTGCAATGATGATGCTCGAGCTGCTGCCGTTCTCACTGCGAGTGTCCTTCCTCAGTTTGCTTCAGATTTCATGGGCCTCGATACTGTTGCAGCGATGTGGTCCTACCTCTGTCAGCACTATCAGCCCTCTGGCGATGCCCTCTACCTCTCTGTGGTGCATCAGGAGCATGCTCTCTAGCAGGGTGACTCGCCTGTTGATGAGTTCTACTCACAGTGTTCTGCCATCTGGCGTCAGCTTGACTCACTGAGGATAGTTGTTTGTGGAACTTGCTGTTGCTGTCAGACTACGCGGTCTGACTTGGAGTTTCAGCGGGTCCATGAGTTTTTATCTCGTCTCCGCTCTGAGTTTGAGCCCAGACGTGCTCACTTGCTTGCTCGTGGTCGTGTTCCTATCTCGGAGGTGCTTGCCGAGCTTCGTGCTAAGGAGACCCGCCTTCGCTTTGCCGGTTTGCTGGTGGTCCCGTCTGTATTGGCTGCTCGGGCTCCAGTGTCGTCAGCTCGACTCACTGCTCCACCGCTCCTACCCACGCCTTCAGGGGGGTCGGTCGCCCTGCTTATGTTGAGAAGGGCCGATCGCGACGTGACACCTTCTGTGGCTACTGCTCTCGGCCAGGTCATCCAGAGTCTGATTGCCGTGAGAAGAAGCGAGACCAGAGGCGCTCCTCTTCCAGTGGGACTCCTGGATCTTCCTCGACTCCGTCACTCACCGACCAGGACATTGTGAGGCTCAAGCGTCTCTTGGCTTCCTCAGGCTCTTCGTCGACTGGTTCCGCTGCTGCTGTAACTGCATCCACCTCTCCATCACCGCAGGCATCTACTCAGTCAGGTACATCTTCGTGGGTTCTGGATTCTGGAGCCTCCTTTCATATGTCTTCTGATTCTTCTGTGCTGTCTTCCCTTCGACCTCTTGATTCGCCTGTTAATGTTCTTACTGCCGATGGCACACCTCTTCCTGTTACTAGTCGTGGTCTTCTTTCCACTCCATCTTTTTCTGTTCCTAGTGTTTCGCATGTTCCTCACCTTACCATGAACCTTTTTCCGCTGTCCAACTTACTGATTCTGGTTGTCATGTCATTCTTGATACCAACTCTTGCTCCATTAAGGATCGTCGCACCAAGACTTTGGTTGGTGCTGGCCCCCGGCGCCGTGAGTCCGAGGGCCTTTGGGAGGTTGACTGGCTTTGTGTTCCTTCCGCTGCCACTACTTCAGCCAGCTCCCATGCTCTTGCTGCCTCTTCGCTGCGTCCTTCCAAAGAGTGGCATCATCGCCTTGGTCACATCTGTGGCTCTCGCTTGTCTTCTTTAGTTCGTCAGGGCCTCTTAGGGTCTATATCTGGAGATGTCTCCTTACATTGTAATGGTTGCAGACTTGGTAAACAGACTCAGTTACCTTACCCTACTAGTGAGTCTGTATCTCAGCGTCCTTTTGACTTAGTTCATTCTGATGTCTGGGGTCCTGCTCCCTTTGATTCGAAGGGTGGTCATCGCTACTATGTTTTGTTTATTGATGATTTCTCTCGCTACACTTGGCTCTACTTTATGAAATCTCGTAGCGAGGTTCTCCCTATATACAAACGTTTTGCTGCCATGGTTCACACCCAGTTTGCCATGCCCATTCGTATTTTTCGTGTTGACTCCGCTGGAGAGTATATCTCTCAGCTGTTGCGTGGTTTTCTCGCGGAACATGGTACTCTTGTCCAGTTCTCATGTCCTAGTGCTCATGCTCAGAATGGTGTTGCCGAACGGAAGCATCGTCATTTGCTTGAGACGGCTCGTGCGCTGATGATTGCTGCTTCCCTTCCACCCCATTTTTGGGCTGAGGCTGATTCCGCATCCACTTATCTTATCAACATTCAGCCATCAACCGCTCTGCAGGGTGGTATTCCTCTGGAGTGTCTCACTGGTCGCTCTCCTGACTACTGAGCTCTTCGTATGTTTGGATGTGTGTGCTATGTTCTTCTTGCCCCTCGAGAACGCACCAAACTGACTGCTCAGTCGGTTGAGTGTGTTTTCCTTGGCTACAGTGACGAGCACAAGGGCTATAGATGTTGGGATCCAGTGGGTCGTCGCTTGCACATCTCGCGTGATGTGACATTTGACGAGTTTCGTTCTTACTACCCACGCTCTTCTTCCTCGAGTTTCTCTGTGGACGACCTTTCTTTCCTTCTCCTTCCCAATACACCCTGCTATGTGCCTCATGTGTCACCTCCTCCTCCGACACCTCTCATTCCTTCTCACTCACCACCGACCCCATCTTCTCCATCCTCCTCCTCCACCTCTCCACCATCATCTCCCGTCCGTCTCCCTCTCTCACCGTTTCCTCTCCACTATACTCATCGATCTCGTACTGAGGATGTCTCCTCTGACGAGACTTCCACCTCTGGTTCACCTCTCACGCCTCCCCCGATTCACAACCTCCGTGCTCGGCCTCGCCCCCGCCTGATCGCTACTCCCCTGATCGGTATGGTCTCTCCGTTATTGCTGAGCCCACTTCCTATCGGACTGCCATGACTCAGCCTGAATGGCAGCTTGCGATGGCCGAAGAGCTTGCTGCTCTTGAGCGCTCTAGCACATGGGATCTAGTTCCCCTTCCTTCTGGTGTCCGTCCCATCACCTGCAAGTGGGTCTACAAGATTAAGACTCGCTCCGATGGTTCTCTTGAGCGCTACAAAGCTCGTCTTGTGGCCCGTGGTTTTCAGCAGGAGCAGGGGCGCGATTATGATGAGACATTCGCTCCTGTGGCCCACATGACCACTGTCCGCACTCTTCTTGCTGTGGCTTCTGTTCGTCAGTGGTCTATCTCTCAACTTGATGTTCAGAACGCTTTTCTCAATGGCGAGTTGCGTGAGGAGGTTTATATGCAGCCACCCCCGGGGTACTATGCTCCTGATGATATGGCTGTAGGCTTCGTCGCTCCCTCTATGATCTCAAACAGGCCCCTCGCGTTGTTTGTTCACACATCTCCTCGTGGTCGGACTCTTCTCCTTCTCTATGTTGATGACATGATCATCACTGGTGATGACTCTGAATACATTGCCTTTGTTAAGGCTCGCCTTAGCGACCAGTTTCTCATGACTGATCTTGGTCCCCTTTGCTATTTTTTTGGGATTGAGATCTCCTCGACCTCTGATGGCTTCTACATCTCCCAAGAAAAATATATTCAGGGTCTTCTTGCTCGCGCTGCTCTTGGTGATGAGCGCACTGTTGTAACTCCCATGGAGCTCAACGTTCAGCTTCGTGCCTCTGATGGTGACCCTCTCCCTAATCCCACTCGCTATCGTCACCTTGTTGGCAGTCTTGTCTATCTTGTCATTACGTGTCACGACATCTCCTATCCTGTCCACATTCTGAGTCAGTTCATTTCAGCCCCCACCTCTGTCCACTATAGTCATCTCCTCCGTGTTCTACGATATCTTCGTGGCACGATCTCTCAGCGCCTTTTCTTTTCCCGCTCCAGCTCTCTTGAGCTCCAGGCCTACTCTGATGCTACCTGGGCTAGTGATCCCTCTGATCGATGCTCACTGTCTGCTTACTGTGTCTTTCTTGATGGCTCTCTTATTGCCTGGAAGACCAAGAAACTGACTGCAGTTTCTCGGTCGAGTACAGAGGCTGGGTTGCGAGCCATGGCTATGCTGACGGCTGAGGTGATCTGGTTACGGTGGCTACTTGAGGATTTTGGTGTGTCTGCTGCTACCTCGACTCCCTTATTGTCAGATAGTACTGGTGCTATCAGTATTGCGCGTGACCCGGTGAAGCATGAGCTCACCAAGCACATCGGTGTGGATGCCCACTTTGTGCGTGCTGCTGTGCTGGATCAGACTCTCGCTCTTCACTATGTGCCCTCTGAGTTACAGTTGGCGGGTTTCTTCACGAAGGCACAGACTCGAGCGCAGCATAGTTTTCTTCTCTCCAAACTCAGTGTTGTCGATCCACCATGAGTTTGAGGGGGGGGGTGTTAGATGTGTATAGCCCTTTTCGGTTTATCCCCATTGTATAAGGGGCCTCTTGCATTTTACCATACACATGTACATGTATTGGCCTGTGGACCTCCTGAGAATGCAGTTGCCATTCATCCAACAAATGATACCAATCAGGATGCGTCTTTTCAGGGCTTAGTTAGCATGTTATTAGTTTCCCCTTTTTGTTGTTGTCATTAGAACTCCTATTTTCCTTGATTTGGAATCAAGAGTCTGTAGCTGAAACTTGTACCATCTATGATATTTCAATGATATCATTAGCCCTTAAATTGTGAAAACAAATCTATTCATGTTTCTTTCCATGATTAAATCGAATTGTAGTAGTTTTGAAGTACCAACCTATGCAAGCAAACAAATTCTTTTAGTAAGTCCACTAACAGTAGATGGGGTCCTCTTTTTTTTAGTTTGCTCATGGGCCTCTGGAAGGATAGGACCGGCCCTGCTGCCCGTCTCACAAGCAAGCTCTCGGCCCCGGACGGTGTGCACCAAGGAATGATGAGGCTCCATCCGACTGAATGGGCAGAATGTGGACGCAAAAATTTGATCTTGCAGCAGCTGTCGTTGACGTCTCTGAACCCAGGCAAAATTTCAGTGAAATGCCCAAGGAGTGTCATCTTGCAGCAGGTTATTCCTCTGTTCCATGATGTTCAGAGTCAAGTAGTAGTAGTACATCGTATGGTTTTCCTGATGTTTGGTTCAAGCAAGTTGCTGAACTTTGTATGTATACCTGGACAGGTGTAAGACTGGCGTTTCTTCATGTGGCTGGACAGGTACTTGGACATGTTCGCGGAGATTTGGATGGGAAACGCGGCAGCTCTTAGCATGTCGCGAGAAATGCAGCGACACCATGATGCCATGAGGGCTGAACTTGATGCCATAACGGCTAGACTTGATGCCATGAGAGCTGAATTTGATGCCAAGTCTGCAGCACTGAATGAACGACTTGGTGAGGTGGCCGCCCAGATTGCAAAGTTTCGGTTCTTAACGTATTTCCTTTTCATCATTCTTCTAGTGTTGATAGTGATACTACTAGTGAAATAGAATTTCTGTGTAATGAATTGTGATCACCTTCCTGTATGAACCAAATTAGGGCATATGATGAACGGCTCATATGATCACATTTTCCTGGAGGCTGACTTGTCGCGGTTATGTCTTTCTCCCATATGGCTTTGGGCAAACATAAACTCGGTGGCAACATAAACAACTTACAGATTGATTACATTCTCTCAACAATAAAAACCAGTTCCAAGACAACAGCAACCACATAATTATCATCCAAGCACTGCCACCAAATATCAGTGTTTTTTTAGCAAACTGGAACTTAGTCAAACATAAGCAAAGCTATTTAACAATGTCGCTTCATGTATCAACAAAATCGAGCTGGGTGTAGAAAAACCACTCTCGTTGTCAAATCGAAATGTCGCTTCATCTATCAACAAAATCCACATAAATCCCTTCATATATCTATCTCTTGTTACAAGACACTTCAAAGTTGAAACATGACAGGATAGATCAGTTATCTCAAACAAACACATGCCAAATACTCCCTCCGTTCCAAAATAGATGACTCAACTTTGTACTAACTTTGTACGGTCATCTATTTTGGAACGGAGGGAGTATATAATTGCTAACACAGGAGATTAGCTATGCAGCTTCATATATTCTTTATGGTCCAGGAGAATGTTGCTGCTTTTTATGTCGCAATGCACGATCGGATCATCACAATCATGGTGCAAGTAGGGCAGAGCTCGAGCTACATTCCTCACGACAACAACTCTCCTGGACCAATCCAGCTCCTTCACTAGCTCTTGCTCACACAGAATGGACGTAAGCTCCCCCTCTCGATAAGATCCTACACCAGGAATCTCAACCGGGAGCGGGAACAGAAGCCATATAGATTGATGACGCATCGGTGCTTGATTTTTGTCAGGATTTTAATATCGGCATGAAATGTTTCCCCATTGCTGGATTCTTCCACTGAGTGGAGGAGCTTGGCGGTAAAGACTGCCACAGGTTCGAGGCACGACAGTAGAAAGAAGTCCACATACCCCCCTAAACTGTCAGATTTCGAGCAGATCACCCCCCCAACCGCAAAACCAGATTCTTAATCCCCTAGACTAACATATACCGGACAAATCACCCCCTGAGGCCATTTTGGTGGGTTTGTGAGGCCGGTTTTGCCCAAGTGGCGGGGGTTTCGCCAGGTAGGATTGACTGAGCCGCCTACTTCGCGCGGGAATCAGCTATGTGGGTTCCTGTTTTGCGCGGGAATCATCTCCAGTCCCGATTCCCTCCTCTTCTCTTCTCTGCTCATATGTAGATGGATTTTGTCTGAATTTTTAAGCTCTGATTATATGTCTGAAACTGACAACATCAGCTCTGGATATATGTGAGTTTCATGAAAAGCAATAGCTGAAATTCAAACAACAATATCACTCTGAAAACAAAGTCAGCTTCATGTAAATGAACAACACAGTACAGGATATGCACTCTAAATGAACAACACAGTAACAAACACAACAATATGCACCAGAATTTGACCATAGAATTTGGCAATTTCATTCATCATCCAGCAGAATAAAGTTTAACAAGACAAAAGGAACAAAATGTAGTAGTTTTGCACTGTCATTCGTCATCTAGCAGACTTAAGTTTGACATGACCAAAAGCACATAATGTAAAATGATGTTTTACATCAATAAAAGCTCAGGCTTAGCACTGATGCTGCACATCACCATTGATCATAAGGTCATAAACTTAACAAGACTATCCCCTCTTTCCTGTTAGAAGCCACTCGAACCTCCCATCACCATAAGCTGGAACTTGTGATGAAGATGTGTTTGGCTGAGAGTTTGAAGCCCTTGGTGCCCTAAATGGCCTTGGTATTGTTGATGCCCTTGGAGCTGGCTGCGAACTTTGTATTGGCTGGGATATGACTGGCTGTGAACTTGATGCTGTCTGAGAGCATGGCCCTTCTTGATGAGATGTTTTATTGCCTTTTTTGCTTGATTTCCTGATTGTTTTTGCTGGTTTGTCCTGTATAACAACAACAGCAGTGCAATAGTACTTTGAGTGAAATATTTCCATAGTGCAAGATGCTTTCCTGAGCACAACATACTAAAATTGTACTTTGAGTGGAATCTAGGATTATAAAATTGTACATACAAAATTACCTGAGCCATGCTTGCAACTTGTGTTATTTTTCTGCTTCTCTTTGCTGCGTTTACATAGCTATTGTCTTGGGTTTTTTCTGAATGCTTCCTCTTATTGTGTTGTTTGCTGCCACATATTGAACAAGTCATCTTAACTCCTTTCCTTGAAATTTTGCCACACATTCTATGCTCTGCTTGTGGACAAATTTCATTTACTGCTCTGATGAGCCCCTTCTGTTGGTCAGAAATGAAAACCCAACCATCACCATGATTATTTATCGAATGTCCTTCTGCAGAAATGACAAAAACCAGTACCAACTGTCATAACTCTCGACTTCAACAGTAGCCCATGCAATTGGGTACATCTGGTTGTTTGAATCTCTCCCAATTGCACAGAGAATCTGTCCATGCACTGCACCCTTCAGGAAACAACCATCTAAACCAACAACCCTTCTACACCCAGCCATAAAACCTTTCTTGCAGCCATCTAGACATACATCCTCTCAAAAACATTCCTGCCACGCACATCTGGGTCTAATGTCACTGCAACGGTACTCCCAGGATTGCTCCTAAGTAACTCAAGGTGGTAGTCAAATACTCTCGAGTACTCACCATTAGTTAAATCTATGAGCTTTTCCATGACAAGCTTCTTTGCCCTCTTGCATTTCGATATGGTCACATCTGCTAGCATATCTTCTAGTACAGCTTCCTGCATTTTCTCCACCCTCCATGTTGGATTGTCTCTAATCTGCCTGAAGTATTTCCTAGCAATCACAGTACTAGTCACCAGCTTATTGTCTCTCCTAGGCACACAAGTGTGGACATTATTGTACCTGTGAACTATCAACCAGTCAGATTTGCTATTTATTGACCCATAGATGTTCCATTTGCAACCAACCCAGCTACACTTGGCACTTACTCTCTTCTTCTCATCCTTAAGAAATATCAAATGATGAAAATTCTTCAGTCCATATTTAACTAGTGCATTTTTGAATTCTCTGCTGTCAGTAAAAGCCATGCCAAGTTCAAACTGGGGTGCTTCTGAAGTATCATCATACACCTTATGGTTGGTCTTTCTCCTTCTGACTGCATTAACCTCTCCATCACTAGCCTCATCATAAGAAAGATCATCACTTTCAAAATATGGAGTGTCATCTGCATCATCATCTAGCTTACATGTTTCTGGTACAATGAACTCCTCAGGAACATTGCAAGCTTTTGCTTCTTCCTCCCCTAGCATTTTCTTTCTCGTTTTCTCCTTGAATTCTTTAGCATATTTTCGGTACTCAATGATTTCCTCATCTTCATCAGAACTATTGCTCTCAGCAGGAGGCACAACATAGTCACTGTCATTGTTTTTAAGGCGTCCCGCCTTGGACGCTTAGGCGACGCTTAGGCGATAAGGCGCCCCCCAGCGCCTTACAAATATGCCCGCCTTAGGCGCTTAGGCGTCCGCCTTAGGTGCTTAGGCGTCGCCTAGGCGATAAGGCGCCCCCTAGCGCCTTAGGTCGCCTTACCGCCTTAAAAACAATGGTCACTGTCACTATCACTGTCAGAGTCACCTGAAATATGCAGCTCCTCGGTTGCAACCCCTTTTCCTCTATCAGACACTAAACTTGCAGCTCTGAACACGGGCAATTTGGTCCTGCATTGATCACTCGCTGCATTTCTTTCCTCTGCCTGCACCTCCTCTACATGCCCTGCATGCCCATGCCCTTGCTCTCTCTGCATATCATCTGTATGCTCTGCTTGAAACTCATTTGCACATTCAAACTCCCAATCACTTGCTGAAAATCTGACCCAAAGAGTCTAGTGGATCCATTTCCTAAACAAAAAATTCAGACAATAAACAACTAAATTAACTGAACTTCTGAACTTTTCTCAAAAAATTGTATTTTTTTCAGATGAACAAAACCATACATCATCTATTCATATACTAAGCATATGCACATCGATTTCATCTACAGAAGGCACCCTAAAACGCCATCTAATATGCTTCCACCACTCTGTGAAAAAACATGAACAAAACCCTAGCCCCCAAATCAAATCCCCTAAAACCCCTAACTGACAGCCCTAATGTGGATAGGAAGGCAAGATTTGCAAAGGAATATTAGGGCGCACTGACCTGATCGTAGCCGCCGGTCGAGTTGTTCAGTACATGCCGACGATCGTCGCCTGCGCCGCCGTGGTCGCCCAAATCACAGCCGCCGTGTCGTTAGAGAGAAGAGAGGGGAGCGGGAGATGAAAAGGTGAAGCGGAGCGGTCGAGGCAGGGCGAGGGGTTGTACTAGACCGTCACCACCCAACTATTGCCGACGTGGCAGCCCATTCGATTAAAATGCTCAACCACCCCCGCCACTTGGGCAAAACTGGCCTCACAAACCCACCAAAACGGCCTCAGGGGGTGATTTGTCTGGTATATGTTAGTCTAGGGGATTAAGAATCCGGTTTTGCAGTTTGGGGGGGGGGGGTGATCTGCTCGAAATCTGATAGTTCAGGGGGGTATGTGGACTTCTTTCGATTATCAATTGATCTAAGACCACTGTACGTGCATATCTCAGACTTGAGAAGAATGCACATAGCCTTGCTGAGAACATAATATTGTTTCGATGATTATCTTGTTTGTGCGCTTGTTTTGATAAAACACAGGGGTTATAGAGGAATTGAAACATGTTACATTGAAATTAGAGAGCATGTCGTTGTTGCTTAATTCCGTTAATCGTGGCTATCACTGTATACCTTGAGATTCAGGTAGAAGCAATAGAATCCAGGGAAAAAAATACCTACCTGCATATGTTCCTTAGAGAGTTTGTTTTCTTCATACCTCACCATTCTTGATATATATGGTCATCTCTGTTCTGGATATCACACTCGACGGCCCTCTCTTCATGGAACAAAACTGAAACTACGCCATGAATATATTTATTCAGTGAAATAGCTGATTCCAATCATTCATCAACTAGCTTTGTTTTAATCACAACAATAAATCATGATATCTTGAAATTGCCTAATTGGTGATTATACATTTTATATGATGTTTTTCACCTGCAAGCTCTGCACTTCTTTCCTTTCAACTTTATCTCTCTTGCTTTATTTCATGAATATATTCCTCTTCTCATTCCATCATTTAGTCTGTTTGCAACAAAATCCTGATTCATATTCTGTTTTTTTTTAATGCTTGGCACATCCTAAACAAAATCCTGATTAAATGATAGGCTTGGCATATCTTTTTTATCACTATGGTTGCTTTTATCCGCAACTGATTTCTCTGATTCCTTTCCCATGCTGTAATGTAATTGTTTTGGGCAATTTTCCAAGGCCTTATGTTTTATATTATTGGGAACTGCAAGACACCCAGCGAGTGTTTAGGATCCCACACATGGCAGTTCTTGGCATGCTCCTGGCACACCTTGGCCTATCACCGGCTCAGTATGAACGCGTTGTTCATGAGGACGGCAAGACCCATGTTGTAAATTGTCCGTAGTTTACGTGTTGCCGTATCTTCTATGCCTAAAATGTCTGTAAGCGACGTATTGTCGTATCTTCTATGCCTAAATGTCTACGTTATGCCTAAAACTTAAAGTTATCTATGCATAGTTGTAAATTGTCTTTAAGCGACGTGTTGTCGTATCTTCTATGCCTAAGATATTTGATGCTAACCTATCGTGAAACATGCTTTCTATATTCATGCATTGTTAAGTACTCCCTCTGTAAATTAATATAAGAGCGTTTAGATAAGTAAAATAGTAATCTAAACGCTCTTATATTAATTTACGGAGAAAGTAGCTTTTTATTATATGCTTACAAACGTTTGGACCGGCATCCTCGCGCCACGGCGCGATGGCGCGATCGGAGTCGGTCTTTCCATCAACTTGTTTTCCTCCGCAGCCCGACCTGAACGGATCTACCGACCGACCGACCGAACCATCTCCCCCGTCTAGTCCTCTGTTCGTCTCTAGCGAGCGGGCGCTGCAGCCACTCCGGCGTCGTTGCCTGGCGACTCCAGCTGACTCCGGAGGCGCGGAGACCCCAGCCACCAGGAAGCAAATCATGGGCGGCTCGGCTACTCCGGCATTACGGGCGCCGCTATTCCCCCAGCACCACGGGCCCGGCGGCCAATCTGGCAAGCACGGGTGCCGAACCTCCGGCGACTAGGTAACCGATTCTACCTACCGATTGCATTTTTCCTTTCAATTTCGCTCCAGCCTTGGCTCGCTCCGCTAACCCTAGCTTTGCACTCAGATTCTGTTCCCGGCCTTCGTGCACAAAGGGACTCCCTCTCGACTGGATGTCCAAAATGTGGAAGAGAAAAGTTCATCTTGAAGCGATCGGCGACATCTCCGAACTCGAGGAAATATTCAGTGGAATGCCCAATGAATGGAAGGATATGAAGGTTGCTTCTCTGTTCTTTAATGTTCAGAGTCAAGTAGTAGGTCATATGATTTTCCTGATGTCTGCTTCAAGCAACTTACTGAATCCAAGAAGTAACAAATGGTGTGTTGATAATGAACTCCTTGCTCTTGTGCTTCAAATGATAGTCTCCCCAACACTCAACTCTCTCTCATAGGATTGGATTTGGTGGAAAGAAGATTTGAGTGTAAAGCAACTTGGGGAAGGCTAGAGATCAAGATTCATATGGTTGGAATGGAATATCTTGGCCTCAACACATGAGTAGGTAGTTTTCTCTCAGAAATAGGATGCTGGAAGTGTAGGCTTGTTCTGATGACTCTCTCCACGAATGAAGAGGAGGTGGAGGGGTATATATAGCCTCCACACAAAATCTAACCGTTACACACAATTTACCAAACTCGGTGGGACCGAATCATCAAACTCGGTCGGACCGATTTAGTAAACCTAGTGACCGTTAGGATTTTCGGTGGAACTGATATGAATCTCGGTAGGACTGATTTGGTTAGGGTTAGGGCATAACGTAATCTCGGTGAGACTGATTACACAAACTCGGTGAGACCGAATTTGGTAATTAGCTAACCAGAGAGTTGGTCAGGCAAACTCGGTGAGACCGATTACTCAAACTCGGTGAGACCAATTTGGGTAATAAGTTAACCAGAAAGTTTGCATTGTAATCTCGGTAGTACCGATTGCACAAACTCGGTGAGACCGATTTTGGTAATGGGCATACACAGAGAGATTACAATCCCATCTCGGTGAGACTGAGATCCCTATCGGTGAAACCGATTTGCTTAGGGTTTGTGGCAGTGGCTATGACATCTGAACTCGGTGGCGCCGGATAGAAAGAATCGGTAGGGCCGAGTTTGACTTTAGGTTTAGGTCATATGTGGATGTGAGAAGTAGTGGAGGGTTTTTGGAGCATATCACTAAGCACATGAAGCAAAAAGGCTCATTAAGCAACACCTCATCCCTTCTTGATAGTATTGGCTTTTCCTATAGACTCAATGTGATCTTGGATCACTAAAATGTAAAATGAAGAGTCTTGAGCTTGAAGCTTGAGCCAATCATTTGTCCTTAGCATCTTGAAGGAGTTCCCACATCCTTTAGTCCATGCCACTCCATTGTTGAACTTATCTGAAACATACTAGATAAAGGTGTTAGTCCAACAAGAGACATGTTGACATTAATTACCAAAACCACCTAGGGAGCACTTGTGCTTTCAATCTCCCCATTTTTGGTAATTGATGGCAACATACATCAAAGCTTTGGATAAAGATATAAAGAATAGCAAGTAAAGCTTTGGAAAGACATGTAACAAGCATAGGATCCCCCTATATGTATGCAATCATGTGAATATGGAATATAGAAGCATGTGAGAGCATAACCATGATAGAGTAGGCAATGTGTTACATGTATCTTGGCCATATGCATCAGAGCAAAGAATATTAAAGAAAATACATTCATGCTCATGAGTCCTTCTTGCAAAACAGTATGTACATCAGCAAGAATTCCTCATACACATGAGTGTGATGCATATACTTTCCTTGTAGTCTTGAGTTGGCTTAGGGTGAAATGAACCTGCTCAAACAAGGTTAGATAACATAGGTACATCTACTAGCCAGAGCAAACAGAAGAAACCACAAGAATACCAAGACTGGGATGACATGTAGAGAGTGAGTATTGAGTACCACATTGGATTAGACATGTCCCCAAGAGTAAAGATGTGCAATGAATTTGAATGATTCCTTTCCCTTAGATTTCTTGCTCCCCCTGAATCTAGCATGGGATATTGGGAGAAGATAGGGAACAGAAATTCAGAGCTGAAAACAGAGCTGAAAGATATAAAAGAACAGAGCTTAAAGCAAACAAGCACACATGAACATGTCTTTCCCCCAAAAAGACATGTGGCATCTCTCCTCTTGAACACCAAGCATCTGGGATCCTTGAGAAATACTTCTACTCCTCTTGAACACCAAGCATCTGGGATCCTTGAGAAATACTTCTACTTGAGTATTCTCTCCTCCTGGAGATCTCTTTCTCCCCCTTAATACTCTCTCTGATGTGATCTCTCTAAGTGATAAGCTTTGATGTGATCTCTCCCCCCCTTTGACATCAATTTCCAAGAAGGGTCTTCTGGAAATAGTTGTGTATGGGTTTGGTCCTTGAGTCACAACACAAAGCACTGGATAAAATTTGTGATGCTTGTAGAGGACAAGATTCATTGAGTGGAGCTGGATTTAAAAGAGACACAGAATAAGTGGCAAACTGTTTTTCCTGTTGGGAAATCGGTGGCACCGAGTGGTATGCTTCGGTTGTATCGAAAAGATACGGTTGGACCGAAAACAACAAATCGGTGAAACCGAGCTCAACACAGAGAAAACATTGTCACCTCAGCTCACTAGACTTGAAAGGTCTCACAAGGATTTGTAAGGAATTAACTAAATGATTTGCAATGAATGGGATGCTGAAAATGCAGAGAAAATAGAAAGAAAAGAATGATATCTAGATGAAGTTTTTTTTTGTTTTTTTTTGAAAGGGGAAGCAAATATGCATGAGACAAATGCAAAAACACAAATAAGAGCACGAGAGAACTTCATCTAGAGATGGTCGGTGACAAAGTCACCTATGTTAGAGTATATTGACTTAGGAGTCAAGTGATATCGCTTGATCATGGGTCATACTCATCGTTTAAGCTCAAAATGGGGTTACCATTTTTCGTTTAAGCATCTTGATGTATTCACATCTTGTCGAGTTGCTTTAGCTCATGACTTGGAGTAAAGCTTCTCTAAGATGGAATAACATACCTTGGTTGGTGGTGTTGTCCATGTAGTTGAACTTGTGTGGGTTGCTCAAGGTTGATGTAGCTCATCAAGAGTTGGGAGCACCACTTGGAATTTTGAGTCCATCTACCTACATGGGTTAGTTCTTGCAAGGAAGAGCACTTGTGTATCCAAAATGACAATCATGAAGCTCAATCATAGAGTTTGTCAGAAGGATATGTTAGAATGACTCCGTGCTTCCTTGTATTCAGCCACCATAGGGTAGAGACTTGGTGATGTAGAGATTGCTCAAGATGTGAGTAGATTACAATCTCATGGAATTTGATTCAACCAAGTACCTACATGGGTTAGATAACATGCAAGATACAAATATATCCAAGATATAATATATTCATCATAAGAGAGATATCGTGGATTAGTCATAAGCTCATGTCTTGCATGTATCCAATGGAGTTTCTACTCCAAGTTTGAAGCATCAATGATGTTCAATTCTCCTCTCAACCTGCAAAACACTTTCTCATCAAGGGGTTTAGTAAATATATCCGCTAATTGCTTTTCAATGCGAACATGCTTAAGATTAATGTCACCCTTAGCAACATGATCTCGAATGAAATGATGACGAACTTCAATATGCTTAGTTCGAGAGTGTTGTACGGGATTATGACCAATTTTGATAGCACTTTCATTGTCACAAAGAAATGGAACATGTTTCACATATATCCCATAATCTTTAAGAGTTTGGGTCATCCAAAGTAATTGAGCACAACATGAACCAGCGGCAATGTATTCCGCTTCGGCGGTAGATAAGGATACCAAGTTTTGTTTCTTGGAGGACCAAGACACAAGAGATCTACCAAGAAATTGACAAGTACCCGAAGTGGACTTTCTATCAACCTTGTCTCCGGCATAGTCCGAGTGGGAATAGCCAACAAGATCGAAAGAGGCCCTCTTAGGATACCAAATGCCAAAATTTGGTGTATGAATTAAGTATCTCACTATCCCTTTTACAACCTTAAGATGACATTTTTTAGGAGCAGCTTGATATCTTGCACACATGCACACACTTAGCATAATATCGGGACGTGAAGCACATAGGTATAACAATGATCCAATCATAGAGCGATAAACCTTTTGATCAACCGGTTTACCATATTTGGTCAAGTCAAGATGTCCACTAGTAGGCATGGGTGTAGGCATACCTTTGCATTCTTGCATATTGAACTTCTTGAATAAGTCCTTAGTGTACTTCGTTTGAGAGACAAAAGTACCTTCCTTAGTTTGCTTGATTTGCAACCCAAGAAAGAATTTGAGTTCACTCATCATTGACATCTCAAACTTCTCCGACATTAGCTTTCCAAACTTTTCACTAAAATGAGGGTTAGTTGATCCAAATATGATATCATCAACATAAATTTGGCATACAAATAATTCTCCATTAACCCTTTTAGTAAAAAGTGTGGAATCAATCTTCCCAATTTCAAAGCCTTTCTCAAGAAGAAACTTGGTCAAGCATTTATACCAAGCTCTAGGAGCTTGCACACTAGTGCAGAACCGGGCAATAGCACCGGTTCGTAAGGCCCTTTAGTGTCGGTTCCACAACCGGCACTAAAGTGTGGTCACTAAAGGCCCCCCCCCTTTAGTACTGGTTCAGCACGAACCGGTGCTAAAGGCCAACCACGTGGCACGAGGCAGCTCCGGGGGCCGGGAGCCCTTTAGTATCGGTTGGTAACACCAATCGGTACTAAATGTTTGTGGGTTTTTGTTTTATTTTTTATTTTTCAATTAAATTTGTGTTATCAATTTAATTCTTTTTTGTTTGCTGCTATTTTACGATACTACACATTGTACACGTTATTCATATATATATATATATATATATATATATATATATATATATATATATATATATATATAGAATTTCTAGTAGAACCAATCATGCATATATATATATATATATATATCATCAATGTCTCACAAACCATCATATTAATTAATTCACACATACACACATGTATAGCTATATACAATTTCTCCTACATATGCATGTTGCCTTTGGAGCCAGTGGCATTAGCCTAATTGGTGCCTCCGAGCACGATGGGGCGGTAGCGGGTAATAGTATTCTCCTTCGGATTTATGACCTGGTCGAGCAAAAATCCCGCTATTTCCTCTTGAAGTGCTTCTACGGCGCTCCCGCTTTCTAGGAGCTTCTCCCGCACCTCTGTGAACTGTTAAGAAGGAGATCAATATGCATGTGTATTAGTTGTGTGACTAGATATCGATAATGGTGTAAAAATTGTGAATAGTGTTTTGACAAGCGTACCCATTCCTGTCTTTGAGATCTGCTCCTTTCGGACGCCATCATGCGAATGTTCTCGCAAACGCAGAATGCACACAGATCAGTCCCTACCGCTTCGTGGCCTTTACGAGAATGGAATTTGATCAGATAATAATTAATCAAGCATGATAATTAAAGAGATGGCAGCTAGCTAGCTAGCTAGTACTACTTAATTACTTACCTTGGGTGAAACCATTTAAGCTTTTGTTTCCATTCTCCTGGGGTCACGTTGATGAACCTTGCCCAAGCCCTGCCCGCCGACAAAGAAAATGAATAAAGGGGTTATTAAATAGTTCATATCATGAAAAATGACGAACTAAATAGGCCGAGATATATAGTTAATAATGATTGAAATTACACATTGACTATCCCAAACAAGATGTTATAGTCAGTTTTTTCTTTGAGTAGTGAGTCCGATATTTCAACTGTTCGGCGTCAACTTTAATGATACACAAGACCAGTGAAATCTGCATGCACACACGTTTGCATGTCTTAATTAAGCGGGCATATGTAAAGCAAAAACATGTAGCTAGCTAGTAGGCAAAAGCAGAGAATTTGTAGTACAAGGCGGTGTGACTCACTTTGGAAGTTGTAAGGAAGTAGTATATCTTCATTGTATTTGAGGCGCTTCAAGAACTCTAGCATGTTGTCCTCTACGTCCTTTTGATAACGTGGATTTAGTTTCCATGTGTATTCATTAACGGTGTTTGGGTCAATGAACCCAATGCCAAAGCGTCCATCTTTTCTCATTTCATATATCTTCATCCTGCATATAATACCACAGAAAAGAATATAGTGAGGATAATTACATGTAATGATTGATCAAAAGGATCAAGACAGCTAGCTTGAGACTTAAATTACAGAAAGAAATCACTTACGGACAATAGCAACGGCGATAGATTTGTCGAAAAGTGCGTCTTGATTGTATAACTGAAACAGTTCAGAATACTCAACGGACACAGCTTTCTCACGGAAGTAATGCTCCTCCTTGACATTCACCATGAGGGACAATCGATCGGAAATCTTGGTAATGTTCATGTACCGTTGATGCAATTCATACATTCTCGTTGGGAGGTTCTTGACCTTGTGCAGCTCGACCAAAGGTTGGCCGGACATATTTCCGCTTTTATTTCATCCTCTCTAAGCACGTGCATGGGCTCGATCTCGAGGAGTTGTCCAACAGTGATTTTGAGAACTTCAGCCTGCATTATATGGTCCTCCGTTATTACCACATTTCCCACCTCAGAACGTAAACTGTTTGCCCACAATAATATTGGGCGCACAGATTATCACGTGTTGTTGGCACAACAAGCAAGGGGATCGATTATACTTTGTTCTCCCAAATTGGGGAATGGTTTTCCGCAATTTTTGACAGCTGCTTCTTGTTTGCTCGATCCCGAGCTCGCCTTCTTACGTAGGCGTGCCGATTTAACTTCGATGTGGCGCTCATAGTCTGTGTCAACAGGCTTGGGAGCTGGTGGTTGAGCCATACGAATGAAGTGGTCAATCGTTTCCTCGGGCACTTTCTCCCTTGGCGGCGGTGGCGGTTTCGGTGCAAAATGGGCTTCCACCTCGGACTTCGATATGGCTGCGATTTCCTCCTCGGACCTGTCATAAGACCTCTGCGGAAGAGGCGTGAGGCTTGGACCATATTTATATCGCTTGCCTCCGCCTGTACTTCCTGTACTACCTCGACTCGTACCGCTACGCACCATAGCTGCGGGGTGTCGCTTCTGCGATTGCTGAGGCGGCGGAGACACCGGCTGATGGGGCTGAGTTGGACGAGGAGGAGTGGCCGCCTGAAGATGTGCCGGACTTGGAGGAGGAGTGGCCTGAGGTTGTGCCGGACTTGGAGGAGGAGTGGACGTCTGACGCTGTGGCGGACTTGGAGGAGGAGGAGTAGCGACACTTTGCCGGACTTGGAGGAGGAGTGGCACGACACTTTGCGGACTTGGTGGATTTGCAGGAGCGGAGACTGCTGACTCGGTGGCGGACTTGACGAGGAGTCGGATGACGCGGTGTCGGTGGCCTTCGAAAGATGATGCAATCCTTTTTCCATAGGATGATACGATGGTTGGCGTCTCCGAGAAAGCGCTCATCCTTACCTCCAGGAATGTCAAGCTCTAGCCCTGAATATGGCTGCACCACCTCGTCAACCATGACACGAGCATAGCCCTCTGGAATCGGGATGCAATGGTAGGTTGCTTTGGGGGTAACTGGAAAAGCAACGCCGTCCGCCACCTTCATGGATATGTTCTTCATTTTGACGTGTAGCTCGCAGCTAGTGTTCTCCGTGATGTCATCCACGGGGTATCTACCCAGCATTGCGTCGTCCGGGGCGGAACCCACGCTGCTTCTCTGCATGGATGGGGCGGTGCTATCCAATGCTGGATCATCCGCTAGCTGCTGCAGCTGCTGAGACCCCCTTTGCTGGCTAAGTGAGTCGATCTGCTCCTGCTGCCGCTGGAATTTGACCGCCAATTCCGCTTGACTTGCTTCTAGTCCTTGAAGGCGTTCATAGTCCCGCTTCCTCTGCTCCTCCTCCATCTTCCTCTTCTTCTCCTCTGCAATCTTCTTTCTCGCACGGGTTACGTAGTCGGTGTTCCATCGAAAACCCCTCATACCACGGAATAGCACCCTTGCCTCGTGTTCTTCCCGGTGTTCATGATTTCCCAGGGCACGCGTAAGCTCGTCGTTCTCTCTGTTGGGCTGGAACACCCCCGATCATGCCTCTTCTATTGCAACAAGTATCGCATCGTCGGCTCCCTTCAGACTTGCCCTCGTCGAAACATTGCCTGTCTTCGGGTCCAACTCCCCCCCATGCGCATAGAACCAAGTCCTGACCCTGGGGGGCCAGCTCTTAGTAACCGGAGTGGCACCTGCATCCTCCATCTCTTTCTCAGACTTATCCCACTTAGGCATTGCCACTGCATAGCCACCTGGCCCCAGCTTATGGAACTTATCCTTTTTTTCGGCATTCTTCTTGTTTATTCTCGACCGTTCCTTAGCTAATTCCGAATCCTTGAATTTCACGAAATCGTCCCAATGAGCACGTTGGTTCTCTAGTGGTCCCTCGAATCGGAGTCTTCCTTCCTCCCTTGACGCATTTGTCCCATTCACGATTCTTGTGGTTCTTGAATGCAACCGCCATCTTCCTAAGAGCAGCGTCCTTGACTTTCTCGCACATCTCGCTTACGTGAAATGATCCGGTAGGGTGAAATGTTCCATGAGAGTATCCCAAAGCAGATCTTTTTGATTCTTGTCGACAAAAGTAACATCCGGACGTGGAGCAGCGTCCTCTTTGCCTTTTGTCCTTTGTCTTTGCTGGCTCTCTCCATTCTTGAAGGGAGATCGGCAGTTGGTCCTTCACAAGAACTCCAGACCGACGAATGAACTTGTCCGCAATCTTCTTAGACGCTAATGGTTCGCCATTAGGTCCGATCGCCTCGATATTGTACTTTACGCCTCCTTCAACTTTTTGTTCGGGCCTTGTTTCGTCCTTTTGCACGAAGATTTGCTCGATCCGGATGGCTGAAAGAACAAAGATCGATTCATTAATATATCTTCAAGTCATTTAAAACATGTGATGATCACCGAAACCTGCTTATATAAATATATATACCTCACGGTCTTTGTTGTTTCAGGATCAACATGTTCCTCGTCATCGTCATAATCGTAGTTCATGACTTCATCAATTCGGTCGTCGCGATCGAATATCATATCACCCTCTCTCGGTGTTGTTTAGAAATTCGAGCTGTCATAATCTTCTTCATTCTCGATTATCATCTCGCCCGCGTATCATATCGAACATGGTCTGTTCTCCTCTCTCGGTATTGTTCCGCCATAGCTTTTATTTAACTAATTCAAAAGAAATATAAAACAATTTAGTATTCAAATTACATCGTCTCGAATAATAGATATAATCTCGAATACTTCGTCTAGAATAATAAATACAATCTCGAATATATCATCTCGAATAATATATAATATTGAATAGTACATCACTGGCTAGCTAATCAAAGATCGAATACTACAGAAGAATCTAGGACACTCGCGGTTCCTGCGTCATGAGGCGTTGGACACCCAAAGAGAAGGAACCTCACAGGATCATAGCTGAAGTGAGATCCACGAAGATATCGCCAGGTATTGGAGAACCTGCCGCCCTCTAACGCAACCATGTAGCGATGGACGTGCTCGTCCTCCTCCACGACACGGGCGACGTACCTCCTCCGTGGGGCCGGGTCCCTCCGCACCAAACTGGCCCACGCGATCGCCACCAAACGAGATCAGGGTCGACGAAGGGACCCGGGGCCGGGTTCCTCATCAAGCGGGCGCCCCTCCAGCAGCACCTCCCAAAGTGTCAGCCCGGGCGGAGCCCAGCCCCCGGACATGGGCGGCTGGACGTCGTCATGACGGGTCGACGGCGAGGATGCGGGCCGGACATCGTCGAGAACAAATACTAGCTATATGCCCGCAAAAAATAATATTTTTTTAATGATTGGGTTTTGATAACTAAAATTTCTAACATTTCTACTATTTCAAAAATCTATATACTATTTCATACTAATTAAGCATCTAACACTAAAAACAGAAAAAACAATTTCTATACATCCATTAAAAACAGAAAAACAACATTATATAAAAAATTCCATACTAATTAAACACTAATTATATCAATCTAACATGCATTCATACATATATACTAGTGAAAAACAATAATCTAAAAAATCTAAACTAATTAAACATACAAAATATGTATATACTAGTATATACATGCATTCATACATATATACGTGTATGTGTGTGTGTGTTCATCATGCTTATGTGTGTGTGTATGGGCTCGGGGAGGGGCGGCGCCCATGGTGGCAGCGGGGCGAGGGAGAGGGGTTAGAGGGGAGAGCTCACAGCGGGGCGACGGCGACAACGAGGCGACGACCGGGGGCAGCGACGGGCCGGGGTGTGACGCGCGGGGGCGGCGACGCAGGGACGGCGCGACGGGACGGCCCGGGCGGCGACGGAGACGAGGGCAGCGACGGGACGGGCGGCGACGGAGACGAGGGCGGCGACGGGATTTAGGGCGGCGACGGCGACGGGTCGGTGACGGCGTCGATCGATCAAGGGCGGGTTCAATGGGAAAACAGAGGAAGAAACAGAGGGAGAATGAAATTTTTCAAGTGTTGTATATATAGAAGGCACCTTTAGTACCGGTTGGAGCCACCAACCGGTACTAAAGGTCTGTTTTGGCCAGCCCAAGCAGCGGAAGCGACCCCTTTAGTACCGGGTGGTGGCACAAACCGGTACTAAAGGCCCCCTTTAGTACCGGGTTTGTGCCACGACCGGTACTAAAGGGGTCTTAAGCGCAGGTGCGGTGCGACAAGTTTAGTCCCACCTCGCTAGCCGAGGGGTGACCGCACTGGTTTATAAACCTCGTGCGGTCGCTCTCTCGAGCTCCTCTCCAAAGCAGGCCCTCTGGGCCTACGTGTTCTTTGTTGCCCTTTGGGCCCACTTGGCCTTCTTGCGGGCCTGCATCCCAGCCCAACAACAGGTTGGGTTTCTAGTCGTATGCAGGCCGCTCTGGCCTAGTAGGCGGGCTTTTTTGCTTTATTTATTTTGTGTTGTTTTTTGTGTATTTAGAGTTTCTTTGTGAATATTTTTGCTTTAGGTACAAAAATTACAAACTTTCTGTTAGTGCCCGTAGTTTTCAAATTTGAATAGTTTAAATTTTGAATTATTTGAAATTAGTGTGAATCACTAGTTTGTGAATAATTTAACTTTAAAAATCAGTAAAGGCATGAATGAATTTGTTTGCACATAAAATTTCTTCGCGTTTCAAATGCCAAAACACATAACTACCCTAACTATTACAGAGATTCCCCTCTGGGTGTGAAACACAGAAGAAAGTGATGATAGTGAAGCCGATCACATCCCAGATCTTTATGTGTGAAACTTTTTCTTCACGTGTGTCCCTTTGCACCGTAACCATGGAAAATCTTCATCATTTAACGGGATGCTCGGTTCAATATTCACTGTGAATGGAGAAATTTCATCAAACTTTTCATAATCTTCTGACTTGTCTGTCTTGTCATCCACTCCCACGATGTTTCTCTTCCCGTAAAGAACTATGTGCCGCTTTGGCTCATCGTACGATGCATTCGCTTCCTTATCTTTTCTTTTTCTTGGCTTGGTAGACATGTCCTTCACATAGAAAACCTGTGCCACATCATTGGCTAGGACGAATGGTTCGTCTGCATACGCAAGATTGTTGAGATCCACTGTTGTCATTCCGCATCATGCGGGTCTTCCGTTACCCGCCTCGTGTCATATTGACCCATTTGCACCGAAACAAAGGGACCTTTAAACCACGTCGATAGTCAAGTTCCCATATGTCCTGTATATAACCATAATATGTTTCCTTTCCCGTCTTGGTTTACGCATCAAACGGACACCACTGTTTTGGTTGGTGCTCTTCTTATCTTGGGCGATCGTGTAAAATGTATTACCATTTATCTCGTACCCTTTGAAAGTCATTATATTCAAGATGGTAATCGGGACAGCAAGTACAGGTCATCTTCAATAGAGGTGTCATGCATGGTACGTGTACGCAACCAGCTGGCGAAACTCCTGGTTTGTTCACGTGTAATCCGGTCATCGACCGCTCCGGGTGTTTGGAGCGTAGCAAATTCTTGTGTTCATCCATATACGGAGCCACCAAGGCGGAATTTCAGAGAACTGTAGTGTGCTTCAAAGGAGAGAATGTCCGTCCATACATATTATTTGTTCCTCCTAGCGTGCCTTTTCCATCCAGTCTGCCCTTATGCCGCTGATTCAGGAACACCAATCGGCTTAAGGTCAGGAATAAAGTCAATACAAAACTCAATGACCTCCTCATTTTGATGGCCCTTGGAGATGCTTCCTTACGCCTAGCACGGTTATGAACATATTTCTTTAAGACTCCCATGAACCTCTCAAAGGGGAACATATTGTGTAGAAATACAGGACCCAAAACGTTAATCTCTTCGCATAGGTGAACCGACAAGACATTGCGCCAGATCACTCCTTAACCTTGGTAGGATTTCTGGATCGATCACCTTCCGAGAGATTGCATTCAGAAATGCATATAGCTTTACAATGTCTAATCGAACATTTTCCGGTAGAAGCCCCCTCAATGCAACGAGAAGCAGTTGCGTCATAATCATGTGGCAGTCATGAGACTTTAGGTTCTGAAACTTTTTCTCTTCCATATTTATTATTCCCTTTATATTCGACGAAGCCGACGGTACCTTAATATCGAGCAGGCATTCAAAGAAGATTTCCTTCTCTTCTTTGGTAAGAGCGTAGCTTGCATGACCACGATATATGCCGCCTGCAGTGCATACGTTCTTGGTCCTCCGTGCCTCAGATGTATCTTTTGTCTTCCCATACACGCCCAAGAAGCCAAGCAGGGTCACGCAAAGATTCTTCGCCACGTGCATCACGTTGATTGCGGAGCGGACCTCTAGGTCTTTCCAATATGGCAGGTCCCAAAATATAGATTTCTTCTTCCACATGGGTGCGCGTCCGTCCACGTCCTTCGGAACAGGTTGTCCGCCAGGACCCTTTCCAAATATCACCTTCAAATCCTTGACCATATCATGTACATCAGCACCAATACGGTGGCGAGGCTTCGTCCGGTGATCCGCCTCACCTTTGAAATGCTTGACTTTCTTTCTTACGGGATGCCTGCTCGGAAGAAATCGACGATGTCCCGGTACACATTCTTCATACAACTATTCAAATATATCTTGTCGGTATTATCCAAACAGTGCGTGCATCCATGGTATCCCTTGTTTGTCTGTCCTGAAAGGTTACTGAGAGCAGGCCAATCATTGATGGTCACGAACAGCAACGCCTTTAGGTCAAATTCTTCCCCCATGTGCTCATCCCACGCACGTACTGTTGGGGAACGTTGCAGAAAATTAAAATTTTTTCTACGGTTTCACCAAGATCCATCTATGAGTTTATCTAAGCAACGAGTCAAGGGAGAGAGTTTGCATCTACATACCACTTGTAGATCGAAAAGTGAAGCGTTCAAGGGATGGTGATGAGGAGTCATTTCGCCGTGATTCGGATCACCGATGACCAAGTGCTGAACGGACAGAACCTCCGCGTTCAACACACGCAGTGCAGACGACGTCTCCTCCGTCTTGATCCAGCAAGGAGGAAGGAGAGGTTGAGGAAGATGGCTCCAGCAGCAGCACGACGGCGTGATGATGGTGGAGTGATGATTCTCCGGCAGGCTTCGCCAAGCACACGCTGAGGAGGAGAGGTGTTGGGGAGGGAGGGCTGCGCCTTGGCTTAGGTGTGCAGCCCTCCCCTCACCCCTCTATTTATAGGGGAAGGGAGAGGGGGGCCGGCCCCTCTAGATGCATCTAGAGGGGGGGGGGGCGGCCAAGGGGAGGGGGGCTTGCCCCCCAAGCAAGGGGGGCGCCCCCGCTAGGGTTCCCCCCACAACCCAAGGCGCAAGGGCCCAAGGGAGGGGGTGCGCCCAGCCCACTGTGGCTGGCCCTTCCCACGCAGCCCAGTGGCCCCCCGAGGGGTGGCCTCCCGGTGGACCTCCGAACCCTTCCGTGGCCCCAGACAATACTGCACGCCCGAAACTTTCCGGTGTCCGCTTGACAACTTCCCATATATAAATCTTTACCTCCGGACCCTTCCGAACTCCTTGTGACGTCCGGGATCTCATCCGGACTCAACAACATTCGGTAATCACATACAAGTCTTCCTAATAACCCTAGTGTCACCGAACCTTAAGTGTGTAGACCCTACGGGTTCGGAGACATGAGACATATGACCGAGACGCTCTGGTCAATAACCAACAGCGGGATCTGGATACCCATGTTGGCTCCCACATGCTCCTTGATGATGTCATCGGATGAACCACGATGTCGAGGATTCAAGCAACCTCAGATACCATTCCCTTTGTCGACGGTATGTTACTTGCGAGACTTCGATCGTGTATCCCAATACCTCGCTCAGTCTCGTTACCGGCAAGTCACTTTACTGCATGCCGTAATGCATGATCCCGTGACCAGACACTTGGTCACTTTGAGCTCATTATGATGATGCACTACCGAAAGTGGGCCCAGTGATACCTCTCCGTAATACGGAGTGACAAATCCTGTCTCGATCCGTGTCAACCCAATGACACTTTCGGAGATACCTGTAATGCACCTTTATAGTCACCCAGTTACATTGTGATGTTTGGTACACCCAAAGCACTCCTACGGTATCCGGGAGTTACACGATCTCATGGTCTAAGGAATAGATACTTGACATTGAGAAAGCTCTAGCAAAACGAACTACACGATCTTGTGCTATGCTTAGGATTGGGTCTTGTCCATCACGTCGTTCTCCTAATGACCTGATCCCGTTGTCAATGACATCTTATGTCCATAGTCAGGAAACCATGACTATCTGTTGACCAACGAGCTAGTCAACTAGAGGCTTACTAGGGACGTATTGTGGTCTATGTATTCACACATGTATTACGATTTTCGGATAATACAATTATAGCATGAATAGAAGACAATTATCATGAACAAGGAAATATAATAATAATGCTTTTATTATTGCATCTAGGGCATATTTCCAACAGTCTCCCACTTGCACTAGAGTCAATAATCTAGTTACATTATGATGAATCGAACACCCATAGAGTTCTGGTGTTGATCATGTTTTGCCCGCGGAAGAGGTTTAGTCAACGGATCTGCGACATTCAGATCCGTATGCACTTTACAAATTTCTATGTCTCCATCTTGAACATTTTCACGGATGGAGTTGAAGCGACGCTTGATGTGCTCGGTCTTCTTGTGAAACCTGGGCTCCTTGGCAAGTGCAATAGCTCGGTGTTGTCACAGAAGAGTTTGATCGGCCCCGACGCATTGGGTATGACTCCTAGGTCGGTGATGAACTCCTTCACCCAAATTGCTTCATGCGCTGCCTCCGAGGCTGCCATGTACTCTGCTTCACATGTAGATCCCGCCACGGCCTTTCTGCTTGCAGCTGCACCACCATCGCTCCACCATTCAACATATACACGTATCCGGTTTGTGACTTAGAGTCATTCAGATCTGTGTGAAGCTAAGCGTCGGCGTAACCCTTCTGACGAGCTCTTCGTCACCTCCATAAACGAGAAACATGTCCTTTGTCCTTTTCAGGTACTTTAGGATATTCTTGACCGCTATCCAGTGTTCCTTGGCGGGATTACTTTGGTACCTTCCTACCAAACTTACGGCAAGGTTTACATCAGGTCTTGTACACAAAGATGGCATACATAATAGATCCTATGGCTGAGGCATAGGGGATGACGCTCATCTCTTCTTTATCTTTTGTCGTGGTCGGGCATTGAGCTGAGCTCAATCTCACACCTTGCAGCACAGGCAAGAACCCTTTCTTGGACTGATCCATTTTGAACTTCTTCAAAATCTTATCAAGGTATGTGCTTTGTGAAAGACCTATGAGGCGTCTCGATCTATCTCTATAGATCTTGATGCCTAATATATAAGCAGCTTCTCCAAGGTCCTTCATTGAAAAACACTTATTCAAGTAGGCCTTAATGCTGTCCAAGAATTCTATATCATTTCCCATCAAAAGTATGTCATCTACATATAATATGAGAAATGCTACAGAGCTCCCACTCACTTTCTTGTAAACTCAGGCTTCTCCATAAGATCAAGATAAACCCAAACGCTTTGATCATCTCATCAAAGCGAATGTTCCAACTCCGAGATGCTTGCACCAGCCCATAAATGGATCGCTGGAGCTTGCATACTTTGTTAGCATTCTTAGGATTGACAAAACCTTCCGCTTGTATCATATACAGACTCTTCCTTAAGATAACCATTAAGGAATGCTGTTTTGACGTCCATCCGCCATATCTCATAATCATAGTATGCGGCAATTGCTAACATGATTCGGACGGACTTAAGCTTCGCCACGGGAGAGAAAGTCTCATCGTAGTCAATCCCTTGAACTTGCCGATAACCCTTAGCGACAAGTCGAGCTTTATAGATGGTGACATTACCATCCGCGTCCGCCTTCTTCTTAAAGATCCATTTGTTTTCTATCGTCACGATCATCGGGCAAGTCACCAAAGTCCATACTTTGTTTTCATACATGGATTCTATCTCGGATTTCATGGCTTCTAGCCACTTGTTGGAATCCGGGCCCGCCATCGCTTCTTCATAGTTCGAAGGTTCACCGTTGTCCAACAACATGATTTCCAGGACAGGGTTGCCGTACCACTTTGGTGCGGAACGTGTCCTAGTGGACCCAATGGGTTCAAGAGCAACTTGATCAGAAGTACCTTGATCATCATCATTAATTTCCTCTCCAATTGGTGTAGGCACCACAGAACATTTTCCCGAGCTGCACTACTTTCCGGTTCAAGAGGTAGTACTTCATCGAAGTTCTACTTTCCTCCCACTTACTTCTTTCGAGAGAAACTCCTTTTCCGTAAAGGATCCGTTCTTGGCAACAAAGATCTTGCCCTCGGATCTTAAGTAGAAGGTATACCCTATGGTTTCCTTAGGGTATCCTATGAAGACGCATTTTCCGACTTGGTTCGAGCTTTTCAGGTTGAAGTTTCTTGACATAAGCATCGCATCCCCAAACTTTTAGAAACGACAGCTTAGGTTTCTTCCCAAACCATAATTCATAAGGTGTCGTCTCAACGGATTTAGACGGTGCCCTATTTAAAGTGAATGTAGCTGTCTCTAGAGCGTATCCCCAAAATGATAGCGGTAAATCTGTAAGAGACATCTTAGATCGCACCATATCCAATAGAGTGCGATTATGACGCTCGGACACACCATTACGCTTGAGGTGTTCCAGCGGCGTGAGTTGTGAAACGATTCCACATTTCCTTAAGTGTGTACCAAATTCGTGACTTAAATATTCTCCTCCACGATCTGATCGTAAGAACTTTATTTTTCGGTCACGTTGATTCTCTACCTCATTCTGAAATTCCTTGAACTTTTCAAAGGTCTCAGATTTGTGTTTCATCAAGTAGACATACCCATATCTACTCAAGTCATCAGCGAGAGTGAGAACATAATGATATCCTCCGCGAGCCTCAACACTCATTGGACCGCACACATCGGTATGTATGATTTCCAACAAGTTGGTTGCTCGCTCCATTGTTCCGGAGAACGGAGTCTTGGTCATTTTGCCCATGAGGCATGGTTCGCATGTGTCAAATGATTCATAATCGAGAGACTCTAAAAGTCCATCAGCATGGAGCTTCTTCATGCGCTTGACACCAATGTGACCAAGGCGGCAGTGCCACAAGTATGTGGGACTATCGTTATCAACTTTACATCTTTTGGTATTCACGCTATGAATATGTGTAACATTACGCCGAGATTCATTAAGAATAAACCATTGACCAACGGAGCATGACCATAAAACATATCTCTCATATAAATAGAACAACCATTATTCTCGGATTTAAATGAGTAGCCATCTCGCATTAAACGAGATCACGATACAATGTTCATGCTCAAACTTGGCACCAAATAACAATTATTAAGGTTCAAAACTAATCCCGTGGGTAAATGTAGAGGTAGCGTGTCGACGGCGATCACATCGACTCTGGAACCATTCCCGACGCGCATCGTCACCTCGCCCTTCGCCACTCTCCGCTTATTCCGCAGCTCCTGCCGTGAGTTACAAATATGAGCAACGGCACCGTATCAAATACCCAGGAGTTACTACGAGTAATCGGTAAGGTACACATCAATTACATGTATATCAAATATACCTTTGGTGTTGCCGGCCTTCTCATCCGCTTAGTATTTGGGGCAGTTCCGCTTCCAGTGACCCTTCCCCTTGCAATAAAAGCACTCAGTATCAGGCTTGGGTCCATTCTTTTACTTCTTCCCGGTAACTGGCTTATCGGGCGCGGCAACATCCTTGCCGTCCTTCTTGAAGTTTTTCTTGCCCTTGCCCTTCTTGAACTTAGTGGTCTTATTGACCATCAACACTTGATGTTCTTTCTTGATCTCAACCTATGCTGACTTCAGCATTGAAAATACTTCAGGAATGGTCTTTGCCATCCCCTGCATATTGTAGTTCATCACAAAGCTCTTGTAGCCTGGTGGGAGCGATCAAGGATTCTCACAATAACCGCCTCATCGTGGAGGTTAATATTCAGCCGGGTCATGCGGTTGTGCAACCTGCATATTCCGAGTATGTGCTCACCGATGTAACTATTTTCCTCCATCTTACAACTATAGAACTTGTCGAGACGCCATATCTCTCGACCGGGCGTGAGCTTGGAAAATCAGTTTCAGCTCCTCGAACATCTCATATGCTCCGTGATGCTCAAAACGCTTTTGGAGCCCCGGTTCTAAGCTGAATAGCATGCCGCACTGAACGAGGGAGTAATCATCAGTATGTGTCTGCCAAACGTTCAAATCGTCTTGCAGTCTTTGGGAGAGCAGGTGGGTCACCTAGCGGTGCTTCTAGGACATATGCCTTCTTGGCAGCTATGAGGATGATCCTCGTGTTCCGGACCCAGTCCGTATAGTTGCTGCCATCATCTTTCAGCTTGGTTTTCTCTAGAACGCGTTGAAGTTCATGTGACATGAGCGTTGGCCATTTGATCTACAAGACATATTTTCAAAAGTTTTAGACTAAGTTCATGATAATTAAGTTCATCTTAATCAAATTATTGAATGAACTCCCACTCAGATTTGACATCCCTCTAGTCATCTAAGTGTTACACGATCCGAGTCGACTAGGCCGTGGTCCGATCATCACGTGAGACGGACTAGTCATCGTCGGTGAACATTCTCATGTTGATCGTATCTTCCATATGACTCGTGTTCGACCTTTCGGTCTCCGTGTTCCGAGGCCATGTCTGTACATGCTAGGCTCGTCAAGTTAACCCTAAGTGTTTTGCATGTGTAAAACTGTCTTACACCCGTTGTATGTGAACGTAAGGATCTATCACACCCGATCATCACGTGGTGCTTCGAAACAACGAACTTTAGCAACGGTGCACAGTTAGGGGAGAACACTTCTTGAAATTGTTGTAAGGGATCATCTTATTTACTACCGTCGATCTAAGTAAACAAGATGCATAAAACATAATAAACATCACATGCAATTATATAAAGTAGTGACATGATATGGCCAATATCATATAGCTCCTTTGATCTTCATCTTCGGGGCTCCATGATCATCTTGTCACCGGCATGACACCATGATCTCCATCATCATGATCTCCATCATTGTGTCTTCATGAAGTTGTCACGCCAACGACTACTTCTACTTCTATGACTAACGTGTTTAGTAATAAAGTAAAGTAGTTTACATGGCGTTTTCAATGACACGCAGGTCATACAAAATAAAGACAACTCCTATGGCTCCTGCCGGTTGTCATACTCATCGACATGCAAGTCGTGATTCCTATTACAAGAACATGATCTCATACATCACAATATGTCATTCATCATTCATCACAACTTCGGCCATATCACATCACATGACAATTGCTGCAAAAACAAGTTAGACGTCCTCTAATTGTTGTTGCATCTTTTACGTGGCTGCAATTGGGTTCTAGCAAGAACCTTTTCTTACCTACGAATAACCACAACGTGATTTTGTCAACTTCTATTTACCCTTCATAAGGACCCTTTTCATCAAATCCACTTCAACTAAAGTGGGAGAGACAGTCACCCGCCAGCCACCTTATGCAACTAGTGCATGTTAGTCGGTGGAACCGGTCTCACGTAAGCGTACGTGTAAGGTTGGTCCGGGCCGCTTCATCCCACAATACTGCTGAAGCAAGATAAGACTAGTAGCGGCAAGCAAGTTGACAAGATCTACGCCCACAACCAAATTGTGTTCTACTCGTGCATTAGAGAACTACGTATAGACCTGGCTCATGATGCCACTGTTGGGGAACGTTGCAGAAAATTAAATTTTTTTCTACGGTTTCACCAAGATCCATCTATGAGTTCATCTAAGCAACGAGTCAAGGGAGAGAGTTTGCATCTACATACCACTTGTAGATCGAAAAGGAAGCGTTCAAGGGATGGTGATGAGGAGTCGCATCGCCGTGATTCGGATCACCGATGACCAAGTGCTGAATGGACAGCACCTCCGCGTTCAACACACGTACGGTACGGACGATGTCTCCTCCGTCTTGATCCAGCAAGGAGGAAGGAGAGGTTGAGGAAGATGGCTCCAGCAGCAGCATGACGACGTGATGATGGTGGAGTGACAGTTCTCCGGCAGGGCTTCGCCAAGCACACGCGGAGGAGGAGAGGTGTTGGGGAGGGGAGGGGCTGCGCCTTGGCTTGGGGTGTGCAGCCCTCCCCTCACCCCTCTATTTATAGGGGGAAGGGAGAGGGGGGCCGGCCCCTCTAGATGCATCTAGAGGGGGGGCGGCGGCCAAGGGGAGGGGGCTTGCCCCCAAGGGGGGGCGCCTCTAGGGTTCCCCCTCAACCCTAGGCGCAAGGGCCCAAGGGAGGGGGTGCGCCCAGCCCACTGTGGGCTGGCCCTTCCCACGCAGCCCAGTGGCCCCGAGGGGTGGCTCCTCCCGTGGACATCCGAACCCTTCCGTGGCCCCCAGACAATACCGCACGCCCCAAAACTTTCCGTGTCCGCTTGACAACTTCCCATATATAAATCTTTAACTCCGGACCCTTCCGGAACTCCTCGTGACGTCCGGATCTCATCCGGACTTCAACAACATTCGTAATCACATACAAGTCTTTCTAATAACCCTAAGCGTCCACCGAACCTTAAGTGTGTAGACCCTACGGGTTCGGGAGACATGCAGACATGACCGAGACGCTCTCGGTCAATAACCAACAGCGGATCTGGATACCCATGTTGGCTCCTACATGCTCCTCGATGATGTCATCGGATGAACCACGATGTCGAGGATTCAAGCAACCCCGTATACCATTCCCTTTGTCGACGGTATGTTACTTGCCCGAGACTTCGATCGTCGGTATCCCAATACCTCGCTCAGTCTCGTTACGGCAAGTCACTTTACTCGCATCGTAATGCATGATCCCGTGACCAGACACTTGGTCACTTTGAGCTCATTATGATGATGCACTACCGAGTGGGCCCAGTGATACCTCTCCGTAATACACGGAGTGACAAATCCTGTCTCGACCTGTCAACCCAATGACACTTTCGGAGATACCTGTAATGCACCTTTATAGTCACCCGCCACGTTGTGACGCTTTGGTACACCCAAAGCACTCCTACGGTATCCGGGAGTTACACGATCTCATGGTCTAAGGAATAGATACTTGACATTGAGAAAGCTCTAGCAAAACGAACTACACGATCTTGTGCTATGCTTAGGATTGGGTCTTGTCCATCACGTCATTCTCCTAATGACGTGATCCTGTTGTCAATGACATCTGATGTCCATAGTCGTGAAACCATGACTATCTCTGACCAACGAGCTAGTCAACTAGAGGCTTACTAGGGACGTATTGTGGTCTATGTATTCACACATGTATTACGATTTCCGGATAATACAATTATAGCATGAATAGAAGACAATTATCATGAACAAGGAAATATAATAATAATGCTTTTATTATTGCCTCTAGGGCATATTTCCAACACGTACACCTGTTCCATTCCACAGTTGTAAGAGTTCTTCAACTAATGGCCTTAGGTACACATCAATGTCGTTGCCGGGTTGCTTAGGGCCTTGGATGAGCATTGGCATCATAATGAACTTCCGCTTCATGCACAACCAAGGAGGAAGGTTATACAAACATAGAGTCACGGGCCAGGTGCTATGGTTGCTGCTCGCTTCCCAAAAGGATTAAGGCCATCTGCGCTTAGACCAAACCATACGGTCCTTGCGGCCATCTCGCAAACTCCTTCGGCGTACTTTCTTTCGATTTTTCTCCACTGCGACCCGTCACCGGTACTCTCAACTTTCCGCCTTTTCTTACGGTCTTCTTCGTGCCATCGTGACGCTTTGGCATGCTCTTTGTTTTGGAACAACGTTTCAACCGTGGTATTATAGGAGAATACCACATCACCTTGGCAGGAATCTTCTTCTGGGCGCGCCCTCGACATCACCATGCTCATCGCGGCTGATCTTATAGCGCAATGCACCACATACCGGCAAGCGTTCAAATCCTCGTACTCACCGCGTAGAGGATGCAATCATTAGGGCATGCATGTATCTTACGCACCTCTAACCCTAGAGGGCAGACAGCCTTCTTTGCTTCAGACGCATTCTCGGGCAATTCGTTGTCCTTTGGAAGCATATCCTTTATCATTACCAAAGAACTTTCCAAATCCCTTGTCGATACACCATTCTCTCGCCTTCCATTGCAGCAATTCCAGTGTGGTGCCCAGCTTTTTCTTGTCACCTACGCATTCGTGTACAAAATTTTTTGTGATCCTCTAACATGCGCCGCAACTTCTTCTTCTCCAAATCACTTGCTAGTTTCTCTTTGCATCGGCAATGACCCGACCTAGATCATCAACGGGCTCATCTGATGCCCCTTCTTCAGCTTCTTCCCGCATTGCCGGCCCAGCTTCTTCCCGCATTACCGGCTCAACTTCTTCCCCCATTGTTGTATCATCGTATTCAGGGAACCCATGGCCAGGATAGATGTCGTCGTCCTCTTCTTATTCGTTGTCTTCCATCATAACCCCTCTTTCTCCGTGCTTGGTCCAAACATTATAGTGGGGCATGAAACCGGACTCAAACAGGTGGACGTGAATGGTTCTTGACGTAGAGTAATTGCGACCATTCTTACAGCCAGCACATGGACAAGGCATAAAACCATCCGCCCGCTTGTTTGCCTCACCAAGAAGCAAAAAAGTATGCACGCCCTCAACGAACTGGGAGAGCATCGGTCATCGTACATCCATTGCGGCTCATCTTCATTACACAACACCGAATAGACCAAATTAATACAAGTTCATACAACACTTAAATGCAACAAACAAATAACTCTCTAGCTAAAGCATTTAAATGCAACAACAGATGCGATCAAGATCGCAACTAAGGTAACAATTGATCCAACAGCATAATGATACCAAGCCTCACTATCGATGGCATATTTTCTAATCTTTCTAATCTTCAAGCGCATTTTCTCCATCTTGATCTTGTGATCATCGACGACATCGGCAACATGCAACTCCAATTCCATCTTCTCCCCCTCAATCTTTTTCAATTTTTCTTTCAAGTACTCGTTTTCTCTTTCAACTAAATTTAACCTCTCGACAATAGGGTCGGTTGGAATTTCCGGTTCACATACCTCCTAGATAAAAATATCTATGTCAACTTGATGGGCATAATTTGTCATAAACACGAAATGCAACAAATAGTTTTAAAAGAGAATATACCACATCCGAATCATAACAAGGACGAGGGCCGACGGGGACGGATATCAAAACCATGGCACTATGTATAACAAACATCAATTATTATACGAGTAACTATATATCCAAATCACACAAACATCAATTTTTTATATAAAATTTCATGAACAAGAGGCTCACCACAAGGTGGTGCCGGCGACGGGACGGTGCGGACGATCGACGGTGGTTACGACAGAGATTTAGAAGGCACTAAGTAAACCACACCTACATATGCAAACTAAGTGTTATTTTGACCTCAAATTGCATATAAATCAAATACTAGCACATATATATATTTCCTCCCAAATTACTAAACTCACAAATTAATAACTATATAAAGCATTGCAAGAGCTAATCTAGCAATGAGAGATGAAAGGACAAAGTTGCTAACCTTTGTGATCACTTGAATGGATGGGGGCCTTCAAATCTTGACAAATTTTGGGCAAAATGTGTGATGAGCTCGAGGGGAGAAGAGGAAGAACAGAGAGGAGAGGGGAAAGGGGGAAGAACAGAGCGAGCTGGACGAAGGGTTTATATGCAGGAGGACCCATAGTACCGGTTCGTGGCACGAACCGGTACTAAAGGTGCTGGAGGGGCCCCAGACTGACAACATCCTGCCACCACCCTCATTAGTACCGGTTCGTGGCACGAACCGGTGCTAAACGTTAGCCACGAACCTGTACTAATGAGAGCGGCCCGGCTAGCCGTTGGAACCGGCACTAATGTATACATTTGTGCCGGCTCTAATACAAACCGGCACTAATGTGCTTCACGTTTGACCCTTTTTCTACTAGTGTTGTTTAAGACCATAAAGGGCTTTGTGAAGTTTGTAAACATGATTTGGTTTCTTAGGATTGACAAAGCCGGGAGGTTGTTTAACATAAACTTCCTCCTCTATTTCACCATTTAGGAAAGCACTTTTAATGTCAATTTGGTACAAAGTGATATTATGGTGATTAGCATAGGCAAGTAAGATGCGAATGGACTCAAGTCTAGCAACGGGAGCATAAGTCTCACCAAAGTCCATACCTTCGACTTGTGTGTAGCCTTGGGCGACGAGACGTGCTTTGTTGCGAACTACTTGTCCATCTTCATCTTGCTTGTTGCGAAACACCCATTTGGTACCGATGATGTTGTGGTTGTTGTCGGGCTTCTCAACCAATGTCCAAACTTGGTTTCTCTCAAAGTTGTGTAGCTCTTCATGCATAGCATTTATCCAATCCGGATCTTCCAATGCTTCTTCGACCTTCATAGGTTCAATGCTAGAGATGAAAGAATAGTTTTCACAAAAGTTAGCTAAGCGAGTTTTAGAGCGAGTGATTCTCCTGGTTTGAATATCATTGTAGATTTGCTCGACGGGATGGTCTTTAGCAATTCTTGCTCGAACTCGTGAAAGCTTTTGCTTGGGTATCGGTTGAACATCTTCTTCATCTTGTTCTTCTTCTTCTTGATCGTCTTCATTGTTAGCGTTGTCGTTTTCTTGTCGAGGTGGAGAAGGAGGTTGTTGACGTTCGTGATGTTCTTCCTCGTTTTCTTCATCTTGGTGTGTTCCACTTGTGGATGCTTCCGTTTCAACTCTTGGTTCACCTTGTCGTGAAGTAGAAGCTTCCACTTGGACAGACGAGGTACTCTCCTTCACCTTCGTTGGATGGACCTTGCCAATAGACAAGTCTTGGATTGCTTCCGAAGGGTCTTGGTCTCCTACATCAATTGGCAATTGCTCTACTTGCGAGCCGTTAGATTCATCAAACTTCACATCTACCGTCTCTTCAACCTTTCGGGTGAAATTGTTGTAGACACGGTAAGTGTAAGAGTTTGAGCCATAACCTAGTAGGAAACCTTCATGAGACTCAGGAGCAAATTTTGAACGACGATGCTTATCAAGAATGTAGCACTTTGAGCCGAATACTGAAAAGTATCCAACTTGGGGTTTGTTACCGTGAGAAGCTCAGATGCCAGTCTTGCCGAGTAGCTTGTGAAGATACAAGCGATTTGTTGCATGACAAGCAGTCTCAACCGCTTCTCGCCCAAAAGTGCTTCGTGTCTTGTACTCATCAAGCATCATTCTCGCCATTTCAATGAGCGTCCGGTTCTTCCTCTCAACAACTCCATTTTGTTGAGGTGTGTACGTAGTCGAGAACTCGTGTGAAATCCCTTCTTCGTCAAGAAAGGTGTCCACATTTATGCTCTTGAACTCCGTTCCATTGTCGCCATGATCCTTCTTGATCTTCACTTCAAATTGGTTTTGGGCCTTCCTAGCGAAGTTTTTGAAGATCTTTTGGACCTGCGATTTATCATCGAGAAAGAACACCCACGTAAATCTTGAAAAATCATCAACTATAACTAGACCAAAAGAATTTCGACCGAGACTTTTGTAGGCGTTGGGACCAAAGAGATCCATATGAAGTAGCTCGAGTGGCCTCCTTGTGGTCATGATGTTCTTCACGGCATGCCTTCCTCCGACCTGTTTACCTGCTTGACAAGCAATCGCACAGTCTATCCTTATCAAATATGACATCGTTAACTCCAAGGATATGATTTCCTTTAATAAGCTTGTCAAGGTTTCTCATGCCAACGTGACCTAGTCGTCTATGCCATAACCAACCTTTTGAGGATTTAGCAATGAAGCAAGTTTTAGGTTGTGCCTTTTTAGAGAAATCAACAATGTAAAGATCACCTCTACGTATACCGGTAAAGACCATTTTATGATTGTCTCGACGTAACACTTGACAATCTACTTCAGTAAATAGGACATTTAAACCGAAATCAGCAAGTCTAGATACTGAAAGTAAGTTGTAGCCAAGAGTCTCAACGAGCATGACATTTTGAATGGAGCTATCATGTGAGATGGCCACCTTACCAAGGCCAACCACCTTACCCTTTGAGTTGTCACCGAAAGTGACATACTTTCGAGGACTATCATTTTCAGCAAGCTTACGAAACATGTCTTTATCTCCGGTCATGTGATTGGTACATCCACTGTCAAGAACCCATTCCTTTCCTCCTGACACATATCCCCGAAGATTTGCCATAAGACCAAAATGTCTCATTGCATCATCAAGATCGAAGTCACTATCATCATCCTCATCATAGTATCCATGTTCAACATCGTCATGTGGTGGATCAAATCCTAGAGAGGGTAATTCATTAGAGTGAGTTTGACAAAGATCTTTCTTATGAATTCTTATAGCTTCGGAAATAATATCACCAATAATTCCAACATCTCCTTTGGCACGAATAAGGTCGGTGAGTTCAAATAGACGATCACCAAACATAGGATCACTAGTATTCATCTTACTCAAGGCAATAGACTTATAGAGAATCTCGTCTAGATTTTTCAAGGAATAATTTGGAAAGCGTTCCTCAAGAAATTTTCATATAGTGTAGGCACACTCAAAAGTAGGCAAGATTCTAATCAAGTTTCTAGGCAAGCCTCTAGTGATAAGATTAACAGTTCTAAGATTTCTAGTCATGTCAATAGATTCATCAAGGGTAGGATGCATAGGATCAACATGAGGTGCACAAGGCCTAGCAATGTACTTGTTCAATTGATATTGATTGAAAATCACAAGTATCTCATTTTTTCACTCATGAAAATACTCTCCATCAAGAATATGCACTCTATGACTAAGACTCCCCGAAGTAGACTCATCCATCTTCCTCCAATGGTGATTAAACCAAGGCAATGGAGACCAATGCTCTGATACCACTTGTAGGATCTTGAGAAGAGGTGTCTAGAGGGGGGTGATTAGACACTAAGTACCAAAGTTGCAATTTTTTATTTCTTTTCGGTTTAAGTGGAGTTTAGGCACAAGTTTAACATTCTCAATACATAACAAGCATGCATGCAAAGAGTATATAGGCAGCGGAAAATAAAGCATGCAACTTGCAAGAATGTAAAGGGAAGGGTTTGGACAAATCAAACGCAATTGAAGACACGGATGTTTTTGTCGTGGTTCCGGTAGGTGGTGCTATCGTACTTCCACGTTGGTGGAGACTTCAACCCACGTAGGGTAACGGTTGCGCGAGTCCACGGAGGGCTCCACCCACGAAGGGTCCACGAAGTAGCAACCTTGTCTATCCCACCATGTCCGTCGCCCACGAAGGACTTGCCTCACTAGCGGTAGATCTTCACGAAGTAGGCGATCTCCTTGCCCTTACAAACTCCTTGGTTCAACTCCACAATCTTTTCGGAGGCTCCCAAGTGACACCTAGCCAATCTAGGAGACACCACTCTCAAAGAAGTAACAAATGGTGTGTTGATGATGAACTCCTTGCTCTTGTGCTTCAAATGATAGTCTCCCCAACACTCAACTCTCTCTCATAGGATTGGATTTGGTGGAAAGAAGATTTGAGTGGAAAGCAACTTGGGGAAGGCTAGAGATCAAGATTCATATGGTTGGAATGGAATATCTTGGCCTCAACACATGAGTAGGTAGTTCTCTCTCAGAAATAGGATGCTGGAAGTGTAGGCTTGTTCTGATGGCTCTCTCCACGAATGAAGAGGAGGTGGAGGGGTATATATAGCCTCCACACAAGATCTAACCATTACACACAATTTACCAAACTCGGTGGGACCAAATCATCAAACTCGGTCAGACCGATTTAGTAAACCTAGTGACCGTTAGGATTTTCGGTGGGACTAATATGCATCTCGGTAGGACCGATTTGGTTAGGGTTAGGGCATAACGTAATCTCGGTGAGACCGATTACACAAACTCGGTGAGACCGAATTTGGTAATTAGCTAACCAGAGAGTTGGTCAGGCAAACTCGGTGAGACCGATTACTCAAACTCGGTGAGACCGATTTGGGTAATAAGTTAACTATAAAGTTTGTGTAAGGGCATATTTATCCCGTAAGTGTTTTGGTGATTGATGACGATACTTTTGCGGACTAATCGTATGCTTCGAGTTTCTCAGATGGTTCATCCCTAGGCACGAGACGATTCGGTGCCCCTCGGAGACTATTTAAGACGGCGTCGTCCTACGTTTCTTTTTGGTGGATTTGAGTCGTAGGACAGCCGTACTATTAAGAGGGGGTCCGCGTCGGAAAGGTTTGGGCGGAATCAACACATACACTTGTCCCTCCTTTCCCTGCATTTTGGAGCTTCCTTCGTTATCTTGGTTGTGCGGAAATCGACGACTATCGCTGTACTTGCGGTAGTACCGCAAGTACACGCTGGTAGTACCGGTGTCGCGGTAGTACCGCTCCTCTGGAGCGGAAGTACCGCGGCTCCCAGGCCTTGTGCCGCTCCGGTGCGGTAGTAGGGGCGGATGTAATTTTTTACATCCGCGCCCCCCACGGTAGTACCGCTCGTCCAGCGCGGTAGTACCGCGGGGGCCCACGGTAGTACCGCTCCCTAGGAGCCGTAGTACCGTGGCCCTCCTACCTAGTACCGCAGTGTCACGGTAGTAGGCGCGGATGTAATTTTTTACATCCGCGCCCGCAACGGTAGTACCGCTCCTCGCGAGCGGTAGTACCGCGTCGGATTTTTGTACCACCTCACGTTCAGCGGAAGTTGGCACGGATGTAATTTATTCATCCGCGCCCTTCCCAGGCCGTGACTCTCCTGCCTTGCGGTAGTACCACAAGGGGGAGCGGTAGTACCGCGCAAGCGGTAGTACTGCCCCATAATCAGGCAAGTTCCGGCCTGTGCTGCTGCCGCGGTAGTACCGTGGTCCGCCACGGTAGTATCGCGCAGCCTCGCGGTAGTACCGCGCCCCTGGAGCGGTAGTACCGTGCGTCGCAGGCTGAACATGTGGATAACGGTTGGATTTTTCTCATGACTATATAAGGGGCGTCTTCTACCTCTAGTTTACCACCTCTTCCATCTCCAAGCTCCATTGTTGCTCCAAGCTCCATTTTGGCCCGATCTATCTCCCTAGCCAATCAAACTTGTTGATTTGCTCGGGATTGGGTGACAAGGGCCCGATTTACACTTCCACCACAAGATATTTGATTCCCCCCACTTATCACTTGCGGATCTTGTTACTCTTGGGTGTTTGAGCACCCTAGACGGTTGAGGTCACCGTGGAGCCATATTCCATTGTGGTGAAGCTTCGTGGTGTTGTTGGGAGCCTCCAATTAAGTTGTGGAGATTGCCCCAACCTTGTTTGTAAAGGTTCGGTCGCCGCCTTCAAGGGAACCAATAGTGGAATCACGGCTCTTGAATTGTGCAAGGGCGTGAGGAGATTACGGTGGCCCTAGTGGCTTCTTGGGGAGCATTGTGCCTCCACACCGCTCTAACGGAGACGTACTTCCCCTCAAAAGGAAGAAACTTCGGTAACACATCCTCGTCTCCACCGGCTCCACTCTTGGTTATCTTATCCCTTTACTTGTGCAAGCTTATTTGTGTTCCTATCCTTGCTTGCTCTTGTGCTTGTGTTGTTTGCATCATATAGGTTGTCCACCTAGTTGCACATCTAGACAACCTTTATTATTGCAAAGTTTAAATTGGTAAAGAAAAGCTTGAAAATTGTTAGTTGCCTATTCACCCCCCCTCTAGTCAAATATATCGATCCTTTCAATTGGTATCAGAGCCTCGTCTCTTTTTAAGGACTTCACCGTCCGAAGAGTATGGTTGACATCGTAGATGATGTGGGGGAGCACTCCGGTGCGAATCCGATATCATCTACGGGAGATGGGGGTACCTCGATCTCTCGTAAGGAATTCAATGTGGCGTTGGACACATTGAAGGCCTCCATGATGACCGAGGTCAAGGACATGTTTAAGGAATTCCTAGAAGGGCTTAAACTTTCCACCGCACCCGTGAAAGTGGGTGATCCCGCCAACACGGGAGCGGATGCTAACTCGATAAGGGGAAGCTACTAGTGAGAAAGCCCCTCGTCTAGTGGTAAGAATGGCACCGCATCTTTGCCCATGTGCAACCTCCTCCCGCTTATGGTGGACCGATTCCTTCCACTCATTTGAATCATGCCGGTCCACCACCTAAGATTGATAAAAGTAGGATTTTGTTTCTTTGGTTTATCGTTTTAAGCTTCATTTAAATCATGTTAACACTAACCTTTGGAGAATCATTGAAGAAGGTTTCTATCCTCATGATTCGAGAAACTTCTCTCCTAGAGAAGTCGTGGACCATCAATTCAATGAGAATGCTCTCTTCATCATCCAAGAAGCAATCCTTCGAAGACCTCCCTCATCTCCGCCCTACTCCCTTGCCAAAGATGCTTGGCTCAAGGTGGTTTCCCTTTATCGAGGAAGCGCAAGCATTCAACGTTCCAATTATGAAGTGGTCCAAGATGAAGCCGATGAGTTTGCAATGAAAGAAGAAGAAGAACCTCGTGAGCTCTATCGGAGAGTAACCAAGCTTGCAGTCTCCCTCCGGGATCATGGAAGTAAGGACGCGGATGACAACTGGATCAAGCGCAAATTCCTCAAGGCAATGATGCCCTACCACAAAGCCATGTCCTCCGTCATCCGTCAACGGCCGAACTTCCACACCCTGTCCTCAAGTGATGTGTTGGATGAGTTTGTGGCTATGAGCATATTGGACAAGACCGCCGACAATGCGGTGCTTCGCTCCCAAAGAGCAAAGAAGCCCAACCTCGCTTTGAAGGCCAAGATTTGTGTCGAAGAAGATAGAGAGGAGGAAGAAGAAGAGAGCAACCTCGAAGATACAAAGTATGACTATCATGAACACATGGCCCTTGCTTCAAGGCAATTTTGGAGCAAGAAGAACTCAAGGCCCAACTTCAACAAGAGCAACTCAACTGGCACTAAGGGCAAGCAACGAGTGAGGACTTGTTTCAATTGTGGCAATGTGAGTCACTTTGTTGCGGAGTGCCCATATGAGAAGAGGGAAGACAATGGTGGCAAGCTCATCCGTAAGGACAAGGCCAAGTCTTTCCCCAACAAGAGCAACTTCACCAAGAAGACTCCTCACAAAGCTTTGGTGGTTCAAGAAGAGTACAATGAGGATGATGATGATGAAGAAGATGGTGAATCGGTTGCCATGGCCTCTGTTGCCATTGCAATGACTCCTCGGTGTCTCTCTTGATTCACCCAATGAAAGCATCACCGCCAAGTGCCTCATGGCTAAAGCCACCAACAAGGTAACCCCCAACATCAAAACTACCATCATCAATCATTCTTCTTTGACGGATTGCATTGATGAACATGAGGGGACTAATGTGGAGGAGAATGAGTTTGAGATCTTTATGAGTAAACTCAAGGGCAAATCCAAGAAGCACTTCGTTGCTCTCTTGGAACAACTTGGTGAAGCCAATGTCATGATCGAGGCTCATGAAGAAACCATCTCTAAGATGGAAGGGCATAGTCGTGACTATGCCGATGAGATTTCGGATCTTTCCAATGCTCTTGAGGAAGATCGTGGTCTTCGTTTGGCTCTTGAGGAGTCATACAACGATGATCATGCTAAATTAAAGAAAGACCTTGATCATGCTCTTGTTGTGTCTCGTGTGCTTAGCTCCGAGAAGGCAAAGCTTGGAGTTGATCTTGCTAGACTCAACGAGGACTTTGACATTCTCGACAAGGCTCACAAAGTCTTGAAGGGTGCTCATGCTAGTCTCAAAGAGTCTCATGATCAACTCCAAGTGAAGCTAACCAAGGAGAAAGCCACCTTTCCTCATATGATATTGATTGATAATGAAAATGCTACTAACCCTTGTTGTGAGCATGTGCATCTTGTTGAGGAGAATGCTAAGCTGAAGGAGCAACTTGAAAAGGGCCTTGTCACATGCATACAAGGTGAGAAGAACCTTAACGACCTTTTGAGTAATCAAAAGGAAGTTGTGGCAAAGGAGTGGATGGGTTTATCACCCAAGCCCATGATCAAGAAGAAGAATGACAAGACCAAGCAACCTCCCCCTCTCAAGCAAACTTTTGTGAGGGAGGGAGAGGGTGCTTCCAAGAAGAAGAAGAACCGTGCAAAGGGTGGCAATGCCAAGAAGGACAACGTCATCCCCATGAACATAGCCGGCGACTTTAACCCCTCATATGTGTTGTGCCGTGCTAGTGATGGGCATGTTTATGCTAAATTTGTTGGTTCTTCTTATGAGTACATTGAATGGTCTATTTGGGTTCCTAAGACCCTCGTTACTAACATCAAAGGACCCATTACCAAATGGGTAACTAAAACCAAGCATTGATCTCTTGTAGGGGTTTGCTTAGGTGGGGATCATGGTTGCTCGATAGTGGAGCAACAAATCATATGACCGGGAGCAAGGACATGGTGGTGGACGTGCAAAGGATCCCATCTATGCCCACCAATGTCGAGTGGGGTGATGCCTCACATTCTAAGGTATTTGGTCTTGGCAAGGTTGTCATTTCTCATGATCTAACGATCGAGAAAGTCATGCTTGTTGAGTCCCTTGCATACAATTTGCTTTCCGTTCGTCAACTTGCACCCATGGGCTTTGCCACCTTCTTTGACATTGATACCGTGGCCCTCTTGTGGATCAAGACTCTTAAAGTAGCCTTTGTTGGGCATGTCGAGAACGGTCTCTATGTGATAAACTTTTTGGAGCGACCCACTAAGACCGCGACATGCCTAATGGCTAAAGTTGACGTGGGATGGCTTTGGCATCGCCGTTTAGCCCACGTCAATATGAGATCTTTGCAAAGTCTTCTCAAGGGGGACCATGTCCGTGGACTAACAAATGTTAGCTTTGCCAAAGATCGTGTTTGAAGTGCTTGTATCGAAGGAAAGCTTAATGAGAAGGCTCACCCTCCCACGACCATCATATACTCAAAGAGACCCTTGGAGCTCCTTCACATGGATCTCTTTGGGCCACCATCATTTGATAGTCTTGGAGGTAGAAAGTATTGTTTGGTGATTGTGGATGACTATTTAAGATACACTTGGGTATACTTCTTCAAGAGAAAGAGTGAGACTCAACAAACCGTCATCGACTTTGCAAATGAAGCTCAACATCAACATAATGCGAAGATCTTGACTATAAGAAGTGACAACGGCACCGAGTTCAAGAACTACACCTTGGATGAGTTTCTTAGTGATGAGGGGATCAAGCATCAATATTCTGCACCATATACCCCTCAACAAAATGGTGTTGCGGAGAGGAAGAACCGGACGTTGATGGATGCGGCAAGGACCATGATGGCGGAGTTCAAGTCTCCATACAACTTTTGGGCGAAGCCATCAACACCGCATGTCATGCATCCAATCGGCTCTATCTCCGCAAAGGCTTGAACAAGACTCCTTATGAGATACTCACCGCAACAAGCCCAACCTCAAGTACTTCCGGTGTTCGGGTGTAAGTGTTTCATTCTCAAGAAAGGTGTTCGTTTGTCTAAATTTGAAGCTAGAGCTCATGAGGGCATATTTGTTGGTTATGATACAAACTCTCATGTTACCGTGTCCTCAATAAATCCACGGGACTTATTGAGGAGACGTGTAACGTGGAGTTTGATGAGAATAACGGCTCCCAAGTGGAGCAAAGTGGCACTTGTGTTGTAGGTGATGAAATTCCTCCTCAAGCCATAAGAAGAATGGGTGTTGGTTTTATCCTACCCGTTGAGGAACCCCTTGTGGGCGAAGGAGAAGGACAATGCTCCACTCAAGTGGAGCCATCACCAACCCAAGGCCCACACGCTCAAGAACAAAGTGAAGGCCCTCAACCTCATGAACATGACCAAGGGCAAGATCGTGCTCAAGACGATGGTGGTACACCAAATGATGCCCAAGGTCAAGTTATCTTCCCCGAGCATGCTCAAGATCAAGAACATGTTCAAGACGGCGCTCAAGATGATCAAGTGACTCCTCCTCATCTCACCTCCGAGGATGAATTAGAGCGTCGTGCCGCCAGGATTGCTTCCAAACTTACTACCAAAGGCCATCTCATGGAGAATGTGGTTGGAAGCCTAATGAAAGGGGTAAGCACTTGTAGACAATTGGCAAACTATTGTGAACATCACGCGTTTATCTCTTGTGTTGAACCCCAAAAGGTCTATGAGGCGCTCGAAGACTCGGATTGGCTCAATGCCATGCATGAAGAGCTCAACAATTTCGAGTACAACAAGGTGTGGAGATTGGTGCCAAGGCCATCGGGGAACCACAACGTCATTGGAACCAAGTGGATCTTCAAGAACAAGCAAGATGCTCATGGGAACATCATTACGCAACAAGGCAAGATTGGTAGCACAAGGCTACTCCCAAGTCGAGGGTATCGACTATGGTGAAACCTTTGCTCCCTGTTCGTCTTGAATCCATTCATTTGTTGATTGCTTATGCTGCCCATCACAACTTTAAGTTGCAACAAATGGATGTGAAAAGTGCTTTTCTTAATGGTCCTATTAATGAGTTGGTCTATGTCAAGCAACCCCCCGGGTTCGAGGACCCCTACTTCCCGGATCATGTGTATCAACTCCATAAGGCACTCTATGGCCTTAAACAAGCCCCACGTGCGTGGTATGACCATCTTACCGAGTTGTTACAAGATCGTGGTTTTGAAGTAGGGCAAATCGACCCCACTCTTTTTACTAGGAAGGTCAATGGGGAGTTGTTTGTATGCCAACTATATGTTGATGATATTATCTTTGGTTCCCCTAACAAAGCTTTCAATGAGGAATTTGCCGCTCTCATGACCTCCAAGTTCAAGATGTCTTCTATGGGAGAGTTGAAGTTCTTCCTTGGTTTCGATATCAAACAAAGAAGAGAAGGAACCTTCATCAACCAAGCCAAATACACTCAAGACATGCTCAAAAGATTCAAGCTAAGTGATGTCAAGCCGGCTACTACACCAACGCCTACCAAGTGCCAACTTGATATTGATCCCAATGGTAAAGCGGTGGATCAAAAGGTATATCGCTCCATGATTGGCTCCTTGCTTTACCTTTGTGCATCTAGACCGGATATCATGTTGAGTGTGGGAATGTGTGAACGGTTTCAAGCCGCATCGAAGGAAAGCCACTATGTGGCGGTCAAGCGAATCTTTTGATATTTGGCTCATACCCCAAACTTTGGCTTATGGTACCCAAGAGGAGCAAACTTCAAGCTTGAAGGATTTTCGGATTCCGATTGGGCGGGAGACAAAGTGGATAGGAAGTCCACTTCGGAGGGTGCCAATTTCTTGGTTGCTCTTTGGTAAGTTGGTCTTCCAAGAAGCAAAGTTGTGTGTCTCTCTTCCACGAAGCGGAATATGTGGCGGCCGGTAGTTGTTGTGCTCAACTCCTATGGATGAGGCAAACTTTAAAGGAGTACGGTGTCATTTGTGACAAAGTGCCTCTTTGGTGTGATAATGAAAGTGCCATCAAGATTTCTCTCAACCCGGTGCAACACTTCAAGACGAAGCACATTGAGATTCGGTATCACTTCATCCGGGATCACATTAGGCGAGGGGAGATCGAGCTCAAGTATGTCAACACTCATGATAACCTTGCAGATATTTTCACGAAGCCCTTGGACGAAGCAAGATTTCGTGAGTTAAGGCATGAGCTAAATATCATTGATTTGAGCAATGTGACTTGAACCCATGCACCCCCCACCACACTCAACTTGTTGTCTAGTTTAGATGTAGGCATGGACAAAGGGGGAGTGTTGTTCTCTCAATGAACACTCCCTCCCCCTTTCATGTATAAATAGATCAACTCTTTCACATTAGCCATTTTTGGATGGTACTTGTGCTTCAAAGACGAGTTTTGGTCATGGGCCCAAGGATAATTCTTTCATGTGCCATACCATCTAACTCAAACATAGGTGGCTTCGGCCACCGCCCTCTCCTTGTGAGAGGTTGTGTCGCTTGGTGTTCTCTTGTTGTCTTTCTGCCTCTGGTTTGTGCTTGATCTTATGGTTTCTTGTGTGTGAAAAGTTTCCTTGCAAAGGCTTTCTTCTCGTATTGAAACTTGCGGTGACTTGAGTTCACGGTACTACCGCGGCCAGCTGCGGTACTACCGCAGCCTGCCACGGTACTACCGCTTGCGGGAGCACGGTACTACCGCTACCACACGACAGTAATTTTTTTACTGCCGCCTGGTTGAGCGGTACTATCGCTTCGGTGCGGTACTTCCACCCGAGCGGTACTACCGCGATGATACGCGGTACTACCGCGCCGGTTCGAGGGCGTGGGGATAAGGACGGGCAGGGGGAGTTCTAACTCCCCATACCCATTCGCAGTCCTCTCTCCATGTCGCCTCCTTCTCTCCCTTGCTCAAGAACGGAACCGGCGTTCATCGCCGGATCTCCTCCACCGGCTGCCCTCCCGTGATTCCGACCGGTGGGATCGTTTCACCACGTGCTCTTGCTATGGACCCATGTTTTTCCCCAACTCCCTCTCCGTGTTGATGGTGTTTGGTGTTTCTAGGTTTTGGGGGAGGCTTGTGTGTTCTTGAGATTGATAGGCTTAATCTCTGCAAGAATAGGATGAAGGAGCGTGGTATTGCATAGGATTTATACTTGTATTGTTGTCATGCGCTAGATCTGATCACCGTAGCACCACCGTTGTTTCGCGGTTCTTTTCAGATTCAAACCGCCAGTTGGATCTGCTGCGACGCGGTACTACCGCCCGTATGGCGCGGTACTACCGCTTGCACGGTACTACCGCCCTTCGGGTGCGGTACTACCGCGCTCTGTGCGGCACTAAATTTTTACTTCCGCTCCAACCACGGTACTACCGTGACCTCGCACGGTACTACCGCGTTTGGAGCGGTACTAATACTTTAGTGCCGCAGGCAGTGGCAGTACTATCGTGGCTCACACCTATCGCATGCAACTCTCTCGTATGTCTCCTATATGTTTCTTGTGCTTTATCGTGGCCTTTGCATTGATTTTCTTCGCGTCTTTGGTGCTTTGCGTGTGTGTCTCAGGTGGTGGCTCTCGCCGGTCCAATCCCAGTCGTGACACTGGCTCCAAGCTCTGCGCAACCCAGGTGAAGCACCAAAGGGCTCCTCTGCCCCCAAGCGCCAAGTCAAGACTACTGCTAGCAAGTTCAAGGAGCCCGCCAAGGGCATGGATGAGATGCCCCAATCTGACTATGTCCGTCTCAGGCAAAATGACCCGTACGTGACCCCTCGTTCCTCTGTCAGGGGTTGTGAGCTGTTTTGGAACAAGCATCAAACCAACGTCTATCTGGATGTCATCAAGAACAAGCAGAATACCTATGTGGATGTGAAATGGATTGACATGCATCACTTGAGGAAGGACAAGTTCCGTGCCTATTTTGGAGAGGCTCTGGACTTGGTGGAGCAGTTTGGCATTGAGCATGTGATATCTTTCCACCTTGACTATGATCCTGAGCTTATCGGTCAGTTCTTTGCTTCAGTTTACTTTCACCCTGATGAGGAGAGGAGGATGACCTGGATGACCAATGGCCGTAAGCTAACTGCCACCTGGAAGGAGTTCATGGATTTGCTCCAAGTATCTGATGACGGGCTCGACACTCCCGTGGGTGTACGCCCCCATGCCAACTCTGACTCTGCCAACAAGGACAGGCTTGCACCGTACTATGTTGAGAAGACGCTTCCAAGTGGCAAGATAGGGTTGGTGCTCAACTCCTTTCTGGATATCATGTACCGCATCTTCCGCAACTCCTTGTTCCCTCGCATTGGTGACAAGGACAAGGTCCATGCCTATATGGTGGATATGATGCTCATCTGTGAGGAGGCTCGTTTGTCTCAGACTCAGCCACTTGATGTCTCACACATCATGTGGTGTGAGCTTCGGTTTGCGGTGTTCAACCGCAAAGTGCATATCTACGGGCCCTATCTGTTTCTGCTGATCTCGAGGACCCGGGAGAAGATGTTCCCTGGTGAGGAGTTCCTTGCCCCTGACTGGATTCGCCATGACCCCATCTGTCTGCGTGTCAAACCCAACTGGGCCAACACTACTACTCGTGTCGAGGCGTCTGCTGCTAGGGCTGTTGTTGGTGAGGAGGATCTTTGGCCGAGAATGTTGCTGAGGGCCATGCTGCTAGGCCTTCCAGAGCTCCTCTATGCCTTCATGGGCCACGAAGCTGAAGGACAAGATGAAGACTCTTTTCTGCATGCAAGCCAAGGGGCAGTACAGGACTCACGTGGCATCCAAGGAGAGTCGTCGCCGGGACAGGAAGATCTTGAAGCTCTATGGTGAGGATGTGTGCATGGGTGCGAGGAGCGCATCACCCAGAGGCCGAGTGGATGGAGAAGCAAGGCTCTGGTGGACTGATTACGAGGAGGACGTCGAGGAGTCCATCCCTGCTGCTGAGGAGTCTGACGACGAGGGTTGGGACGAGTTCCCTGCTGCTTGAGCCACCGCTTGTGTGTAGGTGTCCTCTCTGCCATTTTGGCGTCTCGATGCCAAAAGGGGAGAGAGCGAGGGATTCAGTCTTGTGTCGTGTTCGTGTTTGGTGTGTTTATTGCGTTCTCAGTTGAACCTCGTTTGAACCTCATTTTAGTTGCTTTTCCTTCATATGGTGTAAGACATATGCACTCTATCTATCTTAGCAAGCTTGTGTTATATTGTGCTATATGTTGCTTAGATGTTATTCTTCGGGCCTTTGTCTCTAAAATATAGGGGGAGTGGTGATCCTAGTACGTGTGCTATGCAGTCCAAAGCATTCATCCAGAGTGCACACATCTAGGGGGAGCCCGTCTATATTTTGGAGAGGAGGAGTTTGCCCTTGCTTTATATTATCGTATCTTTGTGCAAATACCGTATTGTCATCAATCCACCAAAAAGGGGGAGATTGTAAGGGCATATTTATCCCGTAAGTGTTTTGGTGATTGATGACGATACTTTTGCGGACTAATCGTATGCTTTGAGTTTCTCAGATGGTTCATCACTAGGCACGAGACGATTCGGTGCCCCTCGGAGACTATTGAAGACGGCGTCATCCTACGTTTCTTTTTGGTGGATTTGAGTCGTAGGAGAGCCGTACTATTAAGAGGGGTCCGCGTCGGAAAGGTTTGGGCGGAATCAACACGTACACTTGTCCCTCCTTTCCCTGCATTTTGGAGCTTCCCTTTGTTATCTTGGTTGTGCAGAAATCTGACGACTACTGCTGTACATGCGGTAGTACCGCAAGTACACGCGATAGTACCGCTGGGTGTCACGGTAGTACCGCTCCTCTGGAGCGGTATTACCGCGGCTCCCAGGCCTTGTGCCGCTCCGGTGCGGTAGTAGGGGCGGATGTAATTTTTTACATCCGCGCCCCCACGGTAGTACCGCTCGTCCAGCGCGGTAGTACCGCGGGGGCCCACGGTAGTACCGCTCCCTAGGAGCCGTAGTACCGTGGCCCTCCTACCTAGTACCGCAGTGTCACGGTAGTAGGCGCGGATGTAATTTTTTACATCCGCGCCCGCAACGGTAGTACCGCTCCTCGCGAGCGGTAGTACCGCGTCGGATTTTTGTACCACCTCAGGTTCAGCGGAAGTTGGCACGGATGTAATTTATTTCATCCGCGCCCTTCCCAGGCCGTGACTCTCCTGCCTTGCGGTAGTACCGCGCTTGCGGTAGTACTGCCCCATAATCAGGCAAGTTCCGGCCTGTGCTGCTGCCGCGGTAGTACCGTGGTCCGCCACGGTAGTACCGCGCAGCCTCGCGGTAGTACGGCGCCCCTGGAGCGGTAGTACCGTGCGTCGCGGGCTGAACATGTGGATAACGGTTGGATTTTTCCCATGACTATATAAGGGGCGTCTTCTACCTCTAGTTTACCACCTCTTCCATCTCCAAGCTCCATTGTTGCTCCAAGCTCCATTTTGGCCCAATCTATCTCCCTAGCCAATCAAACTTGTTGAATTGCTCGGGATTGGGTGACAAGGGCCCGATCTACCCTTCCACCACAAGATATTTGATTCCCCCCACTTATCCCTTGCGGATCTTGTTACTCTTGGGTGTTTGAGCACCCTAGATGGTTGAGGTCACCGTGGAGCCATATTCCATCGTGGTGAAGCTTCGTGGTGTTGTTGGGAGCCTCCAATTAAGTTGTGGAGATTGCCCCAACATTGTTTGTAAAGGTTGGTCGCCGCCTTCAAGGGCACCAATAGTGGAATCACGGCTCTTGCATTGTGCGAGGGCGTGAGGAGATTACGGTGGCCCTAGTGGCTTCTTGGGAGCATTGTGCCTCCACACCGCTCTAACGGAGACGCATTTCCCTCAAAAGGAAGGAACTTCGGTAACACATCCTCGTCTCCACCGGCTCCACTCTTGGTTATCTTATCCCTTTACTTGTGCAAGCTTATTTGTGTTCCTATCCTTGCTTGCTCTTGTGCTTGTGTTGTTTGCATCATATAGGTTGTCCACCTAGTTGCACATCTAGACAACCTTTATTATTGCAAAGTTTAAATTGGTAAAGAAAAGCTTGAAAATTGTTAGTTGCCTATTCACCCCCCCTCTAGTCAACTATATCGATCCTTTCAGTTTGCATTGTAATCTCGGTAGTACCGATTGCACAAACTCGGTGAGACCAATTTTGGTAATGGACATACACAGAGAGATTACCATCCCATCTCGGTGAGACCGAGATCCCTATCGGTGAAACCGATTTGCTTAGGGTTTGTGGCAGTGGCTATGACATCTGAACTCGGTGGCGCCGGATAGAAAGAATCGGTAGGGCCGAGTTTGACTTTAGGTTTAGGTCATATGTGGATGTGAGAAGTAGTGGAGGTTTTTTGGAGCATATCACTAAGTACATGAAGCAAAAGGCTCATTAAGCAACACCTCATCCCTTCTTGATAGTATTGGCTTTTCCTATAGACTCAATGTGATCTTGGATCACTAAAATGTAAAATGAAGAGTCTTGAGCTTGAAGCTTGAGCCAATCCTTTGTCCTTAGCATCTTGAAGGAGTTCCCACATCCTTTAGTCCATGCCACTCCATTGTTGAACTTATCTGAAACATACTAGATAAAGGTGTTAGTCCAACAAGAGACATGTTGACATTAATTACCAAAACCACCTAGGGAGCACTTGTGCTTTCAATCTCCCCATTTTTGGTGGGCTGGGGATACAACTGTCTCTCTAACCATCCAACCAAATCTTGGTTCGTATGTTTTTTCTAGTTTTGAACCATGTGAAATTTGTTTTTCAACTCTTGCATGCCATTTTTCTTGCTCTTGATATATTGTTTATGAACTTTTGTTTATTATATTTTCATTAGTATTTTTGTTTGGTTGACATATCAAGCTCTAAGGCTTGATCGAGGAGGATTTTGCTGTATGCACTCGGATAATCATGAAATTTTCTCTATGACAAATGTGTATTGTTTGGCTTTGAAAGAACAGATGCACACTCTCGACGTAACAGCGCCTCCGCGTACGCAAAGACCATCTAGCCGCTAGCTTTCGTGTGTCTCTCGCCGGCACCTACATCGGGCTGCCTCATCTCTGTGGCCTTAGAGCATCTCCAGCCGTTCGCTCCCCCAGGGCGCCGAAAAAGAGCGTCCTGGGGGCGAACCGGTGCTAGATTGGCCCCTGGGGTTCGTTTCTCCCCAGCCACGCCCCCAGGTGCCGCCCACCAAGGCGCCCCATATTCAAACTCGATCGTTCCCGCTCCAAAAAAAGCCACAATTCGGCGATTCGGTGCCATAGTTCGGCGATCAAATGAAAGGATACGCAGTAGTTCAGCGTACAAAAAAGGAAGGACGCGGAAGGAATGCATCAAACGTCGAGCTCGATCTCCGGCGTCGTCGTCGGCGTACGCGGGCTGGGAGGAGTCGGCGCGGCTTCTGTGCTGCTGGGCACGGCGGATGCATCGTCAGTGGGGCTGGGCATCGCAGAGGCATCGTCAGTCGGGCTGGGCGGCGGCGGCGCCGGCGCCGGTATCTGGTTCAGGATGAGGCCTCGCTCCGCCAAGAACCATGCCTTGAGCTTGTCGTCGCTGCTCTGGAGCATGTCAGCGCCGCCCATCAAGAAGGCCAGGTTGTTGTTCCTCTTCTTGGTGTCTTGAGCTTTGAGTTTTGCGGCGACGTTGGTCTGGAGCAAGTCGAGTTTGACGGCGCTGTTCGTCATCAAAGCAGCCCACCTCGCCTCAGTTTTCTTTCTCGCTGGGCGGTCCTGGTCTTGGCGTCGGCGAGGCAGTGCTCGATGGACTCTTGCACGTGTGCGGCAGCCGACTCGACGTGTTTCGCCTTCTTGGCCCCTTTGTTGTCGTCCGGGCGCCCGTCGGCCGCGCCCGGGGTCGGCGCGTCCGGCTTGTACGTCTCCTTGGCCTTGGCGAGGGTGCGCCGGACGCCCGCCCACTTCTCGCACTTGTCGATCCGCTTGAAGACGTGGAGGTACTTGAACTCTACGTCGCTGTTTGTCACCACAGAACATGGCGAACATGCGTAGCAGCTGCGTCGAGGAAAAGAACATCAGTCGGCGCTAGCACGCGCGCCCGGGCGCGCACACGACGAAAAGCAATAGTAAGGACGACGTGCTATACCTGATCCTCGACGCTGGTGCCGCTCTCCGGGCGAGCCGCGACCTCCTCGACGATCCCATGCCATTTGTTGCACGCCGTTTGGATGAGCCCCAATGGTTCACCATCGCCTTCGACCCACGCTTCATGTGGACGCCTTTGAAGTAGGGGTCGACGAGCTTGTGCTCGTCGAACTCGGCTTTGATGCGGGCCCAATACGTCTCGATGCTCTGGTTCGTGCCGGTGACCGGGTTGAGGCAGACGACCTTCCACGCTTCGGCGAGGCACTCCTCTTCCTTGGACGCCCACTTGATGCGCGGCTCGCCAGTCTTGGCCGCTGTCTTCTTCTTCTTCTTGACTTTCCTCGTCGGCGCCGGTTCCTCCTCTTCTTCCTCCTCCTCCGGCTCTTCCTCGCCGTAGTCGAGCTCGTCGTCCATGTCGTCGAGGTCAATCGAGCCGTCTTGGGTAGTGAACCCGGGGGAACCGGCGGCGGCAGCCGAGCCGACTGCGATGATGTCTTCCATGTCGGCCTCCGTCACGTCGGCGTCGCCAAGATGCAACGAGGAGGAGGCTTGCGAGTAGAGGCCGCGGTGGAGAGGTGGCGTCGGCGAGGTTGCGTAGTCCGGCGGCGAGTACGTGTACGGCGGGTACTACATGCCGGCGAACGCGGGCGAGGGCATACGTTGGACTGGGCGCTCGTGGGGGAAGGTGATGTTTGGGTTGAAGCCACCGTGGGCGTCGCCATCGGCATAGCCCGGCGACGGCGTGCTCCATGGGTGCGGCGACGACGAGAACCCGACAGGAGAGCCGACCCTTTTTGCTGGCTCCAGGCCGCGTATGGGCCATGCCCACCGGGTGGATACGTCATCGCCGCGCGCGCCGCCTCGGCTTGTTCGGCCGCGGCGCGCTCCGCATGCTCCGCTGCCACCGCGGCCGCTCTCTCCCTGGCCTTCTTGGCCCTGTTGCGCCTATCGGCGGTGACGGCCTCCCGGCGCTCCACATCCGCCTTCCAGCCGGCGTTGCTCATGCCCGGGGGCTTGGACAACAACGCCCTCGACTTCCTTTTGCTTCGCCTGGGCGACGGCGGCAGCTGTGGGATCCGTCGCGGCGCGGGGCATCACGTACTTCTTCGGCGGCATGGCGGGCGGAAGGGTAGGGAGGAGGCGGGGTTTGGCGGGAGGAATGGAGAAGAGAGGGAAGCCGAGGGGGGGAGCGGGAGGAAACGGCGGGAAAAGGGCTTCCTCTCGCCGACAGAGCGGCCCCACGCCGCTTTTTCGCTTCTGCCGGCGCCCCCAGGCGACACCCGGTAGCTTGGGTTCGGGGCGGGATCGCCGGCTCCGGATTTGGCCCAAACCAACGCTAAACGAGGTCCTGGGGGCGCGACTGGGCTGATTTTCGGTCACCGGCGCTAAAAATTCGCCTGGGGGGGCCTGTTGGGGGCGCGGCTGGAGATGCTCTTAGGGCCATGGAGGTGCGGTGGATCCGAACCTTGTCGATGACGTGGCTTCATTTTTTGATGTCTTTATGACCTTTTTTTAGGGGTTTGTGTTCTGCTTAGAGAGGCGAAGCGGCGGCGGCTCCTTGAAGATGAAATATTGTTTTCCCCGCCTAGAACTCGTCTCAACGGTGCTTCTTGTGTCGTCGGAGGGTGGGTGGAGGTTTGTCTCCGACGAATCTCGCGTGACGTGATTCGGTTGTTGTTTGTCTTTGTTCGTTCGTGTGTCTACATGTTGAATCCTTTCGATCTACGCTTCTTTTCATCCGCGGTAAATTGTTGTTCTGGCACGCTGATCCTGTAGGGCATTAGCATGACAACTTTTTGACTGTTTAGTACAACAAGATTTAACCGACTTCGGTGTGGGAGGGGTAATAATGGTGGTGCGCCTTCAATTTGTTTTAGTGTTTTCAGTCGTCGCTAGATAATCTACTGACATGAATGTTATTTTTACTTTTGATGTTCTTTGTACTAACTGATAGTTGATGAATAGAATAGATCTTGATTGATTCTTGAAAAGAAAGAATAGAATAGATCTGAAGTTTTTTCTAAATAAAATAAAATAAAATTTTAAGATGATATGCCGCCTCAAACGTATCAAAGGCCTTGTAAGACATTATAAATTCATAATGCTTGTGGCAACTCATGGGTATTTAGCTACGTAATTAAATTTATATTACGGGAGTCGGTCTTGCGCTCGTGGTAAATTTGCAATTTCCATCAACCATTAAAGGTCTTACGCAGCCCGACCGACCGACCGACCGAACCAACAAAGCTTCCTCGTCTCATCCTCTGTTCGTCTCCAGCGGAGCGGCGGTGCAGCCACTCCGGCGGGCGGCGGTGTTGCACGGCGAGTCCAGCGGCTCCGGAGGCGAGGAGACCCCAGCCACCAGGAGACAACCGCACGCGGCTCGGCTACTCCGGCACTACGGGCGCCGCTTATTTCCCCCGGCACCAAGGGCCCGGCGGGCGGATCCGGCAAGCACGGGTGCCGCACCTCCGACGACTAGGTAACCGATTCTACCTATCGATTTTGCTCATCATGGGTCCTTTCGATTTCGCTCCAGCTTTGGCTCCATCCGCTAGCCCTAGCTTTGCACTCGTACTGTTCCCGGCCGGCGTGGACCAAAGGGATGATGAGGCTCCCTCTGACTGGATGTTCAGAATGTGGAAGAGAATCGTGAAGCAGTCAGCGACATCTCTGAATCCGGGCAAATATTCAGTGGAATGCCCGACGAATGGAAGGATATGAAGGTTACTTCTCTGTTCTTTAATGTTCAGAGCCAACAAGAAACTTACCGAATTCAGTATGTCATATGATTTTCCTGATGTCTGCTTCAAGCAACTTACTGAATTCAGTATGTTTGGACAGGTGAAAGACTGGCGTTTCTTCATGTGGCTGGACAAGTACTTGGACATGGTCGAGGAAATTTGGATGATAAATGTGCTCATCATGGGCACTGCGTCTGCTCACCACGTGTCACGAGAAATGCAGCGACGCGTTGATGCTACGAGGGCTTAAATTGATGCTACAATAGCTCAAATTGATGCTATTAGGGTTGAGACTACAGCACTGGATCGACATATCGACAAGTTGGCCGCCCAAAATGCAAAGCTTCAGGTTTTAGTGTACTTTCTTGTCGTCGTTTTTCTTCTAGTGTTGCTAGTGAAGCTAGTGAAGTAGAATGCCTGTGCAATTGATCGTGGTCACCATCCTGTATGAGACGGTGCTCGCTCTGTCGAATGGGACGAACATGCCGGGCTAGCTGGTTCTGTTGAGACACGTAGAGTTAGGAGAATTTGCAAGTTTGCCAAGGGGCAAGACCTTCATTTCACGTGGCATTACTAGGCTCAGAATCTTGAAATTCTTCAAGTAATTAGACATGGCAGATGACCAAGAAGGCAAAGAAAACGAGGGTGTATGATCTATATGGTGAACTAAAATAGGGCATATGATCCCCTGCATATGATCAAATCTCCCTGAGGGCTTCCGCGTCCTTACCCCAGATGGCTTTGTGAAAAGATAAATTCAGTGGCAAAATAAGCAACAAACTGACTGGTTACATACTCTCAACAACAACAAAATGTGTAAATTGGTACTTCGCCAAATATTAACAAGCTAATTGTCAAACAGAAATTTAGATAGCTCTATCTTGCCGTTCCAGTTTTTTTTTCCTTCCAGATTCTAGCTGATCCCATTCATTTGACAAGCCGAATGACGAGAGTGCTCTAAAATTGATAAACGCTTCTGCTTCTCTGATGATGGAGTGATTCCCTGATATCATCTTTGGCTATGGTTTTAGCAACTAGTATGGTAGGATATACCCCGTCGGAATCACTGTTTTTGAAAGGAGAAATCTATGAAAAGACATGTGTTTTGGCATGGCACAAATCTCCCTCTTCTCATCGCCAGAAGTGATTTGATTGAATTTATTGGAATGATAAGACATCTTGTTAAAACCGTAATAAGTTAACCATCCAATAAAGCTGTAAATGTGAACCTGGGACACTTAATTTAAGCAGGTGTTTTTATGTTTGTTGGATGGCTAACCTGTGCATTTGTTGCAAATGATCATATTTATTTTCTGTTATTGCTGCAGCTTTGTGTTCCAGGAGAACACTGAATTATATCACAGATATGAGAGGTACTTATTTAGTTTTATGAATTTCTATTGTATGTGTTTCCAACCGGTCAAGCCTTTGATAAGATATGCAACTTCTTATGCAGATTAAACCTTTCTTCATGTTCATGTTTCACTTATTTTTACACGATGAACTGGAAAGCAAATAAAGAACTAGTGCAGCCACCACAGTTTGAAGCAGAGGTTCTATGTTACCCAAAGCCAAAGATTCTTTGTGATTATTTGTCATGGAGGTAAGCAGGATGTGAGTTTTTCCTCATAAAAGAGCATATCTTGAACAAATTGAAAGTATTTCATTAGGAACTTTTCAACCGGCATGTCAGATCTGAATTTAGTTGTTCAACTTCAGCAACACATATGCTTAAATTTAGTGCTTAGCACTAAGTCGTGACAAATACTTATTAATGCCAGTGTCCCTTTTTCTTAATGGTATCCTGTTGCAAGGGCTTGACTGTTCTAGTAGTTAGAACATACCCATAAGAAAATGAGCTGACTCCTTCGCATGCTAATTCACAGGCCACAACCTGAAACCAGTACAACACATGCTTTTGGATACTATTGAAGTCCGGAAAAGGCGAAGACGGATCTCATGAGATACTGAAGGTCTTATGTCATCATCTACATGATCTAATAAGCCATTCAATTCTTACATTATCTACAGTCTCTAATCGCACAGTGTTTTCCTGAAGGGATCATTACCCAAGGACAAGAACGAGTTGCTCTCTCAGCAGTTTCAGATGAACTACAACAACGAACCGGAGATGTTAGGAAGGGTTCGTGCACTTAATTACCAGCATAAGGTATTCTGTCCATCATCCGAGAACTGTTTTTCAACAATTAATTAGAAGTACTGCTATGATGAGAAGAAGATGATTCTCGTAGTTTGGACCAGTTTCTCCGCTAATGGCCTACAGTGCAGTTGGTCAAAACCACAACCTCGAACTTGCTTAACCGTCTAAATCACCCCCCCCCTAACCTGCATAGACTGATTTTGATCTCGGTTCTCTTTTCTTCTTTCTCCTCTATCTCTCTCTCCTATTTTGTTTCCTTCTCTCTCCCAGCCATGATTCTCTCCAGCGCATGCCCTAGTTAAGAGGCAACTTGTTGCCGCTGGTGCTCATACATCAGCCCGGCCCTCACGGTGGCACTTCCTCACCTCTGGAGCCAACTCTGGCGGCGAGCCATAGGAAGAGATTGCAGAATCGGTGACGTGTTGGATGTCATATGGAGTTGTTTTGAAGAAAACCGGACTAAAAACCAGTTTAACTGGGTTCATTTGGGCGGGGGCGATTTTGGGTTTAGCGAGTTTAAGGCTGTGGAGGGCTTTTTTTTGCCCCCTCACCCCTGACACTTTCCTTCCCTCGCCCCCGCGTCGCCTAACCCTAGGCGGCATGGGCGGCTTCCCCCACAACACGCAGCCGGCCCCTCCACCCTCCCGCCGCCGCCGAAGGCCACCTCCAGGCGAAGCATGTGTCGTGGCAGCGGCGGGGTGTCCCGCCCATGGCTGTGATGCCGTGGCGCCCACTTGGCCCCAACCATACCGCCGGGATCTGGAGTTGTGCTTCCTGTTCGACTCCGACGTTCTCCACCCCCCCCCCGGCCCGTGGTGCAGCTCCATCCCTCCCCCCAAGTCGAGCTCGGGTCGCGTCCCCCCTCAGGCGACAACCATGGAGCTGTGGTGGTGCCTCGCGGCGGCCGCCGCCTCCTGCAGCGCGCCGACCGGGACCTTGGCTACGCGCGCGTTCCCCTTCAACAGCACAAGACCACCTCCCTCACCCTGGCAAGGGTGATTCCTGCTTGGCGGCCACGGACCTGCGTCCCCTCCCGCGTCCATGGCTGTCCGGGGCGGCTTCGGGTTCAGCAAGATGTGGGAGCTGCACTCCTTCCGGTTCCTTCGGCTCACCGACGCCTTGCGCCTCCGCACCCCCACCTTGCCGGTGCCCTTAGTTGGTTGTCCATCCCGGCGCGTCTTTGATTCCAACGCACTCCGGGAGCTGCGTCCCCTTCCTGCTCCTCAGGGTCGCCGACGTCCTTGCTGCTCCGGTCTCGGTAACCAGGTTCTGCACTTCCCTCCGGACTCCGGCTCATCCGGGCCTCCGGCTAGCGTCACATCGCTCACCGCTTCTCTTTTCGCCCAGTCGCCCACCTCCATACCCCGTTTGTCCCTTTGCTGCTCCGTTGCTCACACGTCCGGCGGCGCCCGGTGCCTCCTTCGGCGGCGGGCGTGGCTCCTATTTCCTGTGGTCGTGGTTTCGGCCTATGCTCGACTTCCTATTCTTTGATTTGTGCTCCGACGGCTTGGGATTGCTTAGAATCTGGCCAAGGGTCCTTTGCTGGCGGCAGAGACACCAGTGGGTGTCGTCCACTTCTTGGAGGCGCTGCTACGGCCGTTATCTGTGTGCTTCTTCGAGCATCAGGGGAAACCCTATGTCCGGTTCTCCGGATTGGACAGCGACGGCGTCTCGGCGTCATTCTCCTTTGTGAGGGCGTTGTCTTGTTTGCTTGCGGCGTCCTCGGTTTTGGATCTGGAGACGTTGGTTGTCTTGTTGTTGGTCTAGGCTGCTTCTCAGGATAGCTATTAGCTGTATTTTCTCTGTTTGGGTTGAGCATCCCATGTCTCTTTGCTCTGGACACCATGTTCACGCCTATTACGTGTACCATATTCTGTACTTGCTTAAACCTCTTCTATCAATGGAATGATACGCAAACTCTACGTATTTGTGTATTCGTGAAAAAAGTTTGAGGTTGTGACAAGTATAGGTTCCAATGCCGAAAACAACAATGAGAAGAAGATTGTTCCTCTGCTAATGGCCTAGAGTTTAGTTGGGAGTGTTTGTTTGCAGAGGCGGAAGACGGCGGAATTGTGATTTCGCCGGAGAGTGATGGCACGTAGACATGCATGGGGCCAGATAGGTTTTTTCTAGAATGATATGTTTTTTTTTTTGAACTTCAACCTTATTTATTTTTCTGGAATGATATGTTTTGAAACGACACGGTTATTAAAGCAAAGTCAATATTACGAATTTTTGAATGGATAATGCGAGGTCGGGCGTTCGATCTCTCGACCGGCTTCCCGTGCGTACGTAAATAAGTTTTTTTTTGAGACCGGCTTCCCGTGCGTACGTAAATAAGTGACTTTTTATTTCACGCGCGTCTCGGTTGGGCCTCGCACGCGCGCCGGCCCATGCGGGCGAGACCGCACGGTTCGCAGATCTCGGGTTTGTTTTGTCCCACATCGCCCGTCGTGGGACGGCACCTCCAGTTTATATACTGCGCTGGCTATCATGGTATCACCTCCACGGGAACAACAGACTGAGAAAAGAAAAATAAAATAAAAGAGGCCTTAGAGCCCAGAAAAAATAGAAAAGAGGCGTTTAGAGCCCAAGGAAAAAAAGGCCATAGTGCCCAATAAAATAAAAAGAAAAAGAGGAGCCCAAGGAAAAAAAAAATGAAAAGAGGCCTTAGTGCCCAAAGAGGCCAGAGCCGAAAAATCCCCAAGGCCCGTGCCCACACGAGAAAAGATAAAACAGTGTACCCATGGAAGGTTGTGCTAGACATTAGCACATGGCTTTTTTGTAGTGTCGAACCCTGCGTCCATTTTTTTTATAACTCTTGCGTGCCTTTTTTTCCTCACTCTTATATATAATATACAATAATTATTGCCGATAAACTTTGTCTTCTCTATTTTACCATTTTTCTTTCCAACTAACGGCATCAACCTCTAAGAACGGATCGAGGAGGATTTTACTGCATGGCACTTGGATAATCATGAAATTTTCTATTATTATATTTGATATAAGTAATTTACTACATGGCTTTTACTACATGGCTTTTTTGTAGTGTCGAACCCTGCGTCCATTTTTTTATAACTTTTGCGTGCCTTTTTTCCCTCACTCTTATATATAATATACAGTAATTATTGCCGATAAACTTTGTCTTCTCTATTTCCACACCATTTTTCTTTCCAACTAACGGCATCAACCTCTAAGAACGGATCGAGGAGGATTTTACTGCATGGCACTTGGATAATCATGAAATTTTCTATTCTTATATGCAAGGTTGGAAAAAGCGGTAGGCGTAAGCGAGGCGGTTGGCCTTCGCCTAGTGCCTAGGCGGTGCCTAAGCGCCCTAGGCGCTGCCTAGGCGGTAATATAGTTTTTACTCGTAGTGTATTTGTGATTATTATATGGGTGTTGGTATTAGTGTAGGGCATATAAATAAGTTAACTACCATCTACTGCCATTGGAATATAACCCGTTTGGCATATCGGTGTAGTATGTGGCATGATTTCTTGCTTGGGTTGGCAATTCCTTGCTTGCCCTGCCTAGACATCTATTTATGCCCTAGGCGAGGCGTTTGGCCATTGCCTAGTGCCTAGGCGTGCCTAAGCGCCTTCTAGGCACTGCCTTTTCCAACAGAGCTTATATGTAATATAAGTAATTGTTGCTGATAAAATTTGTCTATTGTATTTTCACATCATTTTCTTTCAACTGTGGGCATCAACCTCTAAGGCCGGAACGAGGAGGATTTTGCTGCATGGCACTTGGATAATTATGAAATTTTTTCTGCGAGAAACACATATTGTTTAGCTCTGCAACAACATATGCGTACTCTTGGTGTGGGAGCTACAAGTTTTTTTTTAGTTTGCAACCATGCGTCAATATTTATATTTTCAGCTATTATGTGTATTTTTTCCTGACTCTTATATATAATGTAGTAATTATTGTTCATAAACTTTTTTACAATATTTCCGCACAAATTTCATTCAATTGATGGCATCAACCTTTAAGAGCATCTCCAATAGATGACGTAGATGCAAAAATAACTAACTTTTACATCTCCGAGGCCTAAAAACCCCTCTCCAACAGATGATGTAGATGCAAAAAATAAATAAAATCACATCTCCATCTCTCGAAGATGTAAAATACAAACTTCGAGATGCAAATTTGCATCTCCACCTCCACTAGATGTAAAAACAGCGGTTGCGCGCCAACCGCCCAACTACCTTCATTTCCTTTGCGCCCTGACCGCCTGTTGCTTGCCCAACTCTGTCGCCGGCTGATTTTGCCCAAATTTGCCGCCGCCTGCACGCCCCACCGCGACTCCACCCTCCTGCCTCGTCGAAGTAGTGGCGGCTGTCCCCCGCAGCCGCAGATTTGATTTCGGCCGCCGCATCAAATCGAAGCTTCACCGGAGGTCCGGTTGCCGTAATAGCTTCCACGACGCGGTCGTGAATGGGTTGGGCTTGTTCCTAGCCTCGACCCACCGCCTGAGGTAGGGGAGGCACTCCACGCCACCCGCCTGACGGCCGCCCGCCTCTGCCATTCTTCTTGTCGAGCGAAGCCGGCCGCCCACAATGCCGAGCTCCTGCCTTCTTTTTCTGTAGGGTTGTGGTCATCTCCTTTGCCAGCTGTCACCGCCGCCCGCACAAGCCACTATCGAACGGGTGCCCAACCCATAGCTGGCCGATTTCTTCCACCCCGCAAGCAAGGTGTTCGACGAAATTCCCCTAAGGTAAAAAATCGAGCAAATTTGAAGGTTTTTTGTTGGGGTTGGAGAGGTAGTTTGACGGCGATTTCGGCATTGTACATGAGCTCGTGCCACTCCTCTTTTGTGGATGATTCCTCGTCAGATGCGGAATATGATTTGATCGAAGAAGAGGACATTGATATGCTAGTGGCGATGCACAAGAGGAAGAAGCCGAAGCACGGCGGTTCTGTCTATGGCCGTGAGTTCATCCGGAGAGAACGGGTTGAGGCACACAATAGGTTGATGCGCAACTATTTTGGTTCATCACCCATTTTTCATGAGAGGTACTTACGACGCCGGTTCAGAATGTCCAAAGATATGAAGGTGTACAATTAAATTAGAGGTCTGGCGCGCATTTATCAACTTCAGAAGGATTTGATGAAGGACTATTAAAAATGGCATGGCGAAAGAGCCGCCTAGTTTCATTATTTATTTGTTGTATTGGGCAAAACTTTGTTGCATTTTGTGTTGCATTTGATCTTGCGGATTTGATGAATTATATAATAATTTGATTTTTTTGCGGGAATAGATATTGTGGACATGTGAAATTTTAAGTTGTTTCTGGAATGTTTTATTTTAATCTGTGCGAGTGTACAACAGCTGTACAGTGGCCGTCGGCAGCTTTTTACATCTTCACTTTGCATCATCGATTGGAGCTGCTTTTTTACATCTCTAATAGGGTTGCCTCTTTTCTAGAGATGTAAAAAACACTTTCTAAATATGTAAATAAATTGTTACATCTTCTGTTTTACATTTTTAAATTTATATATTCAATTAGAGATGCTCTAAGGCTGGATCGAGCAGGACTTTATTGCATGACACTCAGATTATTGTGGAATTTTCTCCGTGAGAAGCGCGTATTGTTTGGCTGTGGAAGAATGTATGCACACTCTGGATGTGGACCTACAAGTGCTTGCATGGTCGGCTCTCGCTCAAGGTCCGCAAATGTTTCTTTTTCCTAGTTTTGAATCATACGTCAACGGGATTTGTTTTTCAACTTTTTAAGAAAACTTGTATTACTCATTCATTTTTTTGGAGAAATGTATTACTCATTCATAGGGTCATTACAATCAGCTTGTACCACTTCTAAAACCCTGGGCGGGCGCCAGGTCGTAGTTCTCTGTTCAATTCTAGCAAACTAGCAAGATAGTCACTAGCATTATTTTGACTACCGCTTACATGAGTAACACGCGTTTCTCTAAGACCTCTCAGAATTTTGATCTCCTTAATGAGGGCAGCATATACCGATCTATCCACCTCCTTCCCTTGGATCATGGAAACCGCAGAGAGCGAATCCATTTCAATGATAATGGGAGAAGTGCTTCGCTGAAGGGCCAGCGAAAGCCCTTCCATGCAGCCACAAAGCTCAGCTTCCAACGCATCCTGGCACGAAAACAGTTGTCTGCACTTCGAGAAAATAACATCGTCAACTTCATTACGTAAGATCATTCCGGCACCCGTTGTGCCATCCACATTATACGAGCCATCTGTATTAAGCTTGAGCCAACCCTGAGCAGGTGGATTCCACCTTACAGCATTCACCACAGATGTGGAGATCGACTCTCTTTTCTCATACGATAAACTCACCTTCATTTTCCTGGGTCAGCGGATGAGTTTGATCTGATTCTAATGATGCAATCCAGATAACTTTAGAGAAATCTACATGAGGCATCCACAGGGGGGGCGGTTTTTGATGCAGCACTTCATTCTGCACATACCAACATCTCCAAAAAATGAATAAGATCATGCTTCACTGTGATTCATCAAGTGTTTCTAGGACCTGGAGCAGCCATTCATTGCCTGAATTCTTAATTGATTCAATTGGCGGTAATTTACAGACCTCGGCCATGGCACCGTACAAATGCCGAACTAGTGGACATCGTAGCAATGGAGAAAGTTATCCTCCGGCTCCAAGGCACAGACTGGGCATAGTGAGGACACTTTTAGCCCTATCTTGTGCTTATTCTGCCAAGTGGGCCAACTATTTGATACCAATCTCCATGCAAAATTCTAGACAGTGAGAGGTACCTCTGTTGACCAGATTAACCTCCATAAGGATCTGTTTCCACTGGGATTTGTGCTGCTAGCTACCGCGCTGCTCCTACGTGCCTCTTCAAATGCCATATCATATGCGCTCTTGACAGAGAATCGACCAACACTAGTGCAGAACAGGGCTATAGCACCGGTTCGTAAGGCCCTTTAGTGCCGGTTCTGTAACCGACACTAAAGGGTGGGGACTAAAGGTCCCCCCTTTAGTCCCGGTTCAGCACAAACCGTCACTAAATGGCCACCACGTGGCACGAGCCCACGCTGGGGGCAGGGAGACCTTTAGTACCGGTTGGCAACACCAACCGATACTATAGGTTTTTTTTATTTTTTTTGAAAAAAAAATTGATTTTTTTTCTTCTGATTTTCAAATTTCTGAATTATTTGACGATTTAATCTCTAATCACCCCTCATCATTTCAAATCATCTAAGTTCCCGGTCGGTCACCCATCCTCTCAGTACTCCAGCCTGAGCACGCTTAACTTCCGAGTTCTATTCCTCTTAGTTTTCAAGTCTGCACTTGTTGTTTACCTGACAATAATAAGTTGTCAATCCTATTAACCCTCAGGAGTTTAGCTTGATCATGAAGTCACACGTTTTCACCGTTTGAGTTTGAAACTATTATTCTAAAAAATAATAATTATTTATTAACACTAATATTTCTTGAATAAGTAGTTTGACCATAGTTTGACCATAGTTTGACCAAAATTCAAAAAAACTAAAATAATTATTTATTAACACTAATATTTCTTGAATAAGTAGTTTAACCAAAAATAAAAAAAAACTGAAATTTGAGGATATCTTTTTTTTTGTTTAAGAATTTGAGGATTCTAAAAGTTTGCAAAACGGCCTACGGCGGTCGAAATCGGATGCGGATTTTCGTGCTGATTTTTTTGATATATTATGCATTTTTTCTACATCGTATGCAAAAGATATTGTCGTTTTACACTTTTTCCTAACACTTTTTTGCAAAACATGTCGAAATTTATGTTTTTAAATTTTCCTAACTACTAGATGTAGTAACATAACTACACCTCGAAGCATTTTAATTTTTGAAGTTTTTATCATTTTCTTTTGGTTTTTGTTCAAAATAGAAATGGCGATAGGGGCGGGGGTAGAGTTTCAAAATTGCCCTTTAGTCCCGGTTTATGTCTCCAACCGGGACTAAAGATTAGACCCCTTTAGTCCCGGTTTGTGATACAAACCGGGACTATAAGTTGGCCCTTTAGTCCCGGTTTGTGTCTGGCCGGGACTAAAAACTCGTGAACCCGGGCCTTGACCTGCCACCACCCCTTTACTCCCGGTTTGTGATACAAACCGGGACTATAGGTCAGAAATGAACCGGCACTAATGCATAGCCGTTCGAACCGACACTAATGGTCACATTAGTGCTGGTTCATTTACAAACCGGGACTAACGGGCTAAACATTAGGCCCTTTTTCTACTAGTGCAAACCGACTGGGGCCCCAAGCCAACACATCCTCTTCCCGCCTTGGGGAGGCCCTTATCTTCAGAATTTCAGACACATCAGCTGCAGCGAAATACTTTGACACTTGATCATACTTCCATGAACCATTCTCGTTTAGCAAGTCTGCCACAAACCGGATTCAACACCTCCCTTGTGCTGAGATAGATTTGTAAGAAAAAGGTCTCGGTATCCAATTATCTGCCAAATTCTTATACTTGTACCACTACCGATCCTCCAAAGCAGTCCCTTCTTCAAAAGATCCAATCCATGGCTAATAGCTTGCCATGAAGATGACGAGTTACCCATGAACACAATATCTTCTAGTTTCCCGTTTGAGTAGTATTTTGCATTCAAAACTCGAGCGCACAGACTTTCCGGTCTATTGATTGATCTCCAAGCTTGCCTTGATAACAAGGCCTGGTTAAAAAGGAGAAGATCTCGGAGTCCCACCCCTCTCTTTGATTTCGTCTGCAGTAGATGATCCCTTGTTTCCAATGCACTTTCCTCTTGCCCTTTGCAGAACCCCAATAGAAGTTTCAAATCATTCTAGTAAGATCATCACATAGCGAGTAGGGTAGTTTGAATACCCCCATACACTACAAAAAAATACACTTCCGTGATGATACATGTTTGTCACAGTAGGTCGCGTTTTTTGTCATGCATGTACATCCATGACAAATTTATGACAGAATCAAGATAGTCATACCTATGCTGTCGTAGAAGTGTTCCATGACATTACGAAAATTACCATCACGGAAGTGTCCACTTCCATGACGATAAATCGCGCGTCACAAAAGTGCTTTCGTCAAGGGTGACCGACACGTGGCATCTACCGTAACGGAACACTGTTAAGCTATTGGGTCGGGTTTTGGATCCGATAACCTGTTAACAGCCCTGACCAATGAGGATTTTCCACGTGTAAAATCATCATTGGCTGGAGGAAACACGTGTCGGCTCACCGCCGGGACAGATGTCATCCACTCATTGGACAGAAGGCGCCTATGATACGTCGACATGTGGCACGGCCCAACAGAGGCCCATTCTTTGTGAGAAGGCGGCCCATTTGACTTGGTCAAAAGGTGGCTGGCTGGCCCATGGAAAGCCTGTTAACGGCCTGTTCGCATATAGCCCATTTACAGCCCGCTAACCCAAAGCCCGTTATGCCCTATTCGAATTAGGCCCAGTAGCGTCATTTGGGCCATCTTCCAGCCCGTTTTTACTTCTGGCCCATGTATGGCCCATGACGTCTTTCGGCCCATATGAGGCCCTATGTAACTCTTGGCCTATTAACGGCCCGTGGTGAAACTGGCCCATAATGAATAGTGTATCACTTTACACCCATTAACGGCCCGTGGTGAAACTGGCCCGTATAGAACAGTGTATCACTTTATACCCATTAACGACCCGTTATTTCGTTGGGCCGTTTCCAGCCCATGTTATCTTTCGGCCTTCTCAAAGCCCATTTATTCTTGGGCTCATTTCCAGCATTCGTTTACTTACGGCCCGTTACTGTCATTTTCTGCTTGTGGGCCAAATTTCTCCCATGGTTACAGTCGGCCCGTTTGTGGTCCGTTAATACGTTGAGCCATTTTCACAGCGTCATCAAATACGGCCTATTAACGATGCCCGTTATGGTCGGCCCATGGACGGACGATTCCAACTCTAGCCCGTTTACGGCCAGAATGCGGTCTGTTTGGCCCATGTTTGGCCAATCGATCATACGGCCTGTATAAGGCCCATTGATGATACGGCCCATAGAAGGCCCACTGTTTCTACGGCCCGTAGAAGGCCCACTGTTTCTACGGCCCGTAGAAGGCCCACTGTTTCTACGGCCCGTAGAAGGCCCACTGTTTCTACGGCCCGTAGAAGGCCCACTGTTTCTATGGCCCGTAGGCCCAGTGTCACTACCGTGGTGTTTATTGTGGCCTAGTTTTAAAAAATAGGTTATTGCAGCCACTAGCAAACCGCAGAAAAAGAACTGCACTGACTACAAGCAAACAAATAAACAAGACAACAAGGAAATAAATAAGCAAGCAACTTACACTAGGCTATCACGGCTATTACACATATTACATCCACTAGGCATCAAAGTTCGCCACCAGTGCAAATATAGGGAACACAGCAGCATATAAACGCCGCAGCAAAACAAGTCCAGAACTGAAACCACTTCAGAAGAGCTCAAGAAACAATATCCTGGGTACCCATAATGCTGGCAAGATGCTTAGCAAGCTTATTAACTTTCTCTTGTTTGGCGCTTAAGTCCTCCAGCGCTTCTTTGTTGCACCGAAAGTATGCATCTGAATTCTGCAGGGACTTCCTCGGTCCTTGGCTTCTGTCGCATAACATCTGATCGATGTCTTTCAACTTGAAGTTGAGACTCAAGAAGCGAACTGATTCAGCAACGAGTTCAAGAGCTGGTGCCGTGATGGTAGCCAAGAACTTTCGAATGCTACATCAAGACAGGACTTTGGGGTTGTCTCGGTGTCTTCAATATAGTTTTTATTAGCTTTCTTGTAGACCAACAGGGATGTCTCACTATCTTGAACCTTATCTGCATTACTTCCTTTACCATTGCATAACAGGGTACTCTTCTCCAATATTTTATCCGCGTTCTAAAAGAGAAACAAACAAACACATCTCAGGTTTACAATGTAGTATATGAAACTCATTTTGGTAAACCAGTTCGGTAGTAAGGTGGACAGGATAACAACATGAAACAAACATATATCTATGTAGTATGGTCCCTGTATGGTCTATATCATTCTAGTTTATGTTGCCAAATCAAGATAGATACATTTCGAATCATATCTATTTAAGACAAAGCAGCATAGACAGAATATAAGTGTGGGAAACTACACAGCAATAACAACACTTGTAATGTGCATGGCATGAGAACATAACTGTTTATTCAATTTAAACTGAAATCAACATAGAGCAAGTTACAACAGCAAACAGCCAAACATGTTGAACAAACAGGTTTAAAACATACCTGTTGCGCCATTGGAGTTTCAATTGCATCCTTCAAACTTGAAATTGGTTGGTATCAGTAAATACAGTGATGCAAGAGCAAAGTAGTATGAACCATAGCTACGGAACCTGACCTGAGAACAATTCTTCTTCTGCTTTAAGCGTTGACTTCGGGTTCGGCGTGGTGGTCCTCGTGATTTGGGCACTGCAGTTGCCTTACTAACTTTCGTGTTTGGGTGCTATGTGGTGGAGACGGTCTTTGTGTCAACGGAACTGGGTGCCTATCTGTTGGGGTTGGGGTTAGAAGGGGTGTAGCTGGTTCTCTGTCCAACTGGGTAGGGGTACAATCTGCATGAGTGTGGGTTATGTGTGGTGGGGCTGGTTCTTGGGCAAGTACAACCGTGGTTCTATCTGCATCGACAGGTAGCACGATATTTTCTGAAGACCGTGTTTTTACTCCCACAGATACTGCCATCACTCCCTCCAATTGAAATGGCTGATAAACAAGAAAAGTAATTGAATGTACAAACATTGTAAGATAGATAGGTGCAATGGATAGTAGGGAAGAAAACAGAGCATGAAATAATTCACATTCATGTTGTCTAAGCAAACATAATAGCAGGACATAATTTCACATATATGATGGCTAATTAAACAGGATAGCATGACACAATTTCACATGTATGATGGCTAATAAACAGGATAGAATGACATACTTCAAAATATGATGACTATGTAAACAGGATGACATGATATAACTATACGATGTGTCTATTAAAGTGGTTGGCATGCCATAAATGACAAACATGTCGTCGATGGAAACATGATGGCATGATATAATTCACGGATAGAATGACATAATTTAAAATATGATGACTATGTAAATAGGATGAGATGATATAACTATATTATGTCTTTAGAAAATGGGTTGGCATGCCATAATTCAGATACATGCTGTCTATGTAAACATCATGGCATGACATAATTCAAATATATGATTTATATACTAAGGAAGTGAGCAGAGGGCAATCACATATATGATGTGTCAACTAAGGAGATGGCATTCATTATTGTGTATATGATGTAAAAACTAAGCATTGCAATATAACATATGCATTATATGAGTAATATAACCCTGCCAAGTTTGAGCATACACCTCAGGGGGATAATAGGACTGTTCATCTGCCTCTGAATCCTCCTCTGAAGAGCTATCTGTAACCAGCAAGATATCTGCTTCAGCAGGTAGCATTGTCTGCTCTGAAGACCTTATTTTCACTCCAGATTTCTCCATCACCAATTCAAATGGCTGATGCACAGGAAGAGCAGTTGAATATACAAACATTGTCGACAAAAGCAATGAGAAATACAAAAAAGGACAACATGATATAATTCACATATATGACGCTTGCCTAAACAGCATGGCATTGCATAATTCACATACATAATGCCTTGCAACAAGATAACATTGCATAATTCACATATATAATGTCTTGCAACAATATGGCATTGCATAATTCACATATATGGTAATTAGACACTAAACAGGTGGCATTCACACAAAGCATGTCTAAACTAAGCAAATGACATAGCAATGCAAGATACCATACGCACGATATGAGCAACATAACCCTGCCAAGTTAGGGCATGCACCTCGGGGGGGAAATATGACTGGTCATCTGTCTCTGAATCCTCCTCTGAGGAGCTATCGGTAACCAGCAAGACATGCACTTCGTCAGATAGCATTGTCTGCACTGAAGACCTTGTTTCCACTCCAGATTTTTCCATGACCGTGCCGAATGGCTGATGCACAGGAAGAGTAATTAATGTACTAAAATTGTTGACAAATTTAATACGTAATAAAAAACGATGGCATGATATAATTCACATATAAGATGACTGGCTAATCAGGGTGGCATTGCAAAATTCACATATATGATGCCTGGCTAGACAAGATGGCATTGCATGATTCACATATACGATAAAGAAACTAAACAGATGGCATTGACACAAAGCATGTCTAAACTAAGCAGATGACATCTTTAATATATACAGTAAGCAATGCAAGGCACCATATGCATGATATTACCAACATCAGCATGCCAAGTTAGAGCGAAGACCTCATGGGGTAAATAGGAGTGGTCTTCTCCTACGAATCCCCCTCAGAATAGTTATCTTCCTCTTGATTACGATCCAAAATGGGTGGAGGGGGGCTGCCTTTGCGCCCACCATGGAACGACGTCTGCATGAAATTTTATTGCCATGCAAGGCTCGTATCTTTTGCTCTACATGATAAGTTCCATTGTGTACAATAACTGGCATGCATAGGAATAAAACATAGTGAGATTATGTAAGGAGTGCATGCACAAATCCAGAGTGATGGTAGCAAACTGTGGATAGACCCAAAACCAATGATAGCAGGCAGATAATAGCTTTAGTTAAAAAATATAGATAATGACTCCTTTAATGTTTGTTTGCACCCAACATGAAACTCATAGTAGACACCGGAGATTAACCAGATAGTAGACAGATAGTACTGATTGCTGCCCCAATATGTACCCCACAACCATTTAAAAACTCAATTTTTAGCATTAGTTTGGACCCGACTCGGAGTCTAATAGGTGAACACGACGATAATGTATCATGTCATCATATTAAGCGACGCATAACGTAAGCATGCACGAAAGAGTGCGACCTCTCTTGCGGACCCGTGTAGTCCTCAAGGTCATCTGATCACTTGATGATGTTAATGCAGTTGTCGTGGCTGCCGGCGGCGGGGAAGAAGATCTGAGGCGGCGAAAGACAGTTTGGAGAGCGGATCTCTGCTGTGGTGAACCCTTCCATCGTTGGAGCAGCTGAGCTGGGGTGGAACACAGCGCCGCAGGAGCAGGACAAACAACACAAGGTTTTCTTTGACACATATCTGTATAAGACTTGTTTGAATTTGAGGATTCTAACAATGCAGGGATAGAAAATAGACATGAATAATAGGAATGCAAGTGCAAAACAGAGAATTTAAAAACACAGGATTTCTGCCAATCTGGGTGTTTGATTCACAACAATTGGAAGATCACAGGATGCAAAAAAGCATGGTGAGATTTAGTCAAACCACAGAAAATGTACGATTATAATGCTATTATGCTACTATCTCTTAGTCTTGTGCTCGATGAATAGGAATATGAAAAGGAGGAGAAGTGGAAATTAGAATTCCTACGGTTTTTCTTTCAAGGAGACACTAAAGGAACAAATCCTACAGTTTTCCTTTGCTCCATTCCTTTGCACCAAATTCATGAAAAGTAGTACCATAGGAAACTTTCCAATTCCTATGTTTTTCATTCATTTTTCCTTTCAAGCACTGGCGATTCTAGTAGGCAGGCTTGAGCAAGGAAAATCCTCACTAAAAAATGTTTTTGTGCTACTTCTATTACTTTGGACCCAGGCCACTGCCATACTAGCTCAACTCCCAGGCCCATCGAGAAACGCACAACTCAAACGCGCAGAGACAAATAATGATGGCGTTCAAGAGAGTCCATCACGGATAGCTAAGTTGCCTGGTACCTCACAGCTTGTCATATAGTAGGATAAAATAATCGTATTTCCCATTACTACGAGTGCTCAGTGAACAATATATATATAACATGTAGAGTAAAAAAAGATGCAACAAGTGTACAACCTCTTTGGCGAAGCCATGTCGATCTCAGCGTGATTGGGTCGGCCGGTGAGGACGCTCCAGCTGACTTTGCTGTCGGAGGAGGGGAAGAAGATCTTAGGCGTCTGGAGATGGAGCCCGAGGTACTGCTCCGCTGTGATGGAGGGTTTCATCGTTGGAGCAGCTCCGGTGAGTTGGACGATGCCGAGGCTGAAGCAGGACAAGGAGACAACGAACAACGTTAACCTGAGTGGAATTCTAATAGCATCTCCAATACATGACTTAAAATACATAACCACAAAATGCTAGATGTAAAATACATCAGCCGCTCATCTCTGAACTTAAGCATTAAACTGAACTTAAGCGCCGAAACTGAATTTTGTTGTCGAAACTGAATTTTGTGTCGGCCGAACGCACTAGCAAGGTGAGGCTACACGTCGGTCGATCGACTTTTTCATCTCTGGTCGGTCGATTTTGCAGCCGTTGGATACAAAATCAAGGGCCTGCGGTTCATCTTCAACCTCCACCTCGAGCCGCCACCACCACCGGCCAAACAATGACCCCCCGTCATGACGGTGATACGTCTCCAACGTATCTATAATTTTTGATTGCTCCATGCTACTTTATCTATTGTTTTGGACTATAATGGGCTTTATTTTCCACTTTTATATTATTTTGGGGACTAACCTATTAACCGGAGGCCCAGCCCAGAATTGCTCTTTTTTTCCTATTTCAGTGTTTCGAAGAAATGGAATATCAAACGGAGTCCAAACGGAATGAAACCTTCGGGAACGTAATTTTCTCACCGAACGTGATCCAGGAGACTTGAACCCTACTCCAAAGAGTGCCAGAGGCGGTCACGAGAGTGGGGGGCGCGCCCTCCCTCCTGGGCGTGCCCCCCTGCCTCGTGGGCCCCCTGACACTCCACGAACGTACTCCTTCCTCCTATATATACCTACGTACCCCCAACAGATCAAGGACGGAGCCAAAAACCTAATTCCACCGCCGTAACTTCCTGTATCCACGAGATCCCATCTTGGGGCCTGGTCCGGAGCTTCACCGGAGGGGGCATCCACCATGGAGGGCTTCTACATCAACACCATAGCCCCTCCGATGAAGTGTGAGTAGTTTACTTCAGACCTTCGGGTCCATAGCTAGTAGATAGATGGCTTCTTCTCTCTTTTTGGATCTCAATACAATGTTCTCCCCCTCTCTCTTGGAGATCTATTCGATGTAATCTTCTTTTTGCGGTGTGTTTGTTGAGACCGATGAATTGTGGGTTTATGATCCAGCTTATCTATGGAAAATATTTGATTCTTCTCTGAATTCTTTTATGTATGATTAAGTTATCTTTGCAAGTCTCTTTGAATTATCCGTTTGGTTTGGCCAACTAGATTGGTAGTTCTTGCAATGGGAGAAGTGCTTAGCTTTGGGTTCAATCTTGCGGTGACCTTACCGAGTGACAGAAAGGGTTGCAAGGCACGTATTGTATTGTTGCCATCGAGGATAACAAGATGGGGTATCTATCATATTGCATGAATTTATTCCTCTACATCATGTCATCTTGCTTAAGGCTTTACTCTGTTTTTAACTTAATACTCTAGATGCATGCTGGATAGCGGTCGATGAGTGGAGTAATAGTAGTAGATGCAGAATCGTTTCGGTCTACTTGTCACGGACGTGATGCCTATATACATGATCATTGCCTGGATAACCTCATAACTATGCTCAATTATGTCGATTGCTCAACAGTAATTTGTTCACCCACCGTAGAATACTTATGCTCTTGAGAGAAGCCACTAGTGAAACCTATGGCCCCCGGGTCTATTCTCATCATATCAATCTCCATCACTTTATTTACTTGCTTTGCTTTTACTTTTTTACTTTGCATGTTTATACCAAAAATACCAAAAATATTATCTCTATCAGATCTCACTCTCGTAAGTGACCGTGAAGGGATTCAGTAGCTATCGTTTTGTGTAGGTACGTGGGACTTGCACGTGGTCTCCTACTGGATTGATACCTCGGTTCTCAAAAACTGAGGGAAATACTTACGCTACTGTGCTGCATCATCCTCTCCTCTTCGGGGAAATCCAACGCAAGCTCGAGACGTAGTAAGAAGAATTTCTGGCGCCGTTGCCGGGGAGGCTTACGCAAAAGTCAACTTACCAAGTACCCACCACAATCCCTATCTCTCGCATTACATTATTTTCCATTTGCCTCTCGTTTGCCTCTCCCCCACTTCACCCTTGCCGTTTTATTCGCCCTCTCTTTCCCAATCTCCTCCTCTTTTTCCCTTTGCCTTTTGTTTGCTCGTGTGTTAGTTTGCTTGTTTGTCGCGATGGCTCAAGATGCCACCAAATTGTGTGACTTCACCAATACCAATAATAATGATTTCCTTAGCACCCCGATTGCTCCTCTTGCCAATACCGAATCTTGTGAAATCAATACTTTGTTGAATCTTGTTATGAAAGATCAATTCGCCGGCCTTCCTAGCGAAGATGCCGCTACTCATCTGAATGGCTTCGTTGATTTATGTGATATGCAAAAGAAAAAAGATGTCGATAATGATGTCGTTAAATTGAAGCTATTTCCTTTTTCGCTTAGAGATCGTTCTAAAGCATGGTTTTCATCTTTGCCTAAAAATAGTATTGATTCTTGGAACAAGTGCAAAGATGCTTTTATCTCTAAGTATTTTCCTCCCGCTAAGATTATCTCTCTTAGGAACTATATTATGAATTTTAAGCAACTTGATCATTGTAACATCCCAAAATTCTAAATTTTGGAATGTTATAAACAAATAGATAGATTTGATTGATTGCTTGATTGATTGACTGAAAGTGAGTGATTTCGAAACTTTTTGAAAGTTAAATGAGAGGGAATAAAAGGACTTTCCCAAACTTTCATTTGCTTTTATGATCTTCGGGAATTCAAATTCTTTTCATCACAAAACCCTGGAGAGAAGATGACATGACTTCTTCCATTTATTTAAATGACAAGGGTGTTGAAAATATTTGAATTTCATTTGGAAAATATTTCCAATTCAAAACTTTATGCAACTCAATGATTTTCACGGCGAAGATAAAATGACTTCTTCAAAACATATGAAATATGAGTTGGAAGTTTCATTATTTCATATTTGGGATTTCTCAAATTTTGAAAATAGGATCATTGGATTTATTTAATTATCTTCATAAAGTTTTTCCTATAAAAATATTTTGAGAGGGAATAATATGACTTTCCCAATATTTAGGAAAAATGGAGATATTATAAATAAATCAAAATTTGGTTTTGGAAGATTTATTTTGCTTAGGCAAAAATGAGCATTTTAAAAATATATGCATGTTTGCCGTTTTTAAAGTTCATTTTGTTCGACTCATTTTAGGAGTCGGGGAAAATTTGTTTTATTTAATTTGGAGTTCATTTGGTATTTTTTTTAATTCTTTTGATTTAATTTTATAAAAAAAAACGCGCCCCCCCTGGGCCAAGGCCCAGCCAGCCGAACCCGGCCCACCGACCGCCCGGCCCATCTCCTCCCCTCGCGCTCGCTCCCCCGCTCGGGAGAGTCCCGCCGCCCGCTGCCGCCGAGTCCGGCTAGGACACGCCGGACCCCGCCGCCGTGCCCCCTCCCCCAAGCAACCCGGCGCCCCCCCCTCCTATTTAACCCCGCCGCCGCCCCCTCCTCTCCCCTCAACCGCCCCGCCGCCGACCTCCACCCGAGCCGCCGCCGTGCCCGAGGTCGCCGCTGCCGTCTCCGTCGTCGCCGGAGCACCCGCCGCCTCCCGCCGCCCCTCCCGGCCCCGCCGCCCCCTCGCCGCCGTCGCCCGACCCCCCCGGAGCCCCGCCGGAGCCCCGCCGGCGAGAGCCACCGGAGGTAGCCGCCCCGCCCCGATCCGGTTACCCCTAAAAAAAATAACCGATCCGGTTTATTTAAAAAAAATGTTCGGTTTTTTTCAAAAAAAAAACCTAGATTGGTTTTAATTTTTCGGTTTTCTTAATTAACGAACGTTCACCGAACCGTTCGTTTCAATGAACGTGTTCGTTGGATTCGTTTACATTAACTAACGTCCGTTATTTAATCCGTTCGTCGTTTTCTTTTAAATCGGATTTAATCCGTTATTTTTCAGATTCGATTTCCGATCTGATTTTCAAATCTGTTTTATTTCTTGCTCGTTTATCGGAATCAGGTGATTCAAGCGCCTGGAGTTTCGTAACGAAACCGCCGTTCCGACTAACCTATTTACACAGAGTTTTGCTACTGTAAAATTTTGACTTAATTTCAGATTTGCTAAACCGAGTCGTTCTCTCTCGAGTTCCGACTTTCGATGCTTTATTTGATTCGATTCTTTTGCAACCAGGGTTCTTAAGTTGAACTATCTGGTTAGATCTTTTATTCGAGATTTCCCCGTGCATTAGATGAGTGCTTATTGTATGCTTGTTGTTTTGTCTGCGTTAGATCACCCGGAGTGCGCCGCTTGTTACTTCGAATCTCTAGGACTCACGGATCATCAGCAAGGCAAGTAACACTTTGATCATACCTTTTCTACTACCCAGTTTTATGCATTAGATCTATTCCTCAAACACTTGCATGTTTAGGATCTAATTAAATTGTGGGATGGGAAGTAGATTGAGGTAGTACCTATTACCTGTTTTCTTATGAAACCTTGGGAGTTACTTCTACGTTTGCTTAATTATGCCATGCTATGCTAGTAGACGTGGATTGGGTGAGTGAATATCCATGACAGATGTGAGATTGTTAATTAATGGTTTATCTAAGGTGGCAACTTAAACACACATCCGGGTGGATTGAGGCACTGGTTTCTATCAGGACTTGCCTGTATTTCTTCGGAACGCCTCCCTGGCTCTATGGGATCATTTGATTATTCAAACTAGTAACTTCCGTGTGCAGCCACTAGCCAATTATGGGCTCTCGCGTAGTTGACTAAGTTGTGCGAACTCTTACGGGTAGGCTAGCAGATCTAGGGGATGTAGGTTGGTACGGTCAACCCACATGTAAGGTGCTAGCGCTACTGAAAGACTATGTCCCGGTCATCCGATTCTCAAACACCATGTAGTGCGAGAACTAAGCGGAGGCGATCGAGTCTTGTGGGGAAAAGTCATAAACCTCTGCAGAGTGTATAAACTAATCATGATTAGCCGTGTCCCCGGTTATGGACAAATCTTGAGTATCTAGTACTTGAATATCATGTGAATCCCAACATGTTACTTCTAATAATAAAGTTATTGGGTTTTAATGAGTACTTTTAATTGGGATTGAGGATGCTGTCAACCATTCTCAATGTTCAACAACCACCATGATAGTTAAATAAATTTATTCCTTTGAAGTAGGGAAAAATTGGCTTTTCGCAAAAACTGTAACCATAGAGCTTTCCACCAGCCATATATGCATGTAGTATAGCCTATTCCTTCATTACCCTCTATGTGTTACATTGCCAGCATATTCCATGTGCTGACCCATTTTCGGGCTGCAACTTTTCATGTTGCAGACTTTTCAGACGACGAGTAAGTGATACGTTAGGGTTACGATTTCCTATACTCAACTTTGCCGTTGGTGTTGATGGGAATCCACAACCTTGTTGCTTCCGCTATGTTTTGGATTGAGGTAATAGTTTTTACGTTACTTTATACATGTGATTTACCTCTGTTATAAATCCTTCGAGTGTTGTGTGTGTCAGAATACCGATCCAGGGATGACACGAAAGCACGAGACTTGATCCTTTCGGGTCGGGTCGCTACAAGATGGTATCAGAGCACATGTTGACTGTAGGACGTGACCCTAGAAACTGACAAGCCCATTGGAAAGATTTTTCTCTACAACTTCATTTTCAAAAAGATCTTTTACCTCTCTTCTTTTCTGAGCTTATTCAAATATTCCCTTTTAGTGAGACCATACCCCTTTCCCTTTTGACCACTCGAAGATTTGACTAATGAGACCACTCCAAGGAGACAAGATAACGGACAACTAAGACCATTTGGAATGAAGAGGACTTTACCTTGTAAACGGAAACTACAACTGTTGAAGACTCCGAAGACTTGGAGAATTTGAAGGCTTTGAAGAATTCCCAGATTTTATGACCTAGGAAGGTTACGCTTATGGAATTGAGAGATTATGGAAGTAATCAATAACCGAGATCAAGGTGTATCGGAGGAAGACTGGAACATGAAACATTAGAATTCAAAGCTTTGTCAGGAAAACCCTAAAGCAGGAGATATCAACTATGGAATGATAGCTCATGAAAATGACAAGAGCAGAAACACGCTATCCATGATGTTATCGCCCGCCTATGCTATTGTCACCGTGCGGAGTTAAGCATGCAGATGCATGGAAGGATTGGATGGTAGAAAGCTGATGGAGCATCTATCTGCAAACGTTGGAGTTTTAAACATTACTGGTGTATCACCAGGATCTGGAGTATTACATGAAGAAGTTTAAGGTGGATCTGCAGGAAGCAGTATTTGATAAGGAAGCAGTTCGTGAAGAACTCAGGACCCAGAAGCTGAAAGTAGACAAGATGAAGGAGCAAAACATCGAGATACCGGAGATTTGTGATGGCGAAGGACAGTAGGATCATGGATCATGTCAAGGATGTTGAAACCGGCAGTTGGAACGTAACTCCAGAAATATTGAAGGACGTCACAAGAGACTTCGCGTCAACAGAGATGATCTGGCAAAAGAACTTGAGAAGGACAAGCATGATCAGAAGGAGCCATCAGAGACATGATCAAGATTGGAAGAGTTTGATGACTTTGAAGATTTATTGACCGTTAGAAGACCAAACCCTTGTTATACCTACGTTAGATGCGACGATTGTGAGCTGTCATTTGTTTGATGTTTTTTTCGACAGCCACAATAAAATCTGTCTTTTCAAAACCATTGTTTGTATTGTGTGCATCCCTCTCGATCTCTCTTATCCCACCCCAAACCCATAGACCCATTAGAGGATGGATGGAGATGAGCTTGTAATTTCCGGACCAATGAGTCAATTGGAGACAGACCGATGGATTCAGAACATGGAAGATCATATGAAGAATAACCCTACAGCCAGAAAGGATATGACCCAGCATGCTCTTCAGTGCTTTGAAAGAGGTGCTGCTATTTGGTGGAGGATGTACCAAACCATCAATGGATTGCAAAGAGTAACCACTTGGGAAGAATTTAAGTTGACTTTGCTAAAGTCTCGGTTTGTGACCCAGAAGTTGAAGCCCTATGGAAAGGATATGCAGAAACCTTGTGCGTGCAAGCCTTGTGGAGAAATAGGATATAACCATAAATAAAACAAGGACGAATACCCTCATAATCGGAGGATTACCAAAGGAGTTAGCCGAGGATCTCACGGAACTTCAGTTGGAGATTGTTCCCAAAGGTTTCGTTGCAGTAATGGAAGTTCAGTTTACATTGTTGGAAAAGATCCGTGAAGCTCAGAAGGATGACAAAGAGATTGCTGAGGTAAAAGAGAGGATGAGCAAAGGAAAGGCCAAAGGTTTTCGTAAGGATGAGCACGACACCTTATGGTTTGAGGACAGTGTACATATACCCAATAATGCAAAGATCAGGAAGTTAATACTTCAGGAGGCTCATGACTCACCATACTTGATTCGCCTCGAAACACCAAGATGTATTTGGATTTGAAGGAGTGTTTACGGTGGACTGGTATGAAGAAGGATATTGCGGAGTATGTAGTCGTAAGTGATGTATGCGGAGAAAGTAAAAGCAGAGCATCAGAAGCCAGCAGGATTATTGCAGCCTATGCCGATACCCGAATGGAAGTAGGATAAGCTTGGCATGGATTTCATTTCCGGATTTCCCATAACCCGATTGGGATATGATTCTATCTGGGTAGTAGTTGATTAGCTTGACCAAAGTGACTCGCTTTATTCCAGTGAAAAACCACCTATACAAGTGTGAAGTTGGCCAAGATATATTTGACAAGGATCGTATGTCTGCATGGAGTTCCGAGGACCATCATAGAGGAACACAGTTTACCTCAAAGTTTTGGAATCAGCCGCACCAGACTTTAGGTACTAGGCTAGAGTTCAGTACAGCCTTTCATCCGCATACAGATGGATAGACCGAGAGAGTCAACCAGAATCTGGAAGACATGTTGAGAGCGTGTGCGCTAGATTATGGATCTAGTAGTGATGATAATCTACCCTACGGGGAGTTCTCATACAACAACAGTTACCCAGCCAGTTTGGAGATGGCCCTTTTGAAGCTTTGTATGGGAGAAGGAGCCAGACACCGTTGATGTGGTATGAAGTTGGAGATCGTCAGTTGTTTGGACCAAATGTGATCAAGGAGTGAGAAGAGAATGTTAAGTTGCTTCGAGATAGACTGAAGGTAGCTCAGTCCAGGCAGGAGAGTTATGCAGACTCAAAAATGCAAGGAGGTAGTCTATGAAACCGGAGACAGAGCATATCTTTGTGTGCCACCTCTGCGAGGAGTTAAATGATTTGGAGTTAAGGGAAAGTTAGCCCCGAGATCTGTAGGACCATACCGAGTTTTGGAGCGTATGGGAGAATAGGCTAACAAGTTGAAGTCACCCGAAGGATTATCAGGAGTTCATGATGTGTTTCACGTTTCCAGTTGAAGAAGTGCCATGCAGAGATGGCCAATATTTCCTTGTAAGGACGCTTGACCCTGGAAGGGATAATGATGTTCCATGAAGTGGAGTATGGATTTCATAAGTATAAGTTTTATCACGGTATGTGGGACATCCCACGAGGATGAAGAGATGAAGTGTTATTGGATATAAAGGAGGTATGATGTTGGAAATATGGATCAATGGAAATTCCATGAAGAGTCTGAGTAATCGTGTCCCCGTTTGGTGCAAATATAAGGAAAAGAGACAGTACATTTGGATGGATTTTAAGTATGCCAGGAAGCTGGATGTTGGGATAACGATCAGATGCCCCATTGATGAGTTCAAGAATTGCAAGTGATGAGATGGGCCATAACCCACAGGCCCCAGGACCTGCCAAGAAGCAAGCACACTCTTGCTGAAGGAAAAACCCTGGAAGAAGTTACGACTTGTATCAACCGACGATTCTATAGGAGTTTACGCAAAACCCGAGAGTTGTTAAGAAACGATAGATGTTTTGTTTGGCTTGCAGAATCAATGGATTTTCCGAACTTGGTTCGTCGACAAGAGAAGTTCTGCAAAGCTTGTGAGGATGACCGAGTGTTAGAATGCGAGATTCGCTAAACCATGTACAAGGTAATGATTTGGGTGCGGGATGGATTGATCACCATACCGACTTACTCTTATTATTCGCTTGCTATATGGGATGGTAAATCTGAGTGACTTACCTATAGTAGAGAGACGACGATCAAAACCCTGTTTAAACCTTAGAATGGTATAAGCATTTTTCCCCTTGTACAAGGCAGTTGATGCCAACCGTAGGTCATACGGTGAGGTTCAACCCAGACCCATTTTCTGCAGGAGAAAACCATAAATCGTTGACCACCATGAGATACTGATATTTGTTTAGAATTGGCGCCAGACCCGTCAGCTAAGAAGACCCAATTTCGGAATAACCTTACCCAGAGTAAAGGACAAAGGAATTGAGGAAAAGGTTATGCCACTACCGGAAGAGCCCAGAGAAGGAATTATCCTTAATATCTGAGAAGACCGACACTGTCAGCAATAAGGATGGAGTATCTGAGTTTTGATGGAACCGTAACAATGCTTCTAAGGTTGGTAGCACCCGAGACCCCGGAGATGATCGATGGATTTTTGAGAAGACCCCCAAACCCTAACCTATTTCTTGCTAGCCTCTCCGAATCTCGAGGACGAGATTCATTTCAAGGGTGGTAGTTTGTAACATCCCAAAATTCTAAATTTTGGAATGTTATAAACAAATAGATAGATTTGATTGATTGCTTGATTGATTGACTGAAAGTGAGTGATTTCGAAACTTTTTGAAAGTTAAATGAGAGGGAATAAAAGGACTTTCCCAAACTTTCATTTGCTTTTATGCTCTTCGGGAATTCAAATTCTTTTCATCACAAAACCACGGAGAGAAGATGACATGACTTCTTCCATTTATTTAAATGACAAGGGTGTTGAAAATATTTGAATTTCATTTGGAAAAATATTTCCAATTCTGAAACTTTATGCAACTCAATGATTTTCACGAGCGAAGATAAAATGACTTCTTCAAAACATATGAAATATGAGTTGGAAGTTTCATTATTTCATATTTGGGATTTCTCAAATTTTGAAAATAGGATCATTGGATTTATTTAATTATCTTCATAAAGTTTTTCCTATAAAAATATTTTGAGAGGGAATAATATGACTTTCCCAATATTTAGGAAAAAATGGAGATATTATAAATAAATCAAAATTTGGTTTTGGAAGATTTATTTTGCTTAGGCAAAAATGAGCATTTTAAAAATATATGCATGTTTGCCGTTTTTAAAGTTCATTTTGTTCGACTCATTTTAGGAGTCGGGGAAAATTTGTTTTATTTAATTTGGAGTTCATTTGGTATTTTTTTTAATTCTTTTGATTTAATTTTATAAAAAAAAACGCGCCCCCCCCCCTGGGCCAAGGCCCAGCCAGCCAGGCCCCGGCCCAGCCAGCCGCCCGGCCCATCTCCCCTCCCCCTCGCGCTCGCTCCCCCGCTCGGGAGAGTCCCGCCGCCCGCCGCCGCCGAGTCCGGCTAGGACACACCGGACCCCGCCGCCGTGCCCCCTCCCCCAAGCAACCCGGCGCCCCCCTCCTATTTAACCCCGCCGCCGCCCCCTCCTCTCCCCTCAACCCGCCCCGCCGCCGCCGACCTCCACCCGAGCCGCCGCCGTCGCCCCGAGGTCGCTGCTGCCGTCTCCCGTCGTCGCCGGAGCACCCGCCGCCTCCGCCGCCCCTCCCGACCCGCCGCCCCCTCGCCGGTCGCCTGAGCCCGAGCCCGGGAGCCTCACGGCGAGAGCCACCGGAGGTAGCCGCCCCGCCCCGATCCGGTTACCCCTAAAAAAAAATAACCGATCCGGTTTATTTAAAAAAAATGTTCGGTTTTTTTCTAAAAAAAAACCTAGATTGGTTTTAAATTTTTGGTTTTCTTAATTAACGAACGTTCACCGAACCGTTCGTTTCAATGAACGTGTTCGTTGGATTCGTTCTGTTAACGAACGTCCGTTATTTAATCCGTTCGTCGTTTTCTTTTAAATCGGATTTAATCCGTTATTTTTCAGATTCGATTTCTGATCCGATTTTCAAATCTGTTTTATTTCTTGCTCGTTTATCGGAATCAGGTGATTCAAGAGCCTGGAGTTTAAATAACGAAACCGCCGTTCGACTAACCTATTTACACAGAGTTTTGCTACTGTAAAATTTTGACTTAATTTCAGATTTGCTAAACCGAGTCGTTCTCTCTCGAGTTCCGACTTTCGATGCTTTATTTGATTCGATTCTTTTGCAACCAGGGTTCTTAAGTTGAACTATCTGGTTAGATCTTTTATTCGAGATTTCCCGTGCATTAGATGAGTGCTTATTGTATGCTTGTTGTTTTGTCTGCGTTAGATCACCCGGAGTGCGCCGCTTGTTACTTCGAATCTCTAGGACTCGCGGATCATCAGCAAGGCAAGTAACACTTTGATCATACCTTTTCTACTACCCAGTTTTATGCATTAGATCTATTCCTCAAACACTTGCATGTTTAGGATCTAATTAAATTGTGGGATGGGAAGTAGATTGAGGTAGTACCTATTACCTGTTTTCTTATGAAACCTTGGGAGTTACTTCTACGTTTGCTTAATTATGCCATGCTATGCTAGTAGACGTGGATTGGGTGAGTGAATATCCATGACAGATGTGAGATTGTTAATTAATGGTTTATCTAAGGTGGCAACTTAAACACACATCTGGGTGGATTGAGGCACCTGGTTTCTATCAGGACTTGCCTGTATTTCTTCGGACCGCCACCCAGGCTCTAAGGGATCATAAGATTATTCAAACTAGAAACTTCCGTGTGCAGCCACAAGACAATTATGGGCTCTGGCGTAGTTGACTAAGTTGTGCGAACTCTTACGGGTAGGCTAGCTGATGTAGGGGATGTAGGTTGGTACGGTCTACCCACATGTAAGGTGCTAGCGCTTCTGAAAGACTATGTCTCGGTCATCCGTTTCTCAAACACCATGTAGTGCGAGAACTAAGCGGAGGCGATCGAGTCTTGTGGGGAAAAGTGCGCAAACCTCTGCAGAGTGTATAAACTAATCATGATTAGCCGTGTCCCCGGTTATGGACAAATCTTGAGTATCTAGTACTTGAATATCATGTGAATCCCAACATGTTACTTCTAATAATAAAGTTATTGGGTTTTAATGAGTACTTTTAATTGGGATTGAGGATGCTGTCAACCATTCTCAATGTTCAACAACCACCATGATAGTTAAATAAATTTATTCCTTTGAAGTAGGGAAAAATTGGCTTTTCAAAAAGCTGTAACCATAGAGCTTTCCACCAGCCATATATGCATGTAGTATAGCCTATTCCTTCATTACCCTCTATGTGTTACATTGCCGGCATATTCCATGTCTTGACCCGTTTTCGGCTACAACTTTTCATGTTGCAGACTTTTTCGCATTGACGAGTAAGTGATACGTTAGGGTTACGATTTCCTATACTCAACTTTGCCGTTGGTGTTGATGGGAATCCACAACCTTGTTGCTTCCGCTTATGTTTTGGATTGAGGTAATAGTTTTTACGTTACTTTATACATGTGATTTACCTCTGTTATAAATCCTTCGAGTACTGTGTGTGTCAGCATACCGATCCAGGGATGACACGAAAGCACAGAGACTTGATCCATTCGGGTCGGGTCGCTACAATCATGAACATGTTGCACAAGCTTGGGAGAGAATGAAATTAATGCTACGTAATTGTCCTACTCATGGTTTGAACTTATGGATGATTATACAAAAAATTTATGCCGGATTGAATTTTGCTTCTAGAAATCTTTTAGATTCGACATGGGAGGCACTTTTATGGAAATCACTTTAGGAGATGCTACTAAACTCCTAGATAATATTATGGTTAATTATTCTCAATGGCATCTTGAAAGATCTACTAATAAAAGGTGCATGTTATAGAAGAAATCAATGTTTTGAGTGGAAAGATGGATGAACTTATGAATTTATTTGCTAAGAGTGTTTCTTGATCCCAATAATATGCCTTTATCTACCTTGATTGAGAATAATAATGAATCTATGGATGTGAATTTTGTTGGTAGGAATAGTTTTGGAAACAACGCGTATAGAGGGAATTTTAATCCTAGGCCTTATCCTAGTAATCCTTCTAATAATTATGAAAATTCCTACAACAACTCTTATGGAAATTTTAATAAGATTCCCTCTGAATTTGAGAGTAGTGTTAAAGAGTTTATGAATTCGCAAAAGAATTTTAATGCTTTGCTTGAAGAAAAATTACTTAAAGTTGATGATTTGGCTAGGAACGTTGATAGAATTTCTCTTGATGTTGATTCTTTAAAGCTTAGATCTATTCCTCCTAAGCATGATATCAATGAGTCTCTCAAAGCTATGAGAATTTCCATTGATGAGTGCAAAGAAAGAACCGCTAGGATGCGTGCTTCCAAAGATGCCTTTATTAAAGCGTGTTCTTCTAATTCCTATGAAAATCAAGATGAAGATCTAAAAGTTATTGATACGTCCCCTATTAAATCTTTGTTTTGCAATATGAATCTTGATGAAACTGAATATGATCTTCCTTTACCTAGAAGGTGTTCTAAGAATTCAGAGTTTTTAGATCTTAATGATGAAATTGATAAAAGTGGGATTGAAAGAAATAGAAATCTAGATGTTGCTAAACCCACTATTTTGGATCTTAAGGAATTTAATTATGAAAATTTCTCTTTAATTGATTGTATTTCCTTGTTGCAATCCGTGCTAAATTCTCCTCATGCCTATAGTCAAAATAAGGCTTTTACCGAACACATTGTTGATGCCTTGATGCAATCTTATGAATAAAAGCTTGAGTTGAAAATTTCTATCCCTAGGAAACTCCATGATGAGTGGGAACCTACTATTAAAATTAAAATTAAAAATTATGAGTTTCATGCTTTCTGTGATTTGGGTAGTGTCTCTACTATTCCCAAAACTTTGTGTGATTTGCTAGATTTCCGTGATTTTGATGATTGCTCTCTAAAATTGCATCTTGCGGATTCCACTATTAAAAAGCCTATGGGAAGAATTAATGATGTTCTTATTGTTGCAAATAGGAATTATGTGCCCGTAGATTTTATCGTTCTTGATATAGATTGCAATCCTTCATGTCCTATTATTCTTGGTAGACCTTTCCTTAGAACGATTGGTGCAATTATTGATATGAAGGAAGGAAATATTAGATTCCAATTTCCATTAAAGAAAGGCATGGAACACTTTCCTAGAAATAAAATAAAATTACCATATGAATCTATCATGAGAGCCACTTATGGATTGCCTACCAAAGATGGCAATACCTAGATCTATCCTTGTTTTTATGCCTACCTAGGGGCGTTAAACGATAGCGCTTGTTGGGAGGCAACCCAATTTTATTTTGTGTTTTTGTTTTTGGTCTGTTTAGGAATAAAATAATCCATCTAGACTCTGTTTAGATGTGATTTTATCTTTTAATTAGTGTTTGTGCCAAGTTGGACCTATTGGATCTTCTTAGATGATAGTTATTTGATCTTGCTGTAATTTCCAGAATCTTTGTGCTTAGTGCCCGAATTGTTAAAAATCACCAGAACGTTATAAAAATACTGATTCCAATTGCTGCTGATCAATAAACAAATTGTCCAGTTCGTCTAATTTTGGTAGAATTTTTTGGGTTCCAGAAGTTTGCGTTAGTTACAGATTACTACAGACTGTTCTGTTTTTGACAGATTCTGTTTTGCGTGTGTTGTTTGCTTATTTTGATGAATCTATGGCTAGTAAAATAGTTTATAGTCCATAGAGAAGTTGGAATACAGTAGGTTTAACACCAATATAAATAAAGAATGAGTTAATTACCGTACTTTAAAGTAGTCTTTTGTTTTCTTTCTCCAACGGAGCTCACGAGATTTCTATTGAGTTTTGTGTTGTGAAGTTTTCAAGTTTTGGGTGAATTCTTTTGATGGATTATGGAACATGGAGTGGCAAGAGCTTAAGCTTGGGGATGCCCATGGCACCCCCAAGATAATCCAAGGACACCAAAAAGTCAAAGCTTGGGGATGCCCAGAAGGCATCCCCTCTTTAAATCCACTTCCATCGGTAATTTACTTGGAGCTATATTTTTATTCACCAACATGATATGTGTTTTGCTTGGAGCGTCTTGTATTATTTGAGTCTTTGCTTGTTAGTTTACCACAATCATCCTTGCTGTACACACCTTTTGAGAGAGCCATATATGAATTGAAATTTAATAGAATACTCTATGTGCTTCACTTATATCTTTTGAGCTTGATAGTTTGCTCATAGTGCTTCACTTATATCTTTTTGAGCGTGATAATTTTTGCTCTAGTGCTTCACTTAGATCTTTTAGAGCATGGTGGTGGATTTTTTTTAAAGAAACTTGATCTCTCATGCTTCACTTAGATTATTTTGAGAGTCGTTAATAGCATGGTAATTTGCTTAATGTTAATATACTTGGTATTCAAGATATGTGAAACTTTCTTTTGAGTGCGTTGAATACTAAGATAAGTTTGATGCTTGATAATTGTTTTGAGATATGGAGGTAATAATATCAAAGTCATGCTGGTTGAGTAGTTGTGAATTTGAGAAATGCTTGTGTTGAAGTTTGTAAGTCCCGTAGCATGCACGTATGGTTAAAGTTGTGTAACAAATTTGAAGCATGAAGTGTACTGGCTTGTGCATCCTTATGAGTGGCGGTCGGGGACGGCGATGGTCTTTTCCTACCAATCTATCCCCCTAGGAGCATGCGCATAGTACTTGAATTTTTGATGACTTCTAAATTTTTGCAATAAGTATATGCGTTCTTTTGACTAATGTTGAGTCCATGGATTATACGCACTCTTACCTTTCCGCCATTGCTAGCCTCTTCGGTACCGTGCATTGCCCTTTCTCACATTGAGAGTTGGTGCAAACTCCGCCGGTGCATCCAAACCCCGTGATACGATACGCTCTATCACACATAAACCTCCTTATATCTTCCTCAAAACAGCCACCATACCTATCTATTATGGCATTTCCATAGCCATTCCGAGATATATTGCCATGCAACTTTCCACCGTTCCGTTCATCATTATCATGACATACTTTACTTTTGTCATATTGCCATTGCATGATCATGTAGTTGACATCGTATTTGTGGCAAAGTCACCATGCATTATTTTCATACATGTCACTCTTGATTCATTGCACCACCAGGTACACCGCCGGAGGCATTCATATAGAGTCATACCTTGTTCTAGTTTCGAGTTGTAATCCTCATGTTGTAATCAATAGAAGTGTGATGATCATCATTATTAGAGCATTGCCCAAAAAAAGAGAAAGGCCAAAAAAAGAAAGGCCCAAAAAAAAGAAAAGAAAAGGGCAATGCTACTATCCCTTTTTCCACACTTGTGCTTCAAAGTAGCACCATGTTCTTCATGTAGTGAGTCTCATATATTGTGCTTCAAAGTAGCACCATGTTTTTCATAAAGTGAGTCTCATATGTTATCACTTTCATATACTAGTGGGAATTTTTCATTATAGAACTTGGCTTGTATATTCCTACGATGGGCTTCCTCAAATGCCCTAGGTCTTCATGAGCAAGCAAGTTGGATGCACACCCACTAGTTTTCTTTTGTTGAGCATTCATAGCTCTAGTGCATCCGTTGCATGGCAATCCCTACTCCTCATGTTGACATCAATTGATGGGCATCTCCATAGCATATTGATTATCCTCGTCAACGTGAGACTTTCTCTTTTTTTTGTCTTCTCCACACAATCCCCATCATCATATTCTATTCCACCCATAGTGCTATATCCATGGCTCACGCTCATGTATTGCGTGAAGGTTGAAAAGGTTTGAGATTAATTAAGTATGAAACAATTGCTTGGCTTGTCATCGGGGGTATAGAAGTTGGGAACATCTTTGTGTGACGAAAATGAAGCATAGCCTAACTATATGATTTTGTAGGGATGAACTTTCTTTGGCCATGTTATTTTGAGATGACATAATTATTTTGATTAGTATGCTTGAAGTATTATTATTTTTATGTCAATATGAACTTTTGTCTTGAATCTTTCGGATCTGAATATTCATATCACAATTAAGAAGATTTACATTGAAATTATGCGAAAGTATCACTCCGCATCAAAAATTCTCTTTTTATCATTTACCTACTCGAGGACGAGCAGGAATTAAGCTTGGGGATGTCTGATACGTCTCCAACGTATCTATAATTATTGATTGCTCCATGCTACTTTATCTATTGTTTTGGACTATAATGGGCTTTATTTTCCACTTTTATATTATTTTTGGGACTAACCTATTAACCGGAGGCCTAGCCTGTAATTGCTGTTTTTTGCCTATTTCGTTTCAAGAAAGCGGAATATCAAACGGAGTCCAAACGGAATGAAACCTTCGGGAACGTGATTTTCTCACCGAACGTGATCCAGGAGACTTGGACCCTACTCCAAGGAGTGCCAGAGGCGGTCACGAGGATGGGGGGCGCGCCTTTCCCAGGTGGGCGCGCCCCCTGCCTCATGGGCCCCCTGACGCTCCACCGACGCATCGCTTCCTCCTATATATACCTACGTACCCCAACAGATCGAGGACGGAGCCAAAACCTAATTCCACCGCCAGAACTTCCTGTATCCACGAGATCCCATCTTGGGGCCTGTTAGGAGCTCACGAGGGGGCATCCACCACGGAGGGCTTCTACATCAACACCATAGCCCCTCCGATGAAGTGTGAGTAGTTTACTTCAGACCTTCGGGTCCATAGCTAGTAGCTAGATGGCTTCTTCTCTCTTTTGGATCTCAATACAATGTTCTCCCCTCTGTCGTGGAGATCTATTCGATGTAATCTTCTTTTTGCAGTGTGTTTGTTGAGACCGATGAATTGTGGGTTTATGATCCAGCTTATCTATGGAAAATATTTGATTCTTCTCTGAATTCTTTTATGTATGATTAAGTTATCTTTGCCAGTCTCTTCGAATTATCGGTTTGGTTTGGCCAACTAGATTGGTAGTTCTTGCAATGGGAGAAGGGCTTAGCTTTGGGTTCAATCTTGCGGTGACCTTACCCAAAGGATGTAAAGGGTTGCAAGGCACGTATTGTATTGTTGCCATCGAGGATAACAAGATGGGGTATCTATCATATTGCATGAATTTATTCCTCTACATCATGTCATCTTGCTTAAGGCGTTACTCTATTTTTAACTTAATACTCTAGATGCATGTTGGATAGCGGTCGATGAGTGGAGTAATAGTAGTAGATGCAGAATCGTTTCGGTCTACTTGTCACGGACGTGATGCCTATATACATGATCATTGCCTGGATAACCTCATAACTATGCTCAATTCTGTCAATTGCTCAACAGTAATTTGTTCACTCACCGTAGAATACTTATGCTCTTGAGAGAAGCCACTAGTGAAACCTATGGCCCCGGCTCTATTCTCATCATATCAATCTCCATCACTTTATTTACTTACTTTGCTTTTACTTTTTACTTTGATCTTTATACCAAAAATACCAAAAATATTATCTCTATCAGATCTCACTCTCGTAAGTGACCGTGAAGGGATTGACAAACCCTAAGCGTTGGTTGCGAGTAGCTATTGTTTTGTGCAGGTACGAGGGACTTGCGCGTGGTCTCCTACTGGATTGATACCTTGGTTCTCAAAAACCGAGGGAAATACTTACGCTACTGTGTTGCATCATCCTCTCCTCTTCGGGGAAATCCAACGCAAGCTCGAGACGTAGCAGCCGGCGGTGCGCCGCCCCGCCCGCCCCGAAAACACTCCCCACCGCCGGTCCGCTGCCGCCCCGGCCATCCCTCTAGCCCCCCCCCCCTGTGCCGAGCTTTTTCTCCGGCGATCCCCACGCCACCGCCCCGCCAACGCCCCGCCACCGCCGGCGACCACCGCCCCCATCCTGAACCCTAAGATAGATAGTGGGGTACCTCTCCAGCGAGCCCCCCCCACCCCCTAAAAATCGACTGACCCAAAAGTCGATTCAGTCGACTGAAGTGTAGCTAAATCGGAGCAGCATTGCAAGCAAGAGCAAGAGCGAGAGCAATAGCAAGAGTAGACCAGGCAGGGGACCGAGAGCAAGAGCAGAGCAGCAGCGCGAGCGAGAGCTAAAGCAGCAGCAGCTCGTACTGATGTGGACGTCGCCGCCAAGGGAGCAACGCCGTGGAGGAAGTGGCCGGCGATGCCGCCGTGGATGGAGCCGCGCCATGTCGGCTCGGGACCGAGTGTTGGCAGCACCGTGAGATCGAATCATGAAGAAAATGCGGCGATTATTTTACAACCTCTTTGGTGGCGCCGATTAGGCCGCAGCTTCATCCGAGGAAACGTGATGATGATGCTCTTCCGGTGGTGCAGGTGAAGACGGTGGTGTGGGAATGGAGGTGGCGCGAAAGACGAGGGGAACGTCGGGGCAGCTCCTTGGAGGTGGAGGACGGGGTGGCTGAACCGGCGGGACGATGAGATCAACGACGGATCCTCATCCGGTACGGTGGATGAGGGACGTCGAGGTGTTGCTGTGGACGACATCGTCGGGGAAGAGGCTCCGGCTGGGTGGCGGACGGAGCAGCGTGTGGGGTTTCGTCGCGGGTTTTCGCGGCCTCGGTGTACGAATGGGTAGGCGGATGGGATGGCAGTGGGGAACCATGGCTTACAGACGCGCTTGTCCGGAATGTGGGGTAAGTTACGAAAGTACCCCCCACCGATTTGAGGCGGTTCTTTCGGTTCTGGGGTACCACGGGCATTTCGCGTGTCGGGATTTCACAGGAGGTGGGAGTTTTTGCGCGCGTTGTAATTTCGGAATAGCAAGGCGCGGGTTGAGATGGAGGGAGTTGTCGGAGCACAACGAGACAAAGATATAGCTTAAACATTTCGGGCTAACAAGGCACGGGTTGAAGAGGCGGGAGTTTCGTAGCACGATAGACAAAGACACTAGCTTGAATTTTCGGCATAACAAGGTGCGACTTGAAATTTCGGAAGAACAAGCTTAACGTGTACCCAAAAAAAGACAATTTGCACCTCAATACGCACAACACACACACAAACACCATTTAGAATAGAGTAAGGTACACGTGCATTGCACGCATGAGAATTGGCAACCAAATTATGAATAAATACCACATTATAGCATGCAAGCTTTGAGTCATATATGCATGATGTAGATGTTCGTTTAATTCTTATAGTCCATTTCATTCAAAATCATCTAGTTTTTATAAGAAAGCTAATCTATTTTAAGATTCATGGAATTGTGCGTTGTAAGACATAAAGTAAAAACAAATAATGGCAAATCATGTAGAAAAACATTTGGGCAGTTCTGATACGGAAGATTCTAGAACAAATAAGAAGTGCTTGTGTTTTGATGTTTGTGCATTATGCTTAAGTTCGACCATGGAGTCTTCTAGATTATACATGTGGCGAAATCTGGTGGAATCTAGATGATATCCAACGGCCAATAGTGCTCAAATTTGCCATCTTTGTACCATCGGATTCGCCTCATCCAACGACCATCTTTCAAAGTTAAAGTTACCCGCACACAATATAGAAAAATATAAAATATAATATATATATATAGGGGTATAGATATAGATATGTGATGCTAAGCCGCCCATCATCTCCAATTAGAATAGTGTGTCCATGCACGGATGCGATGTGGCCAAATGATGTCTGCCATCGGTATCTCAAATTCAAATCAGTCTGACCTTGCTCAATGTGTATACATTACAACATGCTCGTTTCCAAACCACACCGCGCAGATCTCCGTTATATTCACACATGCATGGGTTTGAAACATCAGGATCTCTTATTCAAATATTTGAATTCAACTTTACATTGATTATGACCTTCTTTTACACCCACACAGTAGTCTTCTCTTTATAATTGTGCCACTAACTTTCTCTCATGCATGCATGCACACACACTACCAGTCGGCATTATCCATCGCACGCATGCAATCTTTTTCTTAAGGTCGGTCTCCCATGAAGGCACACACCCACACACATCCCCCTCTCCATCATATCGAGCATTCTTTATCTCTCATGCGTGCATGCGCAACGATCGATGTTCTTCTATGTATGTGTGTATATAGCTAGGTCTTTTATAGTTTTCCACACAAGCCGATCAATCGATATATCCAGTGAGGTCTCACCCTCTTTCCCACATCCACATCGATCAATCTATACCTCTCTATATAGGATTAACATATATAGCTAATACACCCACATTAATTATATATCCAACGTCCCCCTCTCATCATCCATGCCTTCCGCTTCATCTCTCAGACGCGTGCACAATGGCGAAGAAAGGGGGCAGTAAGGGCCCTGCCCCCCCCCCTAACATCACTATATATCGAGGCTAATATGAATGTGATTATTAGACAATTGCTGCTAAAAAAGGTTTAATTTCATGAATTGACCCTCCTCGTAAAGGATTAGCAATGCTTGGCCCCCTAGCTCATTTATTTTTCATGGCTCCACCACTGCGTGCAACAACGCACGTGTTTGCCCCCTCTCTCTAAATATCGATCTCGCACTTGTGCATTCCTTCATAGTCTCCCTCCACTCGGCCCCTCGCACCATCTTCTAGCCCCCCACCGGATTTTGCCACATGTACAATCTAGCAGACTCCATGGTTGAACTTAAGCATAATGCACAAACCTCAAAATAACAGTGGTTCTCTTTTGTTCTAGAATCTTCCGTATCATAACTGCCCAAACTTTTTTTCTAGTTGAATTGCCATTATTTGTTTTTACTTTATGCTTTACAACGCACAATTACATGAATCATAAAATAGATTAAGGGCTTCTTTGATTCAAAGGATTCTCAAAGGAATTTTGGAGGATTCTAATCATTAGGAATTTTTCCTATCTTGGTTGTTTGATTCGTAGGATTGTAAACCATAGGAATTTTTCCATATGATTCATTTGCACTAGATTTCATAGGAAACATCCCATCCACTCAAACCTCTTTGAAAGAATTCTGCTTTTTTTCTATGCGCAATCAAACACTTGTACAATCCTCAGAGGATTCAAGACGACATTCCACTATAATCCCATGTTTTTCCTATTTCCGTGTTCTTAGCTTTTTTTATAAAAACTAAGAGGGTGCTTGGATCCAAGGGACTTATTTTAGTCTCACTAAAAATAGTCTCTTTAAGAGACTAAAGTTCCAAGCACCCCTGACTAAAGAGGGGCTAAAACTAGTCTTGAGACTAAATTTTTTTAGTCAGGTACCCCTACTAAAATGTGGATTAGTCCTCTCTCTCCTCATTTAACTCCTCTCATTTAACACGGCGAAGTTCTGGATTGGAGGGTTTGGAGGATAATAAATGCTCATTAACTTGATTTTAGTCTCCTTAGTATTTGGATCCAAGCATGGATGAGGCTAGCATGTTTTAGTCTCACTACTTTTAGTCATGGGACTAAAACGTATCCAAGCACCCTCTAATTGATTTTGAATGAGATGAACTATAAGAATTAAACGAAGGGCTACATCAGGCATATATGACTCAGAGCTTACATGCTATAGTGTGGTATTTATTCATAATTTGGTTGCGAAATCTGATGCGTGCAATGCACGTGTACCTTACTAGTACTTCGAGTATGTGCAAAACACGTAAATTAGAATACCAATGGCATGCTACACAGTGTCTCTCTTACAGTTCATGAAGCCACGTGGCACATGTGGAGGCGTTGTCGCGACCTCCTTGCATGGATTGATCACAGTGACATGCTGCTGGTTCTAGAAGAATGTACTCGTCCTCCCTGAGCCATATTGGCGGTACATGCACGAAGAGAAGATGTGCACGCACGCCACACACGCACTCATTCCCTCGCACGCACACGCGGGTACACGGGCGGACGCAATTTTGTACCAAGATCCACCCCATGTGATAATTTGACGCGTGTAAAGTCGTTCACTTCATTGATGGTCAATTAATACAGGGCATGCAAATTGAGTGGACGTGAGGGCGGAAGAAAGACATTATTACTCCACTGCACACATGCGAGTAGTTAAATCGTGGGTTGCTAAGTAGTACTTCCATTGGTCTCCTTCGTATTTTGTGCCAATTTTTGACAGTAACATAATATTTATGCATTTGAGCAGTGTAGTACTTGAAATTTATGTTCCGCTAAACTCATCGGGAGCCGTTTCGGGCCTCGAAACCAAAACCATCAATTAATCTTTACCTTTACCTTTTTCCCATCACATTCAAAAGCCTGCTCACACCTACTAGTACGTACCAAACCTGAACGTGTCCCCACTATGCAGGTATAAGTACTAGTGCTAGTACTTAGGTTATAAAAAGGGGAACTACCTAACCGAAAATTACTCTACCTTTCCTCCTCATAAGTGCTTCTTCTTCGTCCGTCGTTGCCATGGCCGGTGAGCAGAGCTCTAGGTCGAGAACTACTCGTAACAAGGGAGTGGCAACCAAGGCTGCGGAAAAAAAAGAGAGGGCTCGCCGCCACGCAGAGACCTCAAAAGATCTCTCACGGGCAGGCGATGGCTCCCAGGAGCGCCCTAGCCGCGGAGGCGAACATGCCGAGCCAGTGGAGCTGGAGTCGTTATCCCTCGACGGCATGCCCGATCAGCTCAATAAGCACCTCAATAAGCAGAAGGAGTTCATCCAAGGCTTGATGGAGTTGCTGAAGGAGAGCCTCGACGACATGCCCGCTGAGCTCAATCAGCAGGGGGAGTTGACCGCCGGCTTGGTGATGCTGCTGAAGAAGAGCATTGCCTCGGAGAAGAAGGCGACCAGAGAAATCCTGCGACTTCAGGAGGACAAGGTGAAGCTCTGCCACGAGATCGACCTGTTGAAGGAGAAGAACGCCGGCTGGAAGAAGTTGCATGAGAATAGTAGTTCCTCGATGAAGATGCTGCAGGCCCTCGTCATGGAACAGAAGGAGGAGTTGGCGAAGCTCCGCATCGAGCACCCGACTGCTGTCAAGGTACGTAATGTGGCCGTGGAACAGATGATGAAGGCTCGCGTCGAGAAATCCCGCGTCATGGACAGAATGAAGAAGATGGCGGAGGAGACACGCAAGGAGATGGAGGTCGTGGAGGCGATGAAGAAGCAGTTACGACTCCGCGGCGAATTAGATCATTTGGGGTGATAATCTTCCTTCTTCTTTTGTTGTTGTGTTTCATCTTTTGCTTCGGGTGTTTCGCCGCACGTTTCACGTTCTCTGCAAGGCATGAATAGTACAATGGTTTTTTTAGGGAATGAATAGAACAATGCTAACAATGAGATGACTAGCAAATTAGATCATTTTTTATCGCCATATGGCACTGGGCTGCCGTGTTTCGTGCTCCTCCATCGCAGATTACTACTCGATTGGAAAACTTGAGTATACCGCAGACGGTTCTTTGCTCCTCCTCGATCAGGTCGTCAGCGCATTTATACGAGCAGTCAAATCACAAGGCCCCGCCTTCCAGCAGTAATGAGCCGTCAAATCACAAAGGACCTCGCCTCTCGTGAAACCGACCAAGCTAGACTGCCCCCCCCTCTAGCCTTTTAAAAAATGTATACTTTTGTACAGCAGTAGTATCGATGGATTGCGCCATGGAGCAAAACTTGAAATTAAAAAAAGGTGGTACATATAGAGAGCGCTAGTCGCCAAATTATGCATATAGTACTATTAAAAAGGCTAGTCACAATAATGGTGTCCAGCACAACCCACCCCTCAAATAAAACTAAGCACCCTGGAATTCTTTGACAAAACTAAGCACCCTGAAATTCTTTGACAACTAAACTGCTGGCTATATGATGTTGGCCATATATATTGTATGTATATAATGTGAAGAAACGAGTGGTAGTACTATACCAACTAAAAGATGAAATGTAAGAAATACTAGTATGTACGTTCTGAAGAGTTAAAGTAACAAGAAGAAACATAACATAGTTCTCATTGGGGCTCAAAGACAACACACCCCTCAAATTAAATTAAGCACACCTGAAATTAAACTTTGCAACTATCCTGGTAGACAGTGCATTAGAACCACCAGGAGCAATGACACTGCCACCTTACTCGGAGTCCTCGTCCACGTCCTCGACTTCGTCCATGTCCCTCTTCCTCTTGGCTGATACTTCTATGCTTGAACCGCCAACTTGGCTGTTGCTCTTCATCCAACCCTTGTAGATATTGAAACAAAGGTAGCCATCCATTGCAGCATAGTGGATGTGGTCTATATCTAGTACATTCCGCTGCCATGAATGACGATGAAACATGTATGGAGGTTTCTCCAGTTTACCGTACGAAGGATGAACCATGGCTCCTGCCGGGGTCAGCATTGAAGGCTGGCGAGAGGACACCAGCTAATTCTTTTGGAGGTCGAAGGTGTTGCCTACAACAAGGCCTATCCGACGCAGGACTTCTTTGTCGTTACCAAAGTCTACAGTAACGAATTTGACTAGGTTGCTCTCGAGGAAGTCCTTAAAATCCTGGAACTCAACGTCGGCATGGCATATGTGGTAGACCAAGCATAAGTCATGCACGCAAACCTGGATCGCGGCGGGCTTCTTCCTCTCTTCGTCCTTTAGATCCTTCTCTCATCCCAGGACTGTGGTGTACTCAACATCTAGCCCAGCGACCCACTCATCATCTGAGTCTTCGAATATGCGTCTGAAGCGAGAAAGACATCCTTTCACCGTCGCGGAAGAACGGGTGTAGATGACGTCAAACTCATCGCCGGTGATGGTTCTGACCTTGTACTCACCGCCGATCGGGGAGATTTGGGACGCCATGGATTTGGGAGGAGGGTTAGGATTAGTGGAACTGTCGTAATGTGAATGGACGGGACGACTAGGAGCAAACCGCCGTAGTATTAAAGGACGTGCGGGGACGAGTAGGAGCAAACTGCCAGCGTGCGAACGGCAGGGTAGTGGTTTTCCATTCTCCCATGATACGGGCTTCCGAGAGCCCTTGGATCTGAGATCGAACGGTTGCATGGCGTGATTCTAGACCTATGGGTGAATATCCTATCCTTGAGGGTTATTCTGCAAATTTTCAGCAACTTAGCATGCGACCGTTTGATCTCAGATCCAAGGGCTGCCAGCAGCTCGTATCATGGTCGCGCCTACCACGACCGTCGCGTCGCTCGCGCGGTCTCGCTCTTGGAGATTTAACACGGTGCATTAGGCTATCTGATGTTGGCATGTCATACATAGTCATCACTTAGTATCTCATACTACAACAAGGTTGGCTATAAGGTTGGCTATAAGTGTATTTTTTTACTCCTCTCTATCTATTTCTTCGTACTCCCTCCGTCCCATAATATAAGAACGTTTTTGACACTAGTGTAGTGCCCGTCTGCTGTTGCGGAAGAGTGAAATGCATTGATCGGGGTGTTGTTTATTTTGACAAAGGATGCGGGGTCATCTCATGTGTAACATGTATCGATAAGTTTCTTCAGATATTATTTCATCTCTAGAGCTCAGAAACATCCGGGTGAAATAGATAAAAAAGTATCTTTTGCAAACAAAAGCATTCAACTATTCAACCTGCATCCAAAACTTGTGAAGAAATAACTCTTATCGTGCTTTGCAGTAAATGGTTCATCATAAGTCTTTCATCGGTACTGTAGTAAAAATTCATACATGGAAGATTCTAGACTAAACCATAAATGGATACACTTTTATTCATGCGCGATACTCCAATAGAGCAAGATCATGCATGGAAGTCTCCACATGCTTAGACAGCGGATTACATTGAGCGAAGACTAATGATCAACATTTAACTTAGTAATGCATATGTCCAGGTGAACCTCCTTGGAGTCCCCATGGACATTGTTGGGGGTCAAATAATACCATGCGTCTTCCATGTCCACATCGGCGGGAAGGTCCCAGCTCGGCAGAGTCCAAGTCAGCTTGACATAGCCAGTGTCGCCGCCCACGAACCTCCGAGGGGTAGTAATAGTGAGCATGCACCCGTACATCGGCCTCGTGTAAGTGTCAGCGTCAGCAGCGTCGCCCCTGACGCACACTACAGAGATGTGGCGGCGGCCTGCGCAGGCCTCGCCGGTGGCCACGATCAAGAGGAAGACGCTGCCGTCCTCCTCCGAGACTAGCAAGCGGTGCTGATCCTCCAGCAACTTCGGCACGGTGAACGGGTAGCACGTCTCGTACTTGATGTTCTTCGCCAAGGGCCAGTAGTGATCGCCGCACGCCTGCGTCAGGTGATGCACGATGTCCGCCGGCGAGCCCCAAAACGGCACCGAGCACTCATAGCAGTAGACGAAGGGCTCCTTGGAGGCATCGACCAGGCCGTCCATGAAACGGGAGTGGCTGTAGGGGACGTTCCGCCAGTTGAATATATGAGCAAGTTACTACGAGATTTACTACAAAATAAATCATGACGGCTATAACAGAGATTAAACTAATCATGCGGACTAGCATAGTAGATGAACAGATCGAGTCTAGGACACAGAGTAGAAACATGAATTCTACCACGATTTCGAACAGGAAGGACAAAAACACATACGGTGCAACGGGAGCAGCACCATTGGCGTTGAGGTTGTCGCCCATGTCGTTGAGGAAGAGGTTGCCGAGGTCGGGGAAGAAGTCGTCACCGGTGAAGTCGTGGCTGCTAGCAGTCATGAGAGTGCGCTCCCCAAATGTCAACAGCGCTCGCCGAATGGAGCGCAGGAGGGAGTGGCTGTAGGGGACGTTGTGGCCGCCGAATGGAGCGCAGGACTAGCCCACGAAGCAGTAGATGGTGCTCCTCCCTAGTCTCTATTCTTATCTCTATCTCTACTACTCTTCTTTGTTTTTTATAATATACTAGTTGTAGTTGTCAAATCGAATAGTACTGCGCCGTCCACTGCACGCCCGGCTGAACACGCCTCCTCGCCTCCATTAAACCCGCATGCAAACCGAGAAACCTACTCCGGCCCGCGGGAGGAAATTTGCCGGTTGCCGCGAGAGGGTTATTCTGCAAATTTTCAGCAACTTGGCATGCGACCGTTTGATCTCAGATCCAAGGGCTGCCAGCACCCCATATCATGGTCGCACCTACCATGACCGTCGCGTCGCACGCACGGTCGCGCCCTTGGAGATTTAACATGGTGCGTTAGGCTATCTGATGTTGGCATGTCATACATAGTCATCACTTAGTCACTCATACTACAACAAGGTTAGCTATAAGGTTGGCTATAAGTGTATTTTTTTACTCCTCTCTATCTATTTCTTACGTACTCCTCCGTCCCATAATATAAGAACGTTTTTGACACTAGTGTAGTGCCAAAAACGTTCTTATATTATGGGACATAGGGAGTACTAGTATTTATTGCATTTGCCAAGGAGTGACCTCTTCCAATGAAATGGTGTTGCTAAGTTTGCTTCATTTAATTAGCTATAGACTCAAAATTGTCTTTTTCACCTAGGTACACGCACTTAGCACCGTTTCTTCCTTGGGTCACCAAACTAGTCTCTCTCTTCTTGATTAACTTGCCACATCAGACTTTATGCCTATGTGGCAAGCTTAAGCACCTGTAGGAGCAAGTAAGTACAATAGTGCGCTTTACATGGCATTTTTGCATATGTGGAGGAAAGAGAGGCAAGGAAAAAGTGGAGAAGTGGGCTCTCATGCAAGAGCCAGCCTCTACTACATGGTGGAGCATTAGGAGAGGCACCTGTATGGAGGTGGTCAGGAATCGGGAGACTCACGCCGGTCGTAGCGCCGCAGTTAAAATGATAATGGCAAGTCAAATCACGGGGCCCCACCTATCCAGTGATAACTTCATTGTCAAATCAGACAGCCCTACGTTTGCAGCAGCCTACTCCCTCATCTTCTCGCGTCTCTGTCGGACCGACTAGGCGGAACTGCCCCGCCTACCGCGCAGGAAAAGCCCCGCCCTCGACTTTTAAATAGTATACAATATACTAATTTTGTATCCATGGATTGCGCCCGCGCCATGGAGAAAAGTGTCTAGAAAACGGCGGTACACATGTACGGAGTATACAGCATGCCCGTCGCGTTCGCGTCGCACCCCAGACGGTCGGTCGTTCTGGCACGCTGCTCTCCGAATGGAACGCGTGTCATATTGCGTTCACACACACATGTGGGACGGCAATTGAGAACCGACCATAGGCACACTCCCCGGCCCCGCAAGTCGGGTGACTTAATAGAAGAGGGAGACGAGCGATAGTACTCCCTCCTTTCCGGTTTATAGGGCTCAATTCAAAAATCTCACCAACCAAGGTAGATGGTGAGTGGTGGAATACTTTTTGTAATTTGCAAAAGCACCCAATTAATGCTCTTGTGTTCCTCAAAAATTTATGTTTACCAATGTATTAATTGCAATGCATGGATGCATAGAGTACATGCATTGGTCAATTTTCTCTTAATACTTGCATGCAATTATTTAATGCACCTTGGAATCTGAACTTGTGATGGGGAACAACCAAATTGAGCCTTATAAAATGGAAAAACTAAGATTTTGAGATAAGCCCTATAAACCGGAAAGGAGGGAGTACTAGAGAAGTGTTGTAGTACTACGTTGGTGCCTGGACGATCCCTGCAAGACACGGAAGATCAGTTCGTCCATGCATGTGATCAGACTCCAGCAGACACGCCTGGATTGGCTATCGTCTACATATCGTGCAGGCTGTGTTGTACATGGCTGTAGTTGTGATGAGAAATCTAAAAAAAGGTTTCTTGTCATCTCGCAAAATTAGGTGTCATGTGCTTCGGATCACTGCGAGGGTTAAACAGCGACAACTGAGTTGGGCTAGTCATTGGGGCACATGCATGAACAGTGACTACTCGGCTGCCATCTAGGTCAAGCCGGCTATGTTAATTAGGACATCTATCGACGGACCCCTTTTCTACGAGTTTATCTTTAATTTGAGCTTTGTTCCTCATCTAGTTTGTCCGTCGGGATTCATGTTGTCTCCTTTGGGCAGTGAGGTTATGATTTCTTGTCATGTGGCATTTTTTCGTGTTATATGTTATAATCCGGCGCTTCAGATCAAAATGACGACAACGGCACCACCGGGCCACGTGCATGAAGACTACTCAACAGTCAATGACGAGGTCAAGCCGGCTCCGGTAGACAAAAGAAAACTAGTACTACTCCACTATATAGGCAGGAGCCTCCGCGCTTGCTTGCTAGTGTTGCTCTCTTCACACTATCTCGGCCTCTACAGATCTAAACACGACAGCGGTGGCCTCTCTCTCTCTCTCTCTCTTTCTCTCTCTCTCTCTCTCTCTCTCTCTCTGCTCACCGCTGGTCACAGATCCAGCCGGATCCTCTCCGGGGAAGGTGAGAAGGTGCAAGTTCACTGTGGTCGTCCTCGGCGACAGCTCTTACCCTTCTTTGGGCGCGTCCCGATCAGCCTGCCTTGCCGTTCTCTCCCAAGCACCGCTGGCGAGGGAGGGCCTCCGACCCCTTCTTCCTCACTGTCGTAGTGTGGGCAGATCCGGCCTCCCGCCGCCCACCTAGCGACATCCCGGCGACCATCAGGTATAACTTCCTTCGAAACCGGCCTTGCTCTACTTCCCGAGCTCCTGACGTCGCTGCATTTGTATCTTTTACTATTTCTCAGGCCCCCTCGTAGATAGGATCGATCGGCTGTTCGAAAACCACCTATTTTTTACGTTTAAGAGGTAAAACTAGTTCATGCACTCGAATCTAGTACTACTTGGTTGAAACAAGGAAGAAAGGGGGTGGGGTGGGGGAGGATTTGTTACCTGAATCTAGGACTTGGTTGAAAGAGGAAATAATGGGGGCGAATAGTAGCAGAGACTGGCTATCCAACTGGTCTCTAGGTCTAATAGGGAAATAAAGGGAAACGCAGTACAAACTCAATATAAACCCGATCTATTGGTTGAAAAAGGAAAGAAAGTGGGGACTGGGGGACAAGTCAACAGAGTAAGTACAACACTAGATTTGCTAGCCTCACACAGTATAGGGTGGCTATACCAAACAAAAATGAGACCAACCCAGATATCATGTTCTGATGTTTGTTGCCCCGAGCCACTCTTATGTAATGCCACTGGTAAAATGTAGCAGTCGCCTTTGTTAAAAGTAAGGACACGTTAAACCAATGTTGTTTTAAATGTAATGCCTCCAGTAATATGAATCAATGGCACTTCTTTACATGTCCTGCTAAAATTTCCCATTAAGATAAGTTGGTTCTTTTCGTTAGAAATGCAACTGTCCTGGTCCGCCTACTCTCCAAGTGCCCAAAGTAATGTCGTATTTAACGGTTGTCATAGTTAATCCTAATGCCCACACTAATATCTAGCAATGCCACTGCTTTAGAAATTGCTACTGTCCTTGTAGGATTGCCATTCAGATAAGGAACATGCTTCTTTTCATTTGATGCATGTTTCATCACTTGTTAGTCACCCTCCTTTCCACCTTTTTTGTGCAAACAGAGATATAAATTTCACGCTCGATCTTAGTTGAACTACACAAATGATATCCAAATTATAGTTGAGCATTCCAGGAGCTTCACAACCAACCTTGATGTTGCTCAATTTTATTGCAACTAATGAAGAAAAAGCTCTGTGGGTTTCATTTTCTGATGGAAATGGAAACGGGGCTGGAGCCCTTTTCTTAAATTTTTTTGAAGAAGAAGCTGCTAGCTCACGGGACATTGCTTCATTTTAGGTGAACTGCACCAAAAGGTCCCATGAATTGAATCATCCATGTTGGTGACTGAAAGAGCCAGCTTCAGCATCCCAGTCTAAGCACCCCCGGCCTCCATCCTTGCGACGCACGGTACACCTTGTTTTCCACCTGCTCGACCCTAGTGTCACCGATAAAATGAAGTAATAATACAGTTAAAATAGAGTGAGTGTCATCTCTATCATTTCATTTCCAATGTAGATAAAGAAAGTGCTTCTCTTTGTTAAAATATGTTTCATCAACTAGTCCCATTGTTAATGTTTAAGCGTTTCTGCAAACTGGGGTGCTTAATTTTAGTTGATATGTACAAAAATAGAGATTTGAATGTCTCAAGGCGCCTCCTTGTACTACCGCTGTACACTGATGTTCATCACTAGCAGAAGGTGTATGTAGGAGACTTGGGACGATGTCCAGTATGAGGTGTACCGTATGAGGCGTCGCAGTGCCCATCTCGCCCTCGCAGCATGGCATACTATGATACTATCGCAATATTTTCTTCTATTTATTTTGTGTATTTCATCAACTAGTGCCACTATAATGTAATCACGCTTTTTCATTATCTATGCAAACAGGGTTATTCAGCTGCATTTTGGTGGAACTGCACAAATGTACATATGGAACCGGCATATATGCAGAGTGCGAGGTGTGCCAAGTAAAAATTACCGACACCAACCATGCTGCATGCACGCATTGGCATCCACCACCACCAGTGGGATGTGTGGCGCTCTCTGTGGACAGATCTTTCTTGGCAGCAAATCCTCTAACCAAATACTAGTAGCTTATATTGGCAGTTTTCTAGGGAGTACTCTTTTCTGAAAGAAGCACCAATTTATTTTTCTTTGTTTGTACACTGTGTCACAACTTTGACCCAAAGGTCCAGAGCTATTTTAGGGTGATTGGCGTAGTACTCGGAGACTGATTGTAAGCATGATTTTCATTAGCTGTCACACTGATTGTAAGCATGAGCAGGTGGAAGATTAGGTTAGTGCGAAGCTTACCTTAAACCCTACCGCCGCCGTTGAAATGAGGCGAGCATTGAGGGAACCGTGGAGAACGGCGTGGAAGCGACGTCGCGCCATCCGGCCTCCTCTTGCGGTGGGAGAACGAATACTCCTGTGGCTCCGGCTGCCTCTGCACCCTCACGAACGGCACATCATACTCGATCGATTCGTTATCCTCTGGGTGCTCGACCTTCGACCTGTACGCCCACCAGCTCCGTCTGACTGTCGCCTCGGGCGAATCTGTCTGCTCCATCGCCCAGAGGAGATACTCGATGAACTCGGAGGACTGCGGCGTGACTGCCGCCGAGGAGTACATGTACATCGCCGCCGTCTCGCTCTTTCGCATACATTGCCACATGGCTCACACCGTCCTCGAAATCTCCCACTCATTGTCAAACCAACTAAGGATCTCCTTCAACCTGGCTAACTTTGCCTGGTCGCCGCCGGCGATCTGCCTGATTCGCTGCTGCATCCTCTCCATGGATGTCCTTCTGAGTGGTCCGGTGCTAGCTTTGGAAGATGGGAGGAGAGACGGTGGTCTTGCAATAGAGAAGAGGGAGAGGCGAGACGGTGGTTTTGGAATGGAGATGATGGAGAGGAGAGGAGGTGGTTTTGCAATGGAGAAGATCAGAAGAGGGAGAGGCGAGATGGTGGTTTTGGAATGGAGATGATGGAGAGGAGAGGAGGTGGTTTTGCAATGGAGAAGATCAGAAGAGGGAGAGGCGAGACGGTGGTTTTGGAATGGAGATGATGGAGAGGAGAGGAGGTGGTTTTACAATGGATAAGAGGGAGAGGAGCGTGCGGCAGCGATTTAGGATTGGGCGAGAGGGCCGACGCGCTGTGACTGGATCAAAATCAAAATCAATTTACCCTTCAATTAAGAAAGCGACCCCACATTAACTAGTCTCCCTTTTATTCTGGGTCATAATTGACCATGATTTTCGCACATAAAATATATATTATATGTTGCAAAACTAATATAGTTTGAAAGTACATTCAGATATGAACTAAACGATGCAATTTTTGGTGACATGCATTCACATTTTGCTTGTCAAATACAGTACGTGGTCAAACTTTGACCCAAAATACGCAAAACAACAAAAAAATACTTCCAAGACCAGCGCCGCTCTTCCGCTCTTCTCCTCTTAAACCACCGCCGCTCCTCTCCTGTTCCAATCTAAATCCAGCGCCGCTCCTCTCCTCGTCCATTTCAAAACCACCGTCCCTCCTCTCCTGTTCCAGTCCAAAACCAGCGTCGCTCCTCTCCCGTTCTAATCCAAAACCAGTGCTGCTCCTCTCCTCTTCCATTCAAAAACCACCGCCGGTGAGTGAAGGTGCTATGGAGAAGTAGATCGATGGAGGAGTACAACCGATACGTGAGGATCGCAGACGGCGACCCTGTGAAGCTAGCTAGGATGTTGGAGATACAGTCTTGGTTTGACAACAAGGACCAACTATCGGCGACGGCGACATCCATGGCCAAATATCTGCAATAGAGTGAAAAGGCGGCGATACTCCCGGAGGGAGTCGCGCCGGAGTACATAGAGCTACTCCTCTGGGCCATGGAGCAAACAGATTCACCGAATTCGATCGTGAGGGAACGGTGGTGGGAGTATCGATCCCAGATGGATCATCCACCAGAGATTGAAGGATCGAGCATCAACAGGGTGTCGTTTGTGAGGGTGTCCTGCCAGAGCGAGCCGGTAGAGTCTTCGTCGACCGAACCCAACTACAAGAGGAGAAAAGCAGTTGGCCCGACGACGCTTCCCCGCCATCGTCTCCCTCGCTATTCAAATCGTCTCACGGGGCGGCTGTTTACCGCCGAGAAATAGGAGGGGGCTGCCCCCCCCCCTAGCCCAATAGTCGGGCAGGTTGTGAATTGTCAGGAGGAGCTTAGGTTTGTCAGCATTTGCAGGTTGTGAATTGTGTTTTGTGTTGTGTATTTTGAGAGTACTTTCAGATATGAATTTCTTTTGAATTTCATATTTGCAGTATTGAGCATATGAAGTATTTTATGAATTCTAGAGATCTATTTTTAGCACTTAAAAAAATGTAGTTTCATAGGAGTATAAAAGTGCAAACAATGTGATTCTCAGAGAAGAAACTGCAAGCTTCAGTTTCAGATAAGAAACTACAAGTTCAGTTTCAGATAAGAAACTGCAACTTTTAGAGGCAGAGCATTTATATTAACACGGCCTTTTCAAACAGGGTTAACATCATGTTGGAAGTTTTATTCATGGTCGAAAATGGAACTACCAACCAATTAACATCATGTTGATCAACATTCATGCATAGCACATCTTCATATGATGCACAGTCAAAATGCCCACACAATGTCGAGTGTGCGAAACACAGAGAAAACGAGGGACGAAGTTTTGGCAAGTGTTGGACGTGGTTTTGGGCTGCCCCGTGTAGGCTTTCATTTTTAACATGCGCAGCCCACGACCTCGGATGGGAGGTCCATAGGCATGTTTGTATTTTCTTAGGGCCGTCATATATCGACCGGCCTATGGACCTTCCATCCGAGGTTTTATTTTTGGCAGCCCAATTTATGTATTTTTTTTGAAGAAAACACAGAGGTCTGTTCTATTTTTCTATATAAGAATAGGAGCATGAGGTCCAACTTATGTTTCCCTTCTAACTATATTATATATATTTAAATTATTTTATATGTTATTATATATTATTTTTATTGTCATAATATATTTAACAGATACTTACATATGTAAGAAAACAATATCCCACATCTTATTAACTTATAAAAATAATTTCTTAACAAATAAAATCCTGGATTGTTTTGGCACGAAAATCCTAGTGATTGTGTACAAAAGCTTGGAAAGATTTAAGGACAAATGTAATAATATCACTTATTATTTAAATATATTGATAACAAAATGCTCAGCCCCTTTTTATTTTTTTGATAACATTGCTGGCCCAACCCAACATTATAATTAGAATCAGCCCAGCAAAATCGTGTATTTCGAGAAAGTGCAAATGGCCTGTAATTCTTTAGGAAATAAAATAAATGGGCCGCATGGACGCTACATTATTTGTTCACCCAGCACAGCTAATGGCTGTAATTCAAAAAAAATATCAACTTGACTGTAAATTCTACCGCACAAAAAAAGACTGTAAATTCTAGAAAAATGGGTTGAATACGTGCCATATTTTGGAGGATGAAATGTGGGCCAATAGGTCGAAGCCAACGCAAGTCGTTGTCAATTTAGTCAACAAATGATTCTGACATGTTAGCCGTTGGATTTACATCCAACGACCGGCATCCATCTTCAATCTCTCGTCTTCTTCCTCCAGCGCCGCCGGGACCACCTCCCGCCTCTTGCTGCTAGCAGCTCTGCTTAGCACGCTTCGCTATGAAGCGCTACTCCATCGTTGGCCAGGCCATCCCTCCACCCCTCCACACCTCCTGTTCTTCTCCACCGACTGCCGAACCACACCGCACTAGAACCAGTTAACCCTCGTACACCTCTCCGTCTACGACTCTACTGCCGCGTCTTCCCATCTCCGGCTCGTTGCTGTCCGGGGCCTCGTTGTCGTCCACCACCTTGGATGCGCTCGGCGTGGCGTGGTCAACATGGTCAACAAACGACACCATCGGAAGTAGACTGTGCGTGGAGAGGCTGACAGCTGGGTCCACGGCCGCACACAAGGAAATGCCTCCTTATTACGCGCAAAATAATGATTCACCCACCTGACATCTGGGACCCACCAGAAGAGCCTCTGTATTTCGCAAAAAAAAACGTGCCCCTAGCTGACATGTCGGACCCACCAGCTATCTTCGCGCGCAAGGAAGTGCCTCCTTATTACGCACAAAAAATGAATACTCACCCTGCCAGCTGGAACCCAGCATAGTGGGAGGCTGACTTGTGGGCCTACCGAGTTGACGGGGACGGAGGGCTTTGTCAACTTAGTCAATATGAACGATTCTAGCTCCTGTTACTGTACAATGTTCATCCAACGGCGGTAGTGCTTCTTCAACCTCTGGTCTTCTTGCTCCAGCCGCCCAAACCAGCGCCGGTCGTGCCGCGTGCTCCTGCCTCCCGTGGTCGGCTGTGATGCCGTGGAGGCCTCACCGCCCCCTACTACTCCCACCGCTGGCCAGGCCATCCCTCTACTCACCCACACCCCCTGTTATTCCGCGGCGACAGCAGCCTCACACCACAGCCGAACCAGTGAACCCTCGTACTCCTCTTCGCGCGGGCATCCACTGCTGCGTCTTCCCCGGCTCCGAGTCGTCCCCTTCCTAGGCCTCGCCGTCGTCCACCGCCGTGGTGCTCTCGGCGCGGCGTTGTCAACGTGGTCAAGGAACGACTTCCATCGAACATGGATTGTACGTGGAGAGGCTGACAGCTGGGTCCACGGCCGCAGCAAGGAGGTGCCTCCTTATTACGCGCAAAATAATGATTCCTCCACCTGACAGCGGGGACCCACCGGACGGGCCACCGTATTTCGCAAGAAAAACGTTTCCCCTGACTTCTGGGACCCACCAGCTACATCTTCGCACGCAAGGAAGTGCGTCCGGGCAAAAAAAGACGATTCGCCCCCCTGACTGCTGGGACCCACCAGCTACATCTTCGCACACAAGGAAGTGTGTCCGGGCAAAAAAAATGATTCGCCCCCCTGACTGCTGGGACCTACCAGCTACATCTTCGCACGCAAAGGAAGTGCGTCCGGGAAAAAAAATTACGATTCGCCCCTCTGACTGCTGGGACCCACCAGCTACATTTTCGCACACAAGGAAGTGCCTGACAGTTGGGACCCACCTGGTCGAAGCGTACGTAGCGTTGTCATTCTGGTCGCGAAAGTGTACGTACATATTGGTCGTTGTAGAGGCGCGCATGTGTCGTAGTAGAGGCGCGCAAGTAGCATGTACACGTACGTACAGCGGTCAGGGTGCAAGAAAGAAAATACGGCCACGTACGTACATACGGGCAGGGTCTCGAACGCCTACTCGCGCATACGTACGGCGAGGGCTCGTGTACATGGCTGGGTCGGAACGGAGAAACAGCATCGTATATCGTGTTCATGGGGAGGCAACAGAATGCATCGTGTTCATGGGGAGGCAACATAATGCGTCGTGTTCATCGGGAGGCAATGGAACGCGTGGGAGCCAACCGGCTTGGACGGAACATGCGATTGAAACGAGGCCTGGCGTACCGTAGAACGGAGGAAACGGCCTTGTGTTCGACCGGCCACGTTCGAAACGGGGTCCTGTTGATCGGGAGGGTCTGGCGTACCGCAAAACGGAGGAAAAGGACCTCCTACGGTCGAAACGGGGGTCCTGTTGATCGGGAGGGGTGTGGCGTACCGCAAAACGGACGAAACGGACCTCCTACGGTCGAAACGCGGGTCCTGTTGATCGGGAGGGGTGTGGCGTACCGCAAAACGAAGGAAACGGACCTCCGAAATGGACCTCCTACGGTTGAAACGGGGGTCCTGTTCATCGGGAGGGGTGTGGCGTACCGCAAAACGGGACTCCACAGGATACTGTTCATCTCCACCGTCGACCTCCTCCAGCCTCCACGGGCTACCGTCGACCTCCTCCAGCCTCCACGGGCTCCTGTTCATCTAGCCTCCACCGCGCGTTACTCCACCAGCTACTATTCAACCACCCCTCCACGGGCACCCCTCCACCGTCTACTGTTCATCCAGCCCTCCACACCACGGGGTCCTGTTCAACCACCCCTCCACGGCCACCCATCCATCGTCTTCTCTTCATCCAGCCCTCCACGCCACGGGGTCCTGTTCATCCAGAGGCAACGCCACCGCTCACTGTTCATCCAACCCCCCCCCATAACGCTCACTGTTCATCCCATAGGCAGCATCGATCGGCTTCAGTTAGCAGCAGTAGCGAAGGAATCGCTCGATCGGGTTGATTAACGACCATCGATCGATCGCTCGGGTTCGAACGCGTAGTTGCGGTGCAATTGCTCGGGTTCGATTAGAGCCCAACGCCTCACTCGGGTTGATTAGAGCCAACGCCTACGCACACGCTGCAGCAGCGTCGTGCACGAGAAAGCAGCGCATCGCTCGGCCCCCGACCTCCCACCGTAACCGGCAACTCCCCGAAATTTTCCTCCCCCTCGCTTCTACCACGGTTTTTTCCGTCATGGACGGCCCAAAGAATGTCATGCAGCTGCGTCTCCGGCTCGCCCAGGACGAAAAGCCCATTTTTTGTCATGATTTTTCGTCATAGAAGTAGGAGCCCACCACATCTATGATGTTACCGGGTTCTGTCACAATTATCGTCATAGAAGTGTCATATGTATGACAGGAAAAAAAATTCGTTCGGCCCAAAATGTCACGGATGTGTCTTTTTTTGTTGTGATAATATATGTTGGCAGCGACAGAGCCACCGACTTGATCAAAGTCTCCCTGCCCGGTTGAGCTAAATGCCCATCCCCCCATTGAATTAATCTCTTTGTCAGGCTGGTTTGCAAGCTTTGGAATCGCCCCTTCGACATGCGGCCCTCTGGGGTTGGCAGACCCAGATATCTCTCCTCAAAAGAAGTACTGGTAACCTGAAGAGTCAACCTTACTTCAGCCTGAACTGATTCTAGACATGAAGTGCCAAAAACACAAGCATTTGTTGTAGTTGAGGCTTTGGCCCGTAGCTGTATTGTATAGATCCAAAGCCTTCTTTACTTCCAAAGTTTGTTCCTGTGATGCTTTAAAAAATAGGAGAGTGTCATCTGCGAAGAGTAAGTGTGAGATGCCTGGAGCTCTCCGATAGCTTTTGACTGGAGTTATTGCATTAGCCATAACTTGCTGCCTTAAGATTGAAGAGAGACCATCAGCCACAAACACTACAGGAATCAGGCACTTTGCCGTCTCATGGCGGACCTTTGCCATCAGCCAGCAGACAGCAACAGGTCCGGCTGAATAGGCTACTGAAGGAAATATGCCCTAGAGGTAATAATAAAGTTATTATTTATTTCCTTATATCATGATAAATTTTTATTATTCATGCTATAATTGTATTAACCGGAAACATAATACATGTGTGAATACATAGACAAACATAGTGTCACTAGTATGCCTCTACTTGACTAGCTCGTTGATCAAAGATGGTTATGTTTCCTAGCAATAGACATGGGTTGTCATTTGATTAACGGGATCACATCATTAGGAGAATGATGTGATTGACTTGACCCATTCCGTTAACTTAGCACTCGATCGTTTAGTATGTTGCTATTGCTTTCTTCATGACTTATACATGTTCCTATGACTATGAGATTATGCAACTCCCATTTACCGGAGGAACCACTACAGGAATCAGCTACTTTGCCATCTGCCACGGCGGACGGCAAAGGCATGGATGGCGGACGGCAAAGACCTTTGCCGTCAGCCACGGACAGCAAAAGGGGACGGCAAAGTAGGGGAAGGCTAAGAGCTGCGTTGCCGTCCGCTTCGGGCGGTGACGGCAAAGGGCCTTTGCCATCAGCGATGACGGCAAAGAAGGCGGACGGCAATAAATGCGTTGTTAGTCCGTTAGGTGGTTAACGGCAGGCCTTTGCGATCCATTGCGGACGACAAAGCCTGTGTCGTCACCATCAGAGGCAAACCGACCAAATTGGTCAGCCTCCCAGAAGCACATTGTTCGCCACGTGGCCTCTTTGCCGTCCGCTGCTGATGGCAAAGAGCCCTTTGCCGTCGGTGGCAGACGGCAAAGAGGCTGCATATTGTCTCTTTTTTTCTGTTTTTTTAATTCAACAATTTACACAGCAAATATATATGACATATATAGATATATTTCACAGGGCTATTTAACAACAATCATATCACATATCCAGCACATAAGTTTCATCCATTCATACATAAGCAAGTTCCATCCATACACATTGTTCCATCCATATACATATTACAATGCAAAGTTTCATCAACATATCAAGTTCCATCATAGCAAGCTAGATACAATGCAAAGTTTCATCAAAGGAAAAGCAAGCACTCCATCATAGCAAGCTAGCTTCCATGAAGTGAATGAAATCTGCAAAATGGTAAATAAGAAAGTTAGAAATAGGTGACTAGAACAAGAATAAGACTAGAACAAGAAGTATATGTCATTTATGAGCTAACTTAGGTGAAATGGATCATATATGAGCTAACAAAGTTGAAATGGGTTGTTTATGAGCTAACTTAGTTGAAATGGATCATTTATGAGCTAACTTAGTTGAAATGGGCCGTTTATGAGCTAACTAAGGTGAAGGGCATCGTTTTTCAGCTAAGTAAGGTGAAATGGATCGTTTTTAGCTAACTTAGGTGAAATGGATCATTTATGAGCTTTTATGAGCTAACTTAGTTGAAATGGGTCGTTTATGACCTAACTAAGGTGAAATGCCACGTTTTTGAGCTAACTAAGTTGAAATGGATCGTTTTCAGCTAACTTAGGTGAAATTGATCATTTATGAGCTAATTTAGGTGAAATGGATCGTTTTTAGCTAACTTAGGTGAAATGGATCGTTTAGGATCAAATCTAGGTGAAATGGGTCATTTTGGAGCTAACCTAGGTGAAATGGGTCATTTTGGAGCTAACCTAGGTGAAATGGGTCATTTTAGAGCTAACATAGGTAAAATGGATCATTTAGGAGCTAATCTACGTAAAATGGGTCATTTTAGAGCTAACTTGGATAAATTGGATCACTTGTAAGCTAACTCAGGTAAAATGAGTCATTTTAGAGCTAACTTTAGGTAAAATGGATCGTTTATGAGTTAACTAAGCTAATTATGCAATTTTTGACATAAGTAACCTAAGTACATATCGTTTTAGAGCTAACTTAGGTAGAATGGATGGTTTATGAGGTCAGTAAGCATATTAAGTCATTTTGGAGGAAAAAAGCTAACTCTAGGTCATTATGGTAAGCATATTGGAGGAAATAAAGCTAAGTCTAGGTCTTTATGCATTTGTTAAGCAAAACACTAGAGAAACTTACCATGATCAGGGAGGTGTCTGGCCGGGCTGGCTCGCTTGGTAGGCTGGAGAAGGATCGATGCGATGCGTTTACGGAGTTAAGCTGCACCAAAGATCATTTCCAATGTCTCGTTAGCATTATGACACTCAAATGTTAAGACTAGCAAGTAATGTCCATTCTAATTAAACTCACCGTGCTCCCAGGAGCAATCATCGGCATCTGAGCGGTCTCGACCGGACTTCTCGCACACTGCATCGCACATTTGGTTTTCACAACAGAGTCATACTAGTTAGTAATGAGACTCAAATGTTAAGACTAGCAAGTAATCTGCAGAAGAAACTTACCACAAGGAGCTCATACATGGCCCTTGCACGCATGTCATCCCGTGCCCTCTCCTCCTCCAACATCTTTGTCGTCCTCTCCTCCAACTCCCGTTGCCTCTCCGCCGCCTCCGCCAGAAGTTTCTCCGTTCTATCTCTCTCACTCTGTATAGCAGCCTGCAACACCACTCACATGACCATTTGTAATTATTGATGGAAGCGCACACAATGTAATGGAGAAAGATAGCTGAGTACTTCTAACTAACCTTGAAGGCGAGTTGGACTGGCCGTTCACGAGGCCTTATCTCAGGAGCAGAGCTCGACTGGCGCGCCTTGATCTCCGGGAGAGTGCTAGGACAACGGATAAGTCCATCTCCCATGGCTATGGAGCCATGGGACCTCCCGCCACCAGATATCATTAGCAGCTCTGTATCAAGGGGACCCTGGCTCGGGTTAAAGTCCTCGCCTTTCCTCGCCTTCCCCTGATCTCTATATTGCACGAGCTTGTCGTGGGCGGAGATGTTGGTGAAGTTCTTTGGATCATCGAGGTCAGACGCGGAGAATGCCTTGACTTTCTTGTAAGAGCCAGTGTGGGCCATGGCATACAGGTCGTACACCTCTGGCACCTTATCCGCCTTATTGTAGCGTGCCTGAAAGAGAGAAACAAAGTAAATTAGTAATTAAAGGGCTAAAGCTAGCATGATGAATGAATTGCATGAATCATGAAGCAAACCACATACCAGTTCATGCGTCTTTGAAATAAGTTGGAGCTGCCTTGGTGGTGTGGCACACCTTCCATTTGGGCACGTTTGTCCTTGGCCTCGTTGTGGGAGGCCCGCCATTGTTTTGAGCACCACGCATTGACCAACACCTCCCAACAATCCATCCGATCCGCACACCATCTCGGAGGGGCCTAAGTTAGCAAATAGAAACTTTAGCGCTTCTGACTATGAATTACTAAATGAAGGAAGTAAGTACAAGGCCTTAAGAATTACCTTCATGTACTGCTCCTTACTCAAGAACTTATCGCGGCACTCCTGCTTGGGCTTCTTGATACCACGCCCGGCGTAGTACTCTCGAACAGCCTGCACCCGAACCTCATGCCGTAAGTTCTGAAGTAGGCACTTGCACTCCTTGTCGATAACATCTGCCGCCTCCTCCTCTTATCCCTCCTCACACCTGTAGAATGTCTGCAATCAAATGATACAATATTGATTAGTACAATTAATAACTAGCTAGTTCAAGATTTTTAATTGTGTAAAGGAGAAATTACCCAGAACTTTCGATCACCACGTCTGCCTCGTCTTGCACAAGACACCGTCGATAATCTCACCCGGCGGGACGGGCAGCCAAGTAGTGCTCCCAACTCAATCCAACCTCTGGAAGCCGACCCTCACCAGCAACGTGACAAACCCGGGAAGTTTTGCCGAATCAGAACTCCAAGGACGGAGTTGGGACGGCGGACACTTTCATGGTGGTCCCAACCCCTGCAGCATGACAAGGCCAACGCATTAGTTATTTGAAGAAACGTGAATGCAGAAGGTACAAAAATATTAAATGCACTTACCTCTCCCCATCAGGGAAAATCAACCACCTCTGCTCGCGGGTCGCCGGCACGGACGGGAGCCGTGTAGCACCATGCTGGTAGACGTTGCCCCCCTCCTCCTCAATATCAGTCGGCTCCCCGTCATCATCAGCATGGCCACTCGGCTCCCCGCCATCATCAGCATGGCCACTCGGCTCCTCAGGCTGACCCGACCAGGTACCCCATCCAGACGTGTGCTCCTCCGGGGTCTCGTGGGCCGAAGGCCCGTCGACCGGAGGCTCGTGGGCCGAAGGCCCGTCGACCCGAGGCTCGTGGGCCGAAGACCCGTGGACCGGAGGCTCGTGGACGGAGTCCGTGTAGCCTCCTCCTCGGACGAGTCCACCCTAGCGATCACGTGCTCGGGTGAAACAATTTGGGGGTGGCGGCGAGGAAGGAGCCGTAAGAGTCACCCTACCTCCTCTCCCGCGACCACGTGCTCCACCTCCTCTCTTCTTCTTACCTCGTCCCCTGCTGGGCACCGCAGTCGACGAAGAAGGGACCGGTGGTGTCGACATACTGTCCAGCAACGCTCGGCGGAGAGGTGCATGTGCAATGGAAGACCTCGCAACATGCGCCGACGAAGAAGGGGCCTCGACGCCCTCCCGACCAGCGCCCACCATCTTTCAACACCTGCCATGACAAAGAATAAACGAAATTAGTACAACATAAAAAGAAGTACCGACATGAATAATAATATGTATATCACTTAAGTGTATCATCATCAAGTACAACATAAAAAAATTGAATACCTGACACTACTAATAATCTCGATCAGTATCATCAATAAATGCATAATCATCATCATCACTATAATCAATGATGGGCTCACTATAATCATCATCATCACTATCATCACTATAATCATCATCATCATCACTAGACACACAACAATTATATATATAATTCACCACGAAATTTATGCGTCGGATCCGAAGCAAAGCATATGCGTCGGATGGGGTGTTGTTTCGGGGTCGGGGGTTCGGTTGTCGGGGTCGGGGTGTCGGGTCAGATCAGGCTCGGGGTTGGGGTGTCGGGTCAGGCTCGGGGTCGGGGTGTCGGGGTCGGGGTCGGTCTCGAGGTCGGGGTGTCGGTCGGGTGCCGATGTCGGTGTCATCGAGTGTCGATCGGTCAGGCTCGGGTCAGTGTCGGGTGGGAGTCGGGGTCAGTCGGTGTCGGGGTGGGAGTCGGGAGTCGGTGTCGGGTCGGTGTGGGTCGAAGTCGGTTGTCGGGGTGTCGGGTCAGTCGAGGCTCGGGTCGGGTGTCGGGTCAGGCCTGGGTCGGGGTGTCGAGGTCGGGTCGGTCTCGGTCGAGTGTCAGGGGAGTGCTGGTCGGGTCGGGTGCCGTGTCGGTGTCATGATCCGGGTGTCGATCGGTCAGAGCTCGGGGTGGGGTCGGGGTCGGGGTCGGGGTGTCGGGGTCGGGGTCTCGGGGTCGGGGTGTCGTGTCGGGGTGCCGGGTCGGGGTCGGGGTGTCGTGTCGGGTCGGGTTTTTTCCCCTCTTTTTTTCCTTTTCTTCTTCTTCCTCTTCTTCCTCTTCTTCCTTTTCTTCCTTTTTTCCTTCTTCTTCTTCTTTTTCTTCCTCCTTTTCTTTTTCCTCTTCTTCTTCTCCTCCTCTCCTCTTTTTTCTTCTTCTTCTTACTCTTCTTCTTTTTTCTTCTCCTCCTCCTCTTCTTCTTCTTACTTTCCTTTTTCCTCTTCTTCTTCTCCTCCTCTCCTCTTTTTTTCTTCTTCTTCTTTCCTAAACCTAAAACTAAACCTAAATCTAAAACTAAAACTAAAACTAAAACTAAATCTAAACTAAACATAAACCTAAAACTAAAAAAACAGAAAAAAAAGGAAAAAACTAAATCTAAACCTAAAACTAAACTAAAATTAAACTAAAACTAAACCTAACCTAAAACCAAACCTAAAACTAAAACTAAAACTAAAACTAAAACTAAATATAAACTAAACATAAACCTAAAACTAAAAAAAGAAGAAAAAAAGAGGTAGAGCTCACCTGGGGCAGGGCCGGTGGAGGAGGTGGCCGGTGGAGGAGGGGGGCGGGCGGCCTGGGCGGCGTGACTGCCCGAGGCGGTGGGCGTGGGCGGGCGAGACCGGCAGGCGGCGGGCGACGGGCGGGGGGCCGGTGGGGCGACGGCGCCGGGCTAAAGTGGCGACGAGGCGGGGGGCCGGTGGAGGAGGGGGGCGGGCGGCGACGGGCGGCCCGGGCGGGCTGGGGCCTGGGGCGGCGCCGAGACGGCAGGCGGTGGGCGACAGGGGGTGGTGGGCGATGTGGGGGGTGGCCGGTGGGGCGGCGGGGCGGTGGGGCGACCGGGCGGCGGCGAGTGGTGGGGGCGGCGGCGCGTGATGAGGACATCAATACCATTGTTACACCCACAGCCCCTGCTGCTATACATACTGGACCAATTACTAGAGCTCGCGCACGCCAATTGAATTATCAAGTACTTTCGTTTCTTGGTAACGATTCCAATGTTCATGAGAATATGATGCTGCCTAAATTGGATACATTTGTTTTGCTTACAAATGAAGGGCCTACCATGGACAAGAAAGATGAACCTTGGAGCAAGTTCAAGCATGGAGATGTTGGCATGCGCAAGGGGAACAAGAACGGAGTTACAAGTGATGATTCCAGGACTTTGAAGCCACCATAATGAGTTCATGAGGCCTTGGACGAAATAAACAAGATGCCACTTCATAATATTCGTCCATAGGCTATTCTAGGTGCTGCGTCACCTTATTATTGTGCCAGGCCCATGTAATTTCGAAATACTTAAGTATAGGTTATTTTTAGAGTCCGTATGTGTGGGGAAACAAGAGTTAGGGTTGGTTTCGGACCCCTCCCTCAAGGGCCACGAAATTCCCTCCTCTTCCTCCATATATACAGCCCTTAGGGCGTCGTTTAGACTTTGGGTTTTGTTTAGATTAAAAGTTTGCCATAGCTGCAACTTCGCGTGCCGTTTGTGTTCAACGACCGGACAAAGGCGTCCACAGAACCCCACCTTGATCAATAAAGCTTTCATCTTATATTCACAATATCCATATTGCAATCTCAGTTTCTTGCTTGTTCTTCGTTTGCTCGCAGGAAATGCAGACCCTCGTGGTCAGGTTGATCGTGCTCGGTGTGGTCAATAACCTCTCGGAGTTGGTTTAGCGATTGCTAAGGCGCGGCGTCCTCGCACGTTCGTAGTCGGATCGTCAAAGTCGACTTCCTCCAAAGCGAAAACCAACATCTCATCGAAAGACGGGACACCTTTGCCTCTATCAAGTGGTATCAGATTTCCATGTTGCTCGGTGAGATTTTACAGTTTTTCGTAGTTTAGATCGAGTTTGTTCTTCATACCTATAGTCCACGAAAAAGCCAAAAAAAATTAGGGTTAGTTCATCATATCCGAACCAATCTGAGCCTTTGCATAATCTTTTTAGGGTTTTGCTTTGTTGAATTTGCGGTTGCATCGTCGTGTCAAGTTGCTGGTCTTAGCGTCTAGTCTTTTAGAGTTTCGAGTTCTGGTCATAAGTTGTCACGCCGCCACCGCACCATCATCATCGCCCCAGCCACCAACCACCACCGCTCCGAATCCGTATCCATATACCACCACCAATCCGTGTCCATATACCACCACCGATCCATATCCATATACTACCACCGCTACCACCACCGCTGCCATATACCACCACCATATATCCACCACCAATCCGAGTTCCTTGCATATTAGGTTTGTTTTCGAGATCCATCTAGTTTCCGATTCGTGTTTCCTTGCCGCGAGGGTTTCAAAAAAAGAGTCTGAAACCACCCTCCGTTTAGGCCCAAAATTTTCCGAAAACGCACTTGTCGAAAAAAATTCTGGCTATCCTATTTTTAGGTGTTTCTAAGCGCATTGAGACAGTCGCCGTTATAGAAAGTTTTTTTTGACCCGTTTCCAGTTTTTGGGTCCGGGCAGTCGAAAAAAAAAAAAATTGGTCGAAAAAATTTCGTGCCCATCCTGTCAGTTTGACCTGGGAAGAGTTTTGAGACACTCGCCATTATAGTGATTTTTTCGAAAAAAAAGAGCAGCGCAAAAAAAAAGAGCGAAGAAAAAATTCCAGAGTGTGCTTTTCCGTTGTTTCCGTGCAGCGCCGTGATTTTGTTAGTGTTCTAGGCTCGCGTCTCTAGCACGGTCTAGCCTAGGACCAGCACAGTACCGTCGTTGAGCGTTTATTCAACCTTGCATCTCTGAATTGATTATTGCTGACCCTTTTTGCTACCATATTATAAGCCTTCCCAGCTCCACATACATCTACATCGTGCGTTTGACTCTCCCTGGTAATCGCTCTATCCAAGCTTTGAGAGTTTTGACTACATCGGTTGCCGATCACCGCCTGCTGCTGGGTAAGAACTGGTAAGAATTTGAGATTTGCTTGACGGATTTGTGACTATCCACCACACCACCACCACCACTTCCTAGTAGTCTGTCGAATCATATTCTTGTGTGTTTCTATTGCTGCTAACCATGGCAGGATCACAAGCCGACGATCTTGTTGGGAGAACATGACAAACAAAGCGCTACATGATAAGTTTCAACAAATGATGAGTGGGCAGGTGGAAGATGTGCTAAATAGATTTGAAGAGGCCATGGAGAAGATAGATGGCATTGAGAAGGCGTTCGAAACAAAGCTCGATAACAAGTTTAATGAATTGCTCGCGCGTCTACCACCACCACCACCGGCTGCACCTAACGCACCTCTACAACAACAACAACGACTACCTCCATATCACGAAACAGCCCTCCGCCGAGCAAGCCGTGTCCCTCTTCAGCCTGGCCAAGCTGCTGGTGCTGCTGTTGATACTTTTATGGCTCCTGCTGCTGATGTGGGGGAGCATGATTATGTGGGAGATTACGAGGATGAGGTTGATCAACATCAGAACTACGTGCAACCACCAGCACCACAACCACCAGCACCACAACCACCAGGTCGTCCACATGCAAATAATGGCAATGTTAGGGCTCCCCCTCAGGTACGAGATCATGACCATCTCCCTAAACTGAAGTTGAATATTCCACCATTTGAGGGTAGATATGTTCATGATATATATCTTACTTGGGAGTTAGAAATTGAACAATGATTTAAATGTTTACAATATCCTGAGGAGAGACGTGTTCCTGCCGCTGTTTGTGCTTTCACTAGCTTTGCATGTGTTTGGTGGTCTGAACATTGTAGATTATATCCTGTTCCAGCTACTTGGGCTGCTTTGAAAACTGCTATGCGTACTTGTTGGGTTCCACCATATTATCAGCGTGAATTACTTCAAAAATTGCAGCGCTTAAGACAAGGAAAAAATTCGGTAGAAGAATATTATCAGGAATTACAAACTGGCTTGATTAGATGTGGTATTGTTGAGGAGAATGAAGCTATGCTTGCACGTTTTAAGGGTGGATTAAATAGAGAGATTCAGACCATTCTAGACTACAAGGATTATACTAATATCACTCGATTATTCCATCTTGCTTGTAAAGCTGAACGTGAAGTGCAGGATCGACAGTGTTGGCGCGGACTAACTTTTACGCAGGTCGACCTTCATCATGGACACCACGTGCATCATCTACTTCCACACGTTCTACTACACGGCACCTCCGCCGGCTGCCACCTCCAACCGTGATACAAGAAAGCAGGCACAACCACCACTATCGCCAAGAGCACACTGCTGGGCCTACACAGCTCTTCTTCTTCCATGGTGTCAACAGGGCACACAAGTGATATTATTTGTCGTCGTTGTAAGGGAAGAGTTGATTTTGTGAGAGAATGCCATTCTCTACGTGTGATGATTGCTCACGAGGATGGTGGGTATGAGTCCGCTTAGTGACTATGATGAAGAGACTTTGGCTCTTATTACACATGAAGAACACGGTGGAGATGATTACGATCATGAGACACAATACATGGCTGGAAGATCTTGACATGTATGAATGTTTAGTTGCTCAACGTGTTTTGAGTGTGCAGGTTACACAAGCTGAGCAAAATCAGAGGCATAACTTGTTCCATACAAAGGGAGTTGTGAAGGAGCGTTCTATTCGCGTCATCATAGATGGAGGGAGCTGCAACAACTTGGCTAGCATGGATATGGTGGAGAAGCTTTCTCTCACCACAAGGCCACATCCACATCCTTACTACATCCAATGGTTTAACAACAGCGGCAAGGTTAAGGTAACACGTACTGTTCGTGTGTATTTTAGTATCTCTACATATGCTGATTATGTTGATTGTGATGTGGTACCTATGCAAGCATGTTCCTTATTACTTGGTAGACCATGGCAATTTGATACAAATTCTGTACACCATGGTAGAAACAATCAGTATACTCTTGTTCACAAGGATAAAAATATTACTTTGCTTCCTATGACTCCTGATTCCATTTTGAAAGATGATATTAATAGAGCTAATAAAGCAAAACAGGAGAAAAATAAGAGTGAAAATCAGATTGTGGCAAAAGAATTTGAGCAACAAATGAAGCCTAATAATAAACCATCTAATGTTGCTTCTGAAATTAAACTGAAAAGTGCATGTTTACTTGCCACCAAATCTGATATTGATGAGCTAGATTCTAGCAAATCTGTTTGCTATGCTTTTGTGTGCAAAGAGGCATTATTTTCATTCGAGGACGTGCCTTCCTCTTTGCCCCTGCTGTCACTAACATTTTGCAGGAGTTCGTTGACGTCTTCCCACAAGACGTGCCACCGGGATTACCACCTATTCGAGGGATTGAGCATCAAATTGGCTTATTTCCCGGTGCATCGCTACCCAACCGTGCACCATACGGTACCAATCCAGAGGAGACGAAGGAGATTATGCGTCAAGTACAGGAGCTGCTCGACAAAGGTTATATACGTGAATCTCTTAGTCCTTGTGTTGTTCCTATTATACTAGTGCCTAAAAAGGATGGTACGTCGCGTATGTGTGTTGATTGTAGAGGCATTAATAATATTACTATTCGTTATCGTCATCCTATTCCTAGGCTAGATGATATGCTTGATGAATTGAGTGGCTCTACAATATTCTCCAAAGTTGATTTGCGTAGTGGATACCATCAAATTCGTATGTAATTGGGAGATGAATGGAAAACAGCATTTAAAACTAAGTTTGGTTTATATGAGTGGTTAGTCATGCCTTTTGGGTTAACTAATGCACCTAGTACTTTCATGAGACTAATGAACGAAGTTTTACGTGCTTTCATTGGACGATTTGTGGTAGTCTATTTTGATGATATATTGATTTATAGCAAATCTTTGGAAGAACATTTGGAACATTTACGTGATGTTTTTAATGCTCTACGTGATGCATGTTTGTTTGGTAACCTTGGGAAGTGCACCTTTTGCACCGACCGAGTATCTTTTCTTGGCTATGTTGTTACACCACAGGGAATTGAAGTTGATAAAGCCAAGATTGAAGCTATTGAGAGTTGGCCGCAGCCCAAAACGGTCACACAAGTGAGGAGTTTTCTTGGACTCGCTGGTTTCTATAGGCGTTTTGTGAGAGACTTTAGCACCATTGCTGCACCTCTCAATGAGCTTACAAAGAAGGATGTGCCTTTTGTTTGGGGTACCGCACACGGAAGAAGCCTTCACGGTATTGAAAGATAAGTTGACACATGCTCCTTTACTCCAACTTCCTGACTTTAATAAGACTTTTGAGCTTGAATGTGATGCTAGTGGAATTGGATTAGGAGGTGTGTTATTACAAGATGGAAAACCTGTTGCATACTTTTCTGAAAAATTGAGTGGGCCTAGTCTGAACTATTCTACTTATGACAAAGAATTATATGCTCTTGTTCGGACTTTAGAGACATGGCAACATTATTTATGGCCCAAAGAATTTGTTATACATTCTGATCATGAATCTTTGAAACATATTAAAAGTCAAGCTAAACTGAATCGTAGACATGCTAAATGGGTTGAATTCATTGAGACTTTCCCTTATGTCATTAAACACAAGAAGGGTAAAGAAAATGTTATTCTTGATGCTTTGTCTCGCTATACTATGCTTTCACAACTTGACTTCAAAATATTTGGTTTGGAGACCATCAAAGATCAATATGTGCATGATGTTGATTTTAAAGATGTAATGCAGAATTGTAAAGAAGGAAGAACATGGAACAAGTTCGTTATTAATGATGGTTTTGTGTTCCATGCTAACAAGCTATGCATTCCTGCTAGCTCTGTTCGTCTTCTGTTGTTGCAGGAGGCGCATGGAGGAGGATTAATGGGACACTTTTGCGTCAAGAAGACGGAGGATATACTTGCTACACATTTCTTTTGGCCAAAGATGAGATGGGATGTTGAGCGTTTGTTTGCTCGCTGCACTACATGTCAAAAAGCTAAGTCACGACTCAATCCTCATGGTTTATATATGCCTTTGCCTGTGCCTAGTGTTCCTTGGGAGGATATATCTATGGACTTTGTTTTAGGTTTACCTCGAACAAAGAAGGGGAGGGATAGCATATTTGTTGTCGTGGATAGATTCTCGAAAATGGCACACTTTATACCATGTCATAAAAGCGATGATGTTGTTAATGTTGCTGATTTGTTCTTTCGTGAAATTATTCGCTTGCATGGTGTGCCAAATACTATTGTTTCAGATCGGTGATACTAAATTTCTTAGCCACTTTTGGAGATGTTTATGGGCTAAGTTGGGGACTAAACTGCTTTTTAGTACTACTTGTCACCCCCAAACTGATGGACAAACTGAAGTAGTCAATAGAACATTGTCTACTATGCTTAGGGCTGTTTTGAAGAATAATAAGAAAATGTGGGAAGAATGCTTGCCTCATATTGAATTTGCTTATAATCGTTCATTGCATTCTACTACTAAGATGTGCCCTTTTGAAATTGTGTATGGCTTCCTACCTCGTGCACCTATTGATTTGTTGCCTCTTCCATCTTCGGAGAAGGTTAATTTTGATGCTAAAGAACGTGTTGAATTGGTTTTAAAATGCATGAGATAACTAAGGAAAACATTGAGCGTATGAATGCTAAATATAAACTTGCTTTGGAGATAAGGGTAGAAAACATGTTGTCTTTGCACTGGAGATCTTGTTTGGTTACATTTGCGTAAGGATAGGTTTCCTAATTTGCACAAATCAAAGCTAATGCCACGTCTTGATGGTCCATTTAAGGTGTTAGAGAAAATAAACGATAATGCATATAAACTTGAGCTGCCTGCAGATTTTGGGGTTAGTCCCACTTTTAACATTGCAGATTTGAAGCCTTATTTGGATGAGGAAGATGAGCTTCCGTCGAGGACGACTTCATTTCAAGAAGGGGAGGATGATGAGGACATCAATACCATTGTTACACCCACAGCCCCTGCTGCTATACATACTGGACCAATTACTAGAGCTCGCGCACGCCAATTGAATTATAAGGTACTTTCGTTTCTTGGTAACGATTCCAATGTTCATGAGAATATGATGCTGCCTAAATTGGATACATTTGTTTTGCTTACAAATGAAGGGCCTACCATGGACAAGAAAGATGAACCTTGGAGCAAGTTCAAGCATGGAGATGTTGGCATGCCAAGGGGAACAAGAACGGAGTTACAAGTGATGATTCCAGGACTTTGAAGCCACCCTAATGAGTTCATGAGGCCTTGGACGAAATATACAAGATGCCACTTCATAATATTCGTCCATAGGCTATTCTAGGTGCTGCATCACCTTATTATTGGGCCAGGCCCATGTAATTTCGAAATACTTAAGTATAGGCTGTTTTTAGAGTCCGTATGTGTGGGGAAACAAGAGTTAGGGTTGGTTTTGGACCCCTCCCTCAAGGGCCACGAAATTCCCTCCTCTTCCTCCATATATACAGCCCTTAGGGCGTCATTTAGACTTTGGGTTTTGTTTAGATTAAAAGTTCGCCATAGCTGCAACTTCGCGTATTTCGTTTGTGTTCAACGACCAGACAAAGGCGTCACAGAACCCCACCTTGATCAATAAAGCTTTCATCTTATATTCGCAATATCCAGATTGCAATCTCAGTTTCTTGCTTGTTCTTCGTTTGCTCGCAGGACACAGACCCTCGTGGTCAGGTTGATCGTGCTCCGGTGTGGTCAATAACCTCTCGGAGTTGGTTTAGCGATTGCTAAGGCGCGACGTTCTCGCACGTTCGTAGTCGGATCGTCAAAGTCGACTTCCTCCAAAGCGAAAACCAACATCTCATCGAAAGACGGGACACCTTTGCCTCTATCAGCGCGCGTGTGGGAGCAGGGAGAGAAACAGAGAGAGAGGGCGGGGTGGGGCGCGCCGTTAGATATGTTAAATGTTTGCCGTACGCCCTCTTTGTCATCCGCTTTTTTGCTCTTTGTCGTCCGCTAGCAGACGGCAAAGAGGGGGGGCCGTTAAGTATTTTTTTAAACAACTCCTCAGTGGGGGCCCCCTCCCTCTTTGCCGTCTGCTAGCCGACGGGAAAGAATCTTTGCCGTCAGCTAGCGGACGGCAAAGAACTGGCTGATGGCAAAGACTTTCTTTGCCATCAGCCAGTTCTTTGCCGTCTGCTTTTGGGTAGCTGATGGCAAAGAGCTTATTTGCCGTCCGCTAGCAGACGACAAAGAGCTGGCAGATGGCAAAGTAGCTGATTCCAGTAGTGAACACTTTTTGTGCTACCAAACGTCACAATGTAACTGGGTGATTATAAAGGTGCTCTACAGGTGTCTCCAAAGGTACTTGTCGGGTTGGCAAATTTTGAGATTAGGATTTGTCACTCCGATTGTCGGAGAGGTATCTCTGGGCCCACTCGGTAATGCACATCACTTAAAGCCTTGAAAGGATTGCAACTAATGAGTTAGTTGCGGGATGATGTATTACGGAACGAGTAAAGAGACTTGCCGGTAACGAGATTGAACTAGGTATTGAGATACCGACGATCGAATCTCGGGCAAGTAACATACCGATGACAAAGGGAACAACGTATGTTGTTATGCGGTCTGACCGATAAAGATCTTCGTAGAATATGTGGGAGCCAATATGAGCATCCAGGTTCCGCTATTGGTTATTGACCGAAGACGTGTCTCGGTCATGTCTACATAGTTCTCGAACCCGTAGGGTCCGCACGCTTAAATTTAGATGACGGTTATATTATGAGTTTATGTGTTTTGATGTACCGAAGGAGTTTGTAGTCCCGGATGAGATCGGGGACATGACGAGGAGTCTCGAAATGGCCGAGACGTAAAGATCGATATATTGGACAACTATATTCGGACTTCGGAAAGGTTCCGAGTGATTCGGGTATTTATCGGAGTACCGGAGAGTTACGGGAATTCATCGGGGAGAAGTATTGGGCCTTATTGGGCCATACGGGAATAGAGGAGAGAGGCCAAAAGGAAGGAGGCGCGCGCCCCCCCTCTGGTCCGAATTGGACAAGGGGTGCAGCCCACTTTTCCTTCTCCCTCTCCCCCTCTTTCCTTCTCTCCTATTCCAACAAGGAAAAGGAGGAGTCCTACTCCCGGTGGGAGTAGGACTCCCCCCTTGGCGCGCCCTCCTCTTGGCCGGCCGCCTCCCCCCTTGCTCCTTTATATACGGGGGCAGGGCGCACCCCATAGATGCAACAATTGATCCCTTGGATCTCTTAGCCGTGTGCGGTGCCCCCCTCCACCATAATCCACCTCGATAATATCGTAGTGGTGCTTAGGCGAAGCCCTGCGTCGGTAGAACATCATCATCGTCACCACGCCGTCGTGCTGACGGAACTCCCTCAAAGCTCGGCTGGATAGGAGTTCGAGGGACGTCATCAAGCTGAACGTGTGCTGAACTCGGAGGTGTCGTACGTTCGGTACTTGATCGGTCGGATCGTGAAGACGTACGACTACATCAACCGCGTTGTGCTAACGCTTCCGCTTTCGGTCTACGAGTGCGTGGACAACACTCTCCCTCTTGTTGCTATGCATCACCATGATCTTGCGTGTGCGTAGGAATTTTTTTGAAATTACTACGTTCCCCAACTGTGGTATCAGAGCCAGGTTTTATGCGTAGATGTCATATGCACGAGTAGAACACAAGTGAGTTGTGGGCGATATAAGTCATACTGCTTACCAGCATGTCATACTTTGGTTCAGCGGTATTGTGAGATGAAGCGACCCGGACCGACATTACGTGTACGCTTACGCGAGACTGGTTTCACCGTTACGAGCACTCATTTCTTAAAGGTGACTGGCGGGTGTCTGTGTCTCTCACTTTAGTTGAACCGAGTGTGGCTACGCCGGTCCTTGCGAAGGTTAAAACAGCACCAACTTGACAAACTATCGTTGTGGTTTTGATGCGTAGGTAAGAACGGTTCTTGCTAAGCCCGTAGCAGCCACGTAAAACTTGCAAACAACAAAGTAGAGGACGTCTAACTTGATTTGCAGGGCATGTTGTGATGTGATTTGGTCCAGGCATGATGCTAAATTTTATTGTATGAGATGATCATGTTTTGTAACCAAGTTATCGGCAACTGGCAGGAGCCATATGGTTGTCGCTTTATTGTATGCAATGCAATCGCCCTGTAATGCTTTACTTTATCACTAAGCGGTAGCGATAGTCATAGAAGCATAAGATTGGTGAGACGACAACGATGCTACGATAGAGATCAAGGTGTCGCGCCAGTGACGATGGTGATCATGACGGTGCTTCGGAGATGGAGATCACAAGCACAAGATGATGATGGTCATATCATATCACTTATATTGATTGCATGTGATGTTTATCTTTTATGCATCTTATCTTGCTTTGATTGACGGTAGCATTTTAAGATGATCTCTCACTAAATTATCAAGTATAAGTGTTCTCCTTGAGTATGCACCATTGTGAAAGTTCTTCGTGCTGAGACACCACATGATGATCGGGTGTGATAGGCTCTATGTTCAAATACAACGGGTGCAAAACAGTTGCACACGCGGAATACTCAGGTTAAACTTGACGAGCCTATCATATAACAGATATGGCCTCGGAACACGGAGACCGAAAGGTCGAGCGTGAATCATATAGTAGATATGATCAACATAGTTTAGTTGATTTGGATCACGTAATCACTTAGAGGATTAGAGGGATGTCTATCTAAGTGGGAGTTCTTAAGTAATATGATTAATCGAACTTAAATTTATCATGAACTTAGTCCTGGTAGTATTTTGCAAATTATGTTGTAGATCAATAGCTCATGTTGTTGCTTTCATATGTTTATTTTGATATGTTCCTAGAGAAAATTGTGTTGAAAGATGTTAGTAGCAATGATGCGGATTGGATCCGTGATCTGAGGATTGTCCTCATTGCTGCACAGAAGAATTATGTCCTTGATGCACCGCTAGGTGACGGACCTATTGCAGGAGCAGATGCAAACGTTATGAACGTTTGGCTAGCTCAATATGATGACTACTTGATAGTTTAGTGCACCATGCTTAACGACATAGAATCGGGACTTCAAAGACGTTTTTGAACGTCATGGACCATATGAGATGTTCCAGGAGTTGAAGTTAATATTTCAAACAAATACCCGAGTTGAGAGATATGAAGTCTCCAACAAGTTCTATAGCTAAAAGATGGAGGAGAATTGCTCAACTAGTGAGCATGTGCTCAGATTGTCTGGGTACTACAATCGCTTGAATCAAGTGGGAGTTAATCTTCCAGATAAGATAGTGATTGACAGAGTTCTCTAGTCACCATCACCAAGTTACTGGAACTTCGTGATGAACTATAGTATGCAAGGAACGACGAAAATGATTCCCGAGCTCTTCATGATATTGAAATCGACGAAGGTAGAAATAAAAAAAAGAGCATCAAGTGTTGATGATTGACATGACCACTAGTTTCAAGAAAAGGGCAAAGGGAAAGAAAGGGAACTTCAAGTAGAGTGACAAGCAAGTTGTCACTCCCGCAAAGAAGCCCAAAGCTGGACCAAAGCCTGAAACTGAGTGCTTACACTACAAAGGAAATGGTCACTGGAAGCGGAAATGCCCTGAATATTTGGTGAATAAGAAGGATGGCAAAGTGAACAAGGGTATATTTGGTATATAGGTTATTGATGTGTACCTTACTAGTGTTTATAGTAGCCCCTAAGTATTTGATACTTGTTCAGTTGCTAAAAATTAGTAACTCAGAACAGGAGTTACAGAATAAACAGAGACTAGTTGAGGGTGAAGTGAAGATGTGTGTTGGAAGTGGTTCCAAGATTGATATGATCATCATCGCACACTCCCTATACTTTCGGGATTAGTGTTAAACCTAAATAGATGTTATTTGGCATTTGCGTTGAGCATGAATATGATTTGATCATGTTTATTGCAATACGGTTATTCATTTAAAGTCAGAGAATAATTGTTGTTACATTTACATGAATAAAACCTTCAATGGTCATACACCCAATGAAAATAGTTTGTTGGATCTCGATGGTAGTGATACACATATTCATAATATTGATGCCAAAAGATGCAAAGTTGATAATGATAGTGCAACATATTTGTGGCACTGCCGTTTGGGTCATATCGGTGTAAAGCGCATGAAGAAACTCCATAAAAATGGACTTTTGGAATCACTTGATTATGAATCATTTGATGCTTGTGAACCGTGCCTTATGGGCAAGATGACTAAAACTCCGTTTTCCGGAACAATGGAACGAGCTACTGACTTATTGGAAATAATACATACCGATGTATGCGATCCAATGAGTATTGATGCTTGTGGCAAGTATCGTTATTTTCTGACCTTCACAGACGATTTGAGCAGATATGGGTATATCTACTTAATGAAGCACAAGTCTGAAACATTTGAAAAGTTCAAAGAATTTCAGAGTGAAGTGGAGAATCATCGTAACAAGAAAATAAAGTTTCTATGATCTGATCGTGGAGGAGAATATTTGAGTTACGAGTTTGGCCTTCATATAAAACAATGTGGAATAGTTTCACAGCTCACGCCACATGGAACACCACAGCGTAATGGTGTGTCCGAACGTCATAACCACACTTTATTGGATATGGTGCGATCTATGATGTATCTTACCGATTTACCACTATCGTTTTGGGGTTATGCATTAGAGATAGTTGCATTCACTTTAAATAGGGCACCATCAAAATCCGTTTGAGACGACGCCTTATGAACTGCGGTTTGGCAAGAAACCAAACTTGTCGTTTCTTAAAGTTTTGGACTGCGATGCTTATGTGAAAAAGTTTTAACCTGATAAGCTCGAACCCAAATCGGAGAAGTGTGTCTTCATAGAATACCCAAAGGAAACTACTGGGTACACCTTCTATCACAGATCAGAAAGCAAGATATTCGTTGCTAAGATGGATCCTTTCTAGAGAAGGAGTTTCTCTCGAAAGAAGTGAGTGTGGGAGGAAAGTAGATCTTGATAAGGTAATTGTACCTTCTCCTGAATTGAAAAGTAGTTCATCACAGAAATCAGTTCTAGTGATTCCTACACCAATTAGTGAGGAAGCTAATGATGATGATCATGACGCTTCAGATCAAGTTACTACCGAACCTCGTAGGTCAACCAGAGTAAGATACGCACCAGAGTGGTACGGTAATCCTATTCTGGAGGTCATGTTACTTGACCATGGCGAACCTAAGGACTATGAGGAAGCGATGATGAGCCAGATTCCGCGAAATGGCTTAATTATGAAATCTGAGATGAGATACATGTATGAGAACAAAGTATGGACTTTGATTGACTTGCCCGATGATTGGTGAGCCATTGAGATTAAATGGATCTTCAAGAGGAAGACGGACGCTGACAGTAGAGTTACTATCTACAAAGCAAAGAATTGTCGCAAAAGGTTTTCGACAAGTTCAAGGTGTTGACTACGATGAGAGTTTCTCACTCGTATCTATGCTTAAGTCTGTCCGAATCATGTTGGCAATTGCCGCATTTTATGAAATCTGGCAAATGGATAAACAAAACTACATTCCTTAATGGATTTATTAAAGAATAGTTGTATATGATGCAACGAAAAGGTTTTGTCGATCCAAAAGGTGCTAACAAAGTGTGCAAGCTCCAACGATCCATCTATGGACTGGTGCATGCATCTCGGAGTTGGAATATACGCTTTGATGAGTTGATCAAAGCATATAGTTTTATACAGACTTGCGGTGAAGCCTGTATTTACAGGAAAGTGAGTGGGAGCACTACAACCTTTCCGATAAGTATATGTGAATGGCATATTGTTGATCAGAAATAATGTAGAATTTTCTGGAAAGCATAAAGGAGTGTTTGAAAGGAGTTCTTCAAAATAAAGACCTCGGTAAAGCTACTTACACATTGAGCATCAAGATCTATAGAGATAGATCAAGACGCTTGATAAGATTTTTCAAAGAGTACATACCTTGATAAGATTTTGAAGTAGTTCAAAATGGAACAGTCAAAGAAGGAGTTCTTGCCTGTGTTGCAAGGTGTGAAGTTGAGTAAGACTCAAAACCCGACCATGGCAGAAAATAGAAAGAGAATGAAAAGTCATTCCCTATGCCTTACTCATAGGTTCTATAAAGTATGCTATGATGTATACCTATTACATAAAGGAGTAATCAACACTACTAGCGACCTACTAGTACCAATCCCGGACTTGGAGACAAGAATTGGATACAAGAGATGAACTAGGGTTTTGAGAGGAGATGGTGCTGGTGAAGATGTTGATGGAGATTGCCCTCTCCCAATGAGAAGAGCGTTGGTGATGATGATGGCGATTATTTCCCCCTCCCGAAGGGAAGTCTCCCCGGCAGAACAGCTCTGCCGGAGCCCTAGATTGGTTCCGCCAAGGTTCCGCCTCGTGGCGGCAGAGTTTCGTCCCGAAAGGTTGCTTCTGATTTTTTCTCGACGAAAGACCTCATATAGCAGAAGATGGGCATCGGAGAGCCACCAGGGGGCCCACGAGGTAGGGGGCGCCCTGGTCTTCATCTTTGGCAAGGATTTTTCATTATTTTTTATAAGATGTTCCGTGGAGTTTCAGGAATTTTGGAGTTGTGCAGAATAGGTCTCTAATATTTGCTCCTTTTCCAGCCCAGAATTCCAGCTGCCAGCATTCTCCCTCCTTATGTAAACCTTGTAAAATTAGAGAGAATAGGCATAAGTATTGTGACATAACGTATAACAACAGCCCATAATGCAATAAATATAGATATAAAAGCATGATGCAAAATGGACGTATCAGAGACCGAGTCACTGTACCAACTGCAAGATGGCCGGTTTGGGGGTTGTTCTGATGGTGACAGTATTCCGGACCCCCTTGAACCGCCGAACCGGATTGCGATCTTCATGGGCGGTACACAGCCCTTGTTGCAATCTTCAGCTGCGGCCGCAGTGATTTCCGGATCAGCAGCTGGGGCAGGAGGCCCCGCGCGCCGACCGGCCCAAGTCTTGTCCGGTTTATTGGACGCCTGGACGACATTACTGGCCGCACAGGTTACCCCGGATACCCAACATCAGCATAACGCGGAGGTTGCTAAACTGTAGGATCAGATAACTCAAGCCAAGGAGGATTTAGCGGCTGAAGAAACCAAGATGGCTGAGGAGCGGGCCGCTTTGGATGCACAGGCACAGCGGATTCAGGCAGAAAATTACCGACTCATGTTGGACCAGAACGCTTCAAACGACGTATTGCGGAGAAGGCATCAGTCTCGATTGCCACCGGTTTACGAAGCAATGAATCTCTTCAGCACACCAGGAGCAGGAACCAGTAATCCGGCAGCGGTAAACCGGATTGAAGCGCCAGTGGCAGGAGCACCGGATCAACCACGGGTAACTGACCCGCCTCGACGGACCCATGACCCGCCACAGTATATACCAACGCCGCCGGGTCACTTCTCCACCCCTTTGGATAACATGATCGCTGCGGCATCGTGATTGGCAGCTATCCCAATGGAGGGTGAATCCCCAGCGGTGGTTGAGACGCGGCGCACCAGGGATCTTCTTCAAACGGCTATGGTACAGCAGCAGGCCTATTCATATAGCCGAGACAGGCTTCATTCAACCCCACGCCCGAGCCGGAGTTACACCGACACATTGATGAACCGGATGTGTCAAGCAGTGCGCGAAACCGAGATGTCCCTCGAGGTCCTAATCCGGCGCGTGGTGGGACAAATGCTCAGGATGTGGTGGATAACGGAAGAGCACGTCGAGAAGCCGAGTTAGCAGCACAGGACCGTCAGCTCACTCCGGTTCGTCCAGCGACTTCCATGGAACGAGGCCTTACTTTCAGCTCTTGGGGAGTGCCCTGTCTCACCCCGGCTTTGCGTAATGTGCGGCTACCCAAGGATTTCAAGGGTCCACGTAAGGTGCCTAATTACACCGCCGATTTACCGCCCGAGTCGTGGGTTGAGAGTTATGAGATGGCAATGGAGATGTTGGATGTGGATGAAGCGGCATGTGTGAAGTATTTCACTATGATGTTGGACGGAATGGCTCGCACTTGGCTGAAAAGTTTACCAGTTAACTCCGTTGGGTCATGGGCCGAGTTAAAAGCCCGGTTTATAGCAAACTTCAAAGACACGTGCAAGCAACCCATGTCAATTGTGGATTTAGCTGCCTGCGTCCAGGAAGAGGGCGAGTCAACAACCCATTGGGGGCACCGGGTCTCAGAGATTTTGCATTCATCGGACCGCATCAATGCTGACTCGGCAGTTATAACACTGGAGGGTAATTGCCGTTTTAAGCCTTTGAAACTGAAGTTGGGACGGCTCAAGCGTCACTGCAATGATATGGGAACGCTTATGGTTGCGCTAGTTAAGTATGCCAATTCTGATAGTACCAAGGACACCCAGTCTGATGATGAAAAACCGGAGAAGGGAAAGAAGAACGGCAACACCAAGGGGCAGCAGCATAATCAAGCAGGCCATAGTAACAATGGTAAGCGTAAAGCGGACAGTAATTCAGATTCTATGGCTAACACCAATACGCAGGGTAATGGTCAGTGTCGTAAGGGTAAACCGCCCCCACGAGGTGGAGAGCCAAGTCCCAATCCGGAGTGCCTAAATTACATGTTGAACCAGCCCTGCCCGAAGCATGGATCGCGGGACAAGCCGGCCTCGCACCTCTGGAAGGACTGTTATATCATGCGAGAGTACAAAAATTCAGATTTTTTCCAGAGTGATCATGGATCGTCCGGCGGTTCAGGTCCCGGGTCCTACAGGCCGGGTTATGGTGGAGGTAATTCCGGTTCAGGATTTCAGGGTAATCAAGGTGGACATGGCAATCAAGGTAATCAGGGCAACCAAGGTGGTTACAATCAACAAGGGAATCAGCAATGACAGTCGGGTTATCAGAGTCACCCGAAGCAGTTAAGTAGTGGGCAGTACCATGTTTTCACCACTAGCCTGTGCAAGCGCGATCAGAAGCTTCATAAAAGGGCAGTGAATTCCGTTGAACCGGCGGTGCCCCGTTATTTGCGCTAGTCTGCTTAGCCTATCGTGTGGAGTCGAGAAGATCATCCGCCCCGGTTGATAATCCGGGTCATCTGGCGTTGGTGGTAGCACCGCAGGTTGGAGGTTATAAGTTCACTAAGGTGCTCATGGATGGAGGGAGCAGTATCAACATCTTGTATTATGACACCTTCCGGCGTATGGGGTTGACAGATAAGAATCTTAAACCGTCGAACATCGTTTTTCACGGTGTGGTGCCTGGTAAATCGGCTTACCCAGTTGGTAAGATAGACCTGGAGGTTGCTTTTGGAGATGATCATGATTCAAGGTCAGAAAATTTGACTTTTGAAGTGGTAAAAATCAGGAGTCCATACCATGCCCTGTTTGGACGGCCGGCTTATGCTAAGTTCATGGCAAGGCCGTGTTATGTTTATCTGCAGCTCAAGATGCTGGGTCATAAGGGGACCATCACAGTGCATGCAAGCCGTAAGACCGCTTTGAAATGCGAGGAAGGTGATGCGTCTTATGCTGAGTCGGTTTTTGCAACGGAGGAGTTGAAATTCTATAAGGACAATGTTGATACGGGCGATATGACTTCTTTGAAAAAACCCACTACGGAGCATGACCCGGCCTTGAAGTTTAGATTGGCCGATGAGACCAAGTTGGTTGATTTTGTACCCGGCGATTCATCCAAGCAGTTTGTCATCAGTGCCAATCTGGATCCGAAATAGGAAAGCGCGCTCATCGAGTTCATCCGTGAGAATCGGGATATCTTTGCATGGAAGCCTTATGACATGCCAGGTGTACCGAGGGAACTCGCTGAGCACACCCTTAATGTTGATCCCAGGTTTAAACCGGTCAGACAGTTTCTTCGCCGGTTCAATGAAGAGAGACGTAAGGCCATTGGTGAGGAGGTAGCCCGGCTCTTGGCAGCAGGGTTCATTGTTGAAGTTGAAAGTGCTAGTTATCGACTAGAGGGGGGGTGAATAGGCGATTTTTATGAAAGTCTTCAAAACACAGATGTTTCGAAGACAAACAACAGAAATGACCTAGTTGATAAGCAGCGGAAGATAAACTACAACAAGCAAGCCATAGTCAAGTATGCAACAATGTGAACGGACAAGACTAATAGCAGCTATGTAGTAAGGATCGGGATGGAAGATAGTATGAAGCCAATCAGCTAAAGTAGTCAAGCAATGAAGTCAAATAGATAAGCCAAATAAGCAATGACTTCACGAAGACAAACTAAAGGTAAAGGAGGGAAGGGATAGAACCAGTCACTAGTTGAAGACACAGGATTTGTTGGACCAGTTCGATTCTTTGTGACAACTGTACATCTGGTTAGGGAGGCTGAGATTCAACTCAGAAGACAGGGTCTTCACCTTATTCCCCTTGAGCTAAGGACACACAGTCCTCGCCCAATCACTCTGGTAAGTCATCAAGGTAGACTTCCGAACCTTCACAGACGACGTTCACCGGCAATCCACAATGACTCTTGGATGCTCAGAACACGACGCCTAACCGGCTGGAGGATTCACAGTCCTCAAGTGTAATAAGTCTTCAGGTCACAGTTTTAGAATTTCTTCTGTGATGCCTAACACTCTTTGGCTCTGGGTGTTTTGGGCTTTGTCCTCGCAAGGATTTCTCTCTCAAAGGCTTCGAGGTGGGTTGCTCTCAAACGACAAAAGCCGTGCACTAACTCTGAGCAGCCACCAATTTATGGTGTAGGGGTGGGCTATTTATAGCCACTAGGCAACCCGACCTGTTATGTCCGAAATGACCTCGGGTCACTAAGGAACCGACACGTGTTCCAACGGTCGATTTCAAACACACACGGAAACTTTACTTGGGCTACAAGCAAAGCTGACTCATCCCGCTCTGGATAAGTTTTGCTCTCATTGTCTTCGCTCGAAGACATAGGATTTGGGTTGAGCATCACATCAGTCATTCTGACTATGATCACTTGGACCCCACTTAACAGTACGGTGGTTCCTACGACTCAACAAAGAAGAAAAGGAAACAACGAAACAACACAGTCTTCGCGTTCCATAGTCTTCATTCAATGTCTTCTCATGTCATAGTCTTCAATGTGAATATCTTCACATACCACCATTGTCTTCAATGTCTTCATACATTTTTAGGGGTCGTCTCCGGTAGGTAAACCGAATCAATGAGGGACACTACCTGCGTTATCCTGCAATTCTCACAAACGCATTAGTCCCTCAACCACATTTGTCGTCAATACTCCAAAACCAACTAGGGGTGGCACTAGATGCACTTACAATCTCCCCTTTTGGTGATTGATGACAAACTGGTTGAAGTTTTCAACGGGATAAAATATGTGAAATTGTAAAGGATAGGGAATTGTCTTCATAAGTGGCAAAGGCTCCCCCTGAAGATGTGCATATAAGTAGTTTGCTTTTGGAATGCAAATGCAAATGGCAGGTTGTACTTGTGGAGATCCTCTTCAACTTATGAAGATAATTCATGATGCATGAAATGATATAGCTAAGAGAATGACATGCATAATGAAAAATGGACGTCTGCAGAATGATCTAAGTGCGGAAGTTATCGTCGCACCAGAGTAAAGCAAATAAGTAGCAGACGACCATCAAGTTTAAGTGTTACAACTCATAAGAACCAATGTTTCAAAAACGAGAGTTGTAAGCACTAGGCAAAATATAATGCAACCGCCCTTATGAACCCGCTTGAAGACTATCAACTCATATGCTTCTCCCCCTTTTGTCAGTAACGACCAAAAAGGTTTGAAGACATAGAGCATCTACTCGTCCTCTTCGGAAGAAGATGATGCAGCAGGGTTGTCGTTGTTGGTTGGCGGTGCGAGCGAGCTTGGCGCAGTGTCGATTCGTGCAGAAGTAGGGCGCGGTGAAGTAGCATCGGCTTCATCATCGATCACTCTGGCATTGACCGTTGCCGCGGAGGAAGAATAGTCAGAGTCTTCAAGAGATGGGGTTCGTCGTAGGACTGCATTCCGTGGAGGAGTGGAGTCAAACTTGAAACGTTCAGTGAAGCCATCGTCTTGAAGATCGGCTTCTGCACTGAGCAGGGTCAAACTCTTCCATGATCGCCGACAAGTCTCGTGAGTGACAAAAGCATTCTTGGTGGCAAGGTTGCGAATGCGATTGACGTCCACCAAGAGGCTTTGCATTTGACGCTTGAGCCAGGAGTGATGCTTATCTTGCTTTTGATGCAGCACCACAAGAATTTCTCGATCATTGAGGACTCGAGAGCGCGTCCGAGGCCTTTGGCCAATTGTGCTCTCAGTGGCTTCAGTCCGTGCACGATGAGGCAGACGAGTGTTCCCAGCCAGGGGATAGACACGAGATACCGCTTGGACGCCTTCAATGGGTTGAGAGAAGCTGTGGTGATCTGCATTCTGAAGACTTAGTGGTGTTTTAGCAGGCTCAGGGTATATGGCTTCAATAGACATATCAACCTCTGGTAGAAAGATCAGATGATTGCGAGCAGAGGGTTGATAGTTGATAGCAGAGTGCATCTTGATGAGGCGCATGACCCATGGAGCATAGAACTTCAGTCCAAACAGATCAGATCCAGATGCAGCCAATTGCCTGATGAAGAAATCTTGCGATTTGAAGCTGATGCCATTGAGGATATAGAAGACCAATGTCTTCATTGCTCCTTCAAGCTTTGCAGGCTTAGTGGTGTTTTAGCAGGCTCAATGATGTCAAGAGCTTTGGCTTCATGATGGACATTTCCAGTCATCCACTCGAGGACCCATGTCTTTGTATCTCTGTTGTAGCCGCGGATGTGGAGTGTGGAAAAGAATTGAAGCACTAATTCTTCATTCCAAAGGTTTTTATGCATTACGAAGCCAAGCAGACCTGCATCATGAAAGCAATCAAGTGCTTCTTCTAAGCACGGCAGTCCGGCAATGGCTTCAGTGTCGAGGTGCATATGAGGGAAAATGCGGCCTTGGTCATACAGAACACAGGAGTAGTAGCTTCTTTGCTGATAGCTCCGTAACCGGTCGATGAGATCCTTGGCCTTTTGTAGGGGTTCTTAGCCTTTGTCAAAGAAGGTATTGTGGGCTTTGAAGCCATTTGCATTGAAAGAACCAGTTGAGGTGGCAGTGCCTGGAAACATTGGCAGTCTTGGCTTCGGCTTCTGGACCGGAGGCCTATGAGCAATATGATAGTCGAATTGAGGACCAGAGGCATGAGGCGGAGGGACCAGAACGGGCCATCTTACTGTGACTAGCTCGCCATAGTCGTAAGCTTGCTCGATTGTGTAGGGCCTTGGTGGCGGAACTGGAGCAGTGGCAGCAACTGAGGCTTCAGGCTGCACAGCAGATGCTACGGGAGCAGTTTCCTCATTGGCTTCAGGCACAGTTCCTTCACTGGCTTCAGGAGCAGTTGGGACAGGCTCCACATTGGCTTCAGCCATGACCACGTCATTGGCTTCATTGGTGTTGGATGTGGCAGCCTCAATGTTTTCAACCTCCACTTGAGGAGCTGGAGGGTCTGGCACTGGCAGGTTGATATCTGGAATAACTTCTTCACTTACAGGGGGTGTAGGGACACGTTCTTCTACTTCTTGGGTGTCAGCGGCTGATGCAGCCGGATTGTCTTCAGCAGCTTTAGCTTCAGACTCAGATACATTCACAGTTGGAGTGGCTTCTGAAAACACTTGACGTGCAACAGGTTGGTGGTGCACTTCTCCTTCTGGAACGCTCGAAAGAGGCACTTGAGGCCTTTGACCTTTACGAAGCCTGCGAAATGCTGGCGACGCCTTTGGAGATGGGGTTGCCTGGGCCTCAAAGTCTTCCTCTTCTTCTTGGTGTTGGGGAGTGACTTGTTGTTGGGGAGTGACTTGTTGTTGGGGAGTACTGGGGGAGTCTTGTTGTTGTGGGTGATCAGCCCATGAAGCATCCTGAGCAATTGGCGTCAGAGGATGACCAATGCTGATGAGTTCATTGTTCGCATTTAACAGCGATGATACCACATTGTATTCGATTTGAGGAAGAACTTCATCATCTTCAACATTGTCTTGGTGACCAATGTCTTCAGCAGTGAGGGGATCAGCTGCTGGAATATCTTCAGCTTCAGGAGCCTCTGTGGAAGCAGGCTCATGAACAGTCATGCGAAGTTCTTGGGTTGCAGACGCGGGACGAACCATAGAAATGGGTTCAACAATCAAGGGCTCTGTGGGAGCAGCCCGATTCTTCTTGGTCTTAAGCTTCTTCTTGGAGGGAGCAGCATCAGAGGCGTCAGGATTTTTCCTTTTTCTGGCTTCAGCCTCGGCAGCTCTCGTCTTCTTCTGTTCAGAAGCAGTTGACCGGACCTTTGGCTTCGAGCCAGTCATGCTGCTTGGGAAGACAATGCGGGGCTCTTCCTGCCTTGAAGGTGCAGCTTGGTCAGTTGAAGACTTCTTTTTCTTTGCAGCCATCCTGGGGTCGATGCCAGGACGGCCAAGAGCCTTGCGCTTCTCAGCCTCATTGTAGGCAAGCACGCACTTGTCAGCCAAAGCCTTCATACGCTCACGAGAGCCTCTGGCTTCTTCACGCTTCTTGAGAAAGTTTTCTTTGAGGTCGTGCAACATGACCTTGAAGTTTTTCACGTCTTGCACGCTGAGTGCAGCCATATGCTTCTTGAACTGAGCCTTCTCATAGTCAATTTTGTGCTTCAGTTCAACAATCCATTGAGCTAGAGCTAGCTCGAAGCAATGGCGCCGTTGAAAGAGACGCCGAGGCCAATTGGAAGTTGCAGATCTTCAAAGCTGATGTTTGGTGAGTCAAACCACTCATCAATGAAGTGATGGATGATTGCCACATCAAAGAGAGGCAAGTTGTTGAAGATTTCGCTTCTTCTTTGCTCTTGATAAGTTGCTCAAGAGCATCATCTGCAAGATCGTCATCACTTGATGAGATCAATGTGCTCTTCACGCAGAATTGCAGCAGGAGTCAGTGTCAGTTCAGTATTCTTGACACTTTTCTTTCTCTTCTCCGTCTTCTTGGAGATACGGGATTGATCCTCAGACTGTGCACTGGCTTCAGGAGGTGCAGTGGCCAGTGGCTTCACTCGTGAAGCTTTTGGAGGAGCAGCTGACTTTGAAGCCTTGACTTTCTTTTGCTTCTGTGGCTTTGGAGCAGGAGCAGGAGCTGGGGCTTCATCAGAATCAGCCTCGTCATCAGAGTGATCCACTTTGGCACCTTGGACCAAGATATAAGTGATGAGGCCATCAAGGTTCGAAAAGGGACCGATGACATTGGGTTCGGCGTCACGTGAGCCGTCAAAGACGGGGAGCAGAGGGACCAGGGTTGAAGTCTAATCCCAATGACTTCTTGTTTTCCTTTGCAGAAGCCTTTGCGTGCTGGAAGTTGCGCTTGAAGAGATTGTCATCACGACACCAGAGCAAAGACGTAGGGTCGGCATTTTCAGGCTGAGGTCCACGGACCATGCAAGGATAGAAACCTTGTGCAATAGCTTCAGCCATGCTCTTGGGAGGGAGGCCTCGAAACAGAATATCACCCCAAGGGCTTCTGATGGCATTCTTCTCGGCATATTCTTGTGTGACGAAATTGTACTTGAACCACTGTTCAGCCCAATAGCGTTGAATCCATTGGATTCGTGTCTTACGCTGATTGTAAGTTTCTTCAGGGTCTGTCTTGTACAGCTCAGCGAGGTCATCAGGCAAATCTTTTGAGGTTCCCTCACGACGCTGTATGCCGCCCTTCCTGACTGATTTGTCTGTAGCCATGAGCTTCAAGCTGAATGGCTTCACAATCAAAGGCTTCAAAGGCTTGCGTTTGGTTGATGCATGTGAACCGGCTTCGGAGAGTTGGTTTGATGTTGTAAGAATTCTGCAAGCGAATGCAGACTATGAGAACCAAGGGATTCTCCCACGGACATGTACTGTGACAGCATTAGAGATGCGAGGGAAGGGAAGAGGTCATATGCATTCTCGTAAGATTTTGAAGATAAATCGGTTTGAAGACATTGACCTCATGTTGCAAAGACATTCACTTATACGCTGAGAGTTGGTTCCAGATTTGTACGAATCCGTGAATAAGTACAAGTGAGGAATCTAACTAGTTGTGAAGCTTAAGTGAATATACTAAGCAGTACGAGATGCAGAAAGAATAGATCTAACTTTGTATGGGCAGAAACCATTTTTGGCAAGTAGGATGAATCTTTGAGGATAAAAAAGATGGTAAAATAGAGATATATTTACCGCTTCGAAGAACTGCTAGACGGAAGGAAAGGAGGCCGAGCAGTTCAGTCCACCGTGCCCTAACTTGGCAACGGAGGACACCTAAGGCGGCGGCGGAGATGAAGATGTTCGGGGCCGATGTGAGGACGGCGTCGGAGAAGTCGCGGCAGCTAAGCGCTTCGTCGCCGGCGTCGTCGAGAGCTAGCGGTGGCGCTAGGGTTTTGACGAGGTGGAGAGGTGGAAGAAGATTTTCTTTACCGCAGGGGACAGGTATTTATAACGAGGTGTGCAGCGCAGCGCAATTACTCAGGTGCCCCTGGCGGTTCACATCTGAGGGGCACGTGGCACGCATGCAACATACAATGAGATGTCCCACATTCCCACGCCCGCCCGGTTTGTCGGAGGGTCGTTCCGGCTTCTCCGGAGTTCAACAGTGATGATGAATCACTTAAAACAGACTTAAAGTTTGTCTCTGTGTCTTCTGCTGACAAGGACGCGGAGAAGACATTCGACAGTTTCACCAGAATGCATATGATTTGGACAGATAGAGTTTGAGATAGAAAGCATAGAGAGATTGGGGTCCGATCACATTCACTTAGTTCAAAAGATTCAACTTGAAGACATAGCTATAAGTGAATGCTGTAGAGTACAGAAATATATATATGTATCAGACAGCAACCAAATCATCATTGTGAAGAAAATGAATATAAGTTGAAGTTGAAGTCAAATCAAATGCGAATAGCTTCAAGAAATAACGCCATGAGTGAAACACTTCAAACAAAGAAATTTGGTGGTGGCGTTATCCACCATATAGGAAGTATTAGACCCAGACACGACGCACAATTATCGTGGCGCTCCGAAGTCCAATTCCACGTTAATGTATTCACACACAGAATGTAAGTCTTCATTGATTGAAGATATACGTTACTTCGTGTGTTGCACATCTAAGTCATCAACATGCATAAGTGTTAGGATGTGTGCTTGATCACATGACATTTGAGGATTCCAAGATATTTAGCTCACACCGTAACTTGCAAAACCTTTTCTCATCCAAGGGCTTTGTGAAGATATCCGCGATTGCTCTTGGTGTTGGCGTGAATGATGTCAATATCTTTCTTCATGACATGATCCACGAGAAAATGATGACGAATTTCAATGTGCTTTGTCTTCGAGTGCTGGACTGGATTGTTGGCAATCTTGATGGCGCTTTCATTGTCGCAGAAAAGAGGTACTTGTGTCAGATTGATGCCATAGTCCTTGAGAGTTTGCTTCATCCATAGAAGCTGAGCACAACAAGATCCAGCAGCAATGTATTCAGATTCTGCAGTTGAGAGTGACACACAGTTCTGCTTCTTTGAAGACCAACAGACGAGTGATCGTCTCAGAAAGTGACATGTGCCTGATGTAGACTTGCGATCCACTTTGTCACCAGCATAATCAGCATCCGAAAATCCAACTAAATCAAATTTTGAGCCCTTTGGATACCATAATCCGAGTGTTGGGGTGTGAGCCAAATATCGAAGAATTCGCTTCACAGCTAAGTGATGCGATTCCTTTGGTGCCGCTTGGAATCGAGCACACATGCAAACACTAAGCATGATATTTGGCCTAGATGCACATAGGTAGAGTAAGGAACCAATCATGGAGCGGTATACCTTTTGATCGAACTCTTTACCATTGTCGTCGGGACCCAAGTGGTGTTTGGCTGGCATTGGCGTCGTGTATCCTTTGCACTCTTGCATTCCAAACTTCTTCAGGCAATCTTGGAGGTATTTTTCTTGAGATATAAAGATGTCATTCCTTTGCTGACGAATCTGAAGACCAAGGAAGAACTTGAGCTCTCCCATCATGGACATCTGATATTGCTCTTGCATCATGTATCCAAACCCATCACTATACTTCTGGTTGGTGCAGACGAAGATAATGCCATCCACATATATTTGGCATACAAACAGTTCACCATCATATGTCTTCGTGAAGAGTGTGGGATCAAGGGATCTAGGTTTGAAGCCTTTGCTCTTAATGAAGTCTTTGATTGTATCATATCAGGCGCTAGTAGCTTGTTTGATGCCATACAGTGCTTTATTTATCTTGTACACCATATCGGGATGTTTTGGATCTTCAAAGCCGGTGGTTGAGCGACATATACTTCTTCTTCAATCTTGCCGTTGAGAAATGCAGTCTTCACATCCATTTGATAGAGCAAGATGTTGTGGTGGTTAGCATAGGCCAGTAGAATGCGAATAGCTTCAAGCCTAGCTACCAGAGCAAATGTTTCATCGAAGTCAATTCCTTCAACTTGAGTATATCCTTGAGCCACAAGCCTTGCTTTGTTTCTGACGACTTGACCATGCTCATCTTGCTTGTTTCGATATATCCATTTGGTGCCAATAATGTTATGCTTGCGAGGGTCAGGACGCTTGACAAGTTCCCAAACATTATTCAGCTTGAATTGTTGAAGTTCTTCTTGCATAGCTTGAATCCATTCTGGTTCCATAAAGGCTTCAGCAACTTTCTTGGGTTCTGATATTGATACAAAGGAAAAGTGCCCACAGAAATTTGCTAGCTGTGTTGCTCTTGAGCGAGTAAGCGGACCAGGTGCATTAATGCTATCAATTATCTTCTCAATCTGTACTTCATTTGCAACTCGAGGATGAACTCGACGAAGACTTTGCTCTTGCTGATCACTGTCATCATTGGAAGGATTGTCTTCAGGTTGAGCATTGTCTTCTGGTTGGTTAGGTGCAGAAATGATAAGTTCCTCTTCAGGCTGTGCTTCAGAAGGCATGATTTCACCAGTTCCCATCAGCTTGATAGATTCGCTGGGCGGAGCTTCATCTAGTGTGCTTGGCAGGAACTCTCTTTGTGAGCCATTGGTTTCATCAAACCGCACATCTGATTTCGATGATTTTGTAGAGATAGAGATTGAAGACTCTGTAAGAGTGTGAGTCCTTTTCGTAACCGAGCATGAAGCCTTCGTGAGCTTTGGGTTCAAATTTTGACTTGTGATGTGGATCCTTGATCCAGCACTTAGCCCCAAACACTCTGAAGTAACTGACATTTGGCTTCTTGCCAGTAAGGAGCTCATAGGATGTTTTGTTCAGAAGCTTATGGATATAAACACGATTGATGACGTGACAAGCTGTATCAATGGCTTCAGGCTAGAACTTTCTTGGTGTCTTGTACTCGTCGAGCATTGTTCTAGCCATCTCAATGAGGGTTCTGTTCTTGCGCTCCACGATGCCATTTTGTTGGGGTGTGTATGGAGCAGAGAACTCATGAGTGATTCCCATGGTATCCAGATAAAGATCAAGTCCGGTGTTCTTGAATTCAGTGCCATTATCAATTCTGATATGCTTGATCTTGACGCCATAATTGTTCATTGCTCGACTGGCGAATAAATGCGAAGACATCTTGCACTTCAGTCTTGTAGAGAATTATGTGCACCCATGTGTATCTTGAGTAGTCATCAACAATGACGAAGCCATAGAGACAGCGGTTGTCGTGAGGGTAGAGTAATGAGTAGGGCCAAACAAATCCATGTGAAGCAGCTCGAAGGGTTGAGATGTCGTCATGATTGTCTTGAGGGTGCTTTGCCCTAGTCATCTTTCCAGCTTCGCAGGCACCACACAAATGATCCTTCTTGAACTTGACACCTTCGATGCCTATGACATGCTTCTTCTTGGCGAGTGTGTGTAAGTTCCTCATTCCAGCATGCCCCAGCCTTCGATGCCAGAGCCGATTACGAAGCTTTTGCGAGAAGACATACGGCAAGCTGTGGACCTGCTGAGAAATCTACCATGTATAGATCATCTTTCCTATATCCTTCAAAAACTAGAGACTTGTCAGATTCCATTAGTACAAGGCAACGATATTTTCCGAATATCACAATCATGTTTAAGTCACAAAGCATTGAGACAGACATTAAGTTGAAGCCAAGGGATTCAACAAGCATCACTTTGTCCATGTGTTGATCCTTTGAGATTGCAACTCTACCTAGACCCAATACCTTGCTTTTACCAGTGTCAGCAAATGTGATGTGACTCTTGTCTGATGGACGTAAGGTTGAGTCCATGAGAAGACTTTGATCACCAGTTATATGATTAGTGCATCCACTGTCCATTATCCATTCTGAAGCATGAGGTGTCATACCCTCTGATGCAGTTAGGGGGATAGGCTTCACCAAGAGCATTGTGAAGCATAAACATTTGACGGGCAAGTGGATTATTGAAGCTTAAATCAAGATTAGGACTGATGGGATGAATGGCAAGCGATTCAGAACAAAATACATAGTGAGACCATTTGGGCATTTGATCTTGTGCCCTACAAGATGTTTTAGGTCCCGACAATAGCATCGACGCCTTTGATTTTTGGTGGAGACCCTTTCCTGCAAAGAGAGTTAATTCTTCTTAACCACCCACATCTTGAGGGGTGGCTTAGAAGCAATGAGTCTAAGTGCAGCATCTGAGAATTTCGGCTTTGGAGCCCTAGCAAATAGCCTTGCAGGAGATGAATGATACTCATATGAATAAGCAGAAAAGTTCTTAGTTCTATGAACATAGCGGTTTGAGGACACACGCTCATATTCATAAATTTGAGTATTGTTTCCCTGCAAAACATTGGCGTTAGGGTGACTCAAGTGAGTCCTTTGTCTGTATGAAGCCTTTGGACCATATGACGCCTTTGGTCTGGGGTTTGTCTTCTTCCCAGATGGTGTCATGATGACATTCACTGGAAGATTCTCAAGACAGCTTTTGGGAACCGGATCTTCTTCATAGGCGGTCCATTCCTGCAGTTAGTACCAATATACGGCAAACACTTCACCATTCTCGATTCTTGAACAGCTTATAGTTTGCATCAAAGGATTCATCAATGATAATAGGGTTAGCACAGGTAAAGCCGGATAAGGTGGATGGATCCTTTGAAGGTCCCTTTGCAACAACCCATGTGGTTTTGGGATCTTGCTCGGGCTTCCGGTAGGAACCATCAACATTCATTTTCCTCTCGAACCCAACACCCTCTTTCCTAGGGTTTCGGTTCGAGAATCTGCTTTTGAGGACATCATAAAGTGTCGATGCCCTTTCGGACTTTTATACATCCTGTTTCAAGCAATGTCTTCAACCTAGCATTTTCATCAGCAATAGCGGTGGTATCCTCCTCGGAGGGTTAGTTACCACATTAGTAGTTGAAGACAATGCAACAGTAGCAGCAGTTGAACATTCAAGCAATGAGGTAGCGATATCATGCTCAAGACATTTTAGACATGGTGGTTCAAATCCATCCTGAGCGGAACTGATCTGTTGAGCGCGAAGTGACTCATTCTCTTTTTGAAGATCTTCATGAGCTGCTCTCAATTTCTCAAGCTCTTGCTTCCTTTGAAGATAATCATAGGAGAGCCTTTCATGAGTAGTTGATAGCGTTTCATGACGATTTTCAAGTTCTTGGTACTTAGCATGAAGATTTTTAATGTCTTCAACTAAGGACTGTGAACGTGTCATTTCGCGTCCAACAGGTCATCGCTTTTGTCTAACAGTTTTTGAGTATGTTCCATAGCTCTTTGTTGTTCAATTGCAATTTTAGCAAGTGTTTTGTAGCTGGGTTTGGATTCACAATCAGAGTCATCTTCACTTGATGTTTGAAAGTAGGCATCACGTGATTTTACCTTGGCACCGCGTGCCATGAAGCAGTAGGTGGGAGTAGGGTCGTCCTTGTCATCAGCTTCAGCGTTGGTGTAGAAGTCATTGTCTTCATTGTTGAAGATGGACTTGGCAACATAGGCTGTGGCTAAAGCCAGACTTGCAACGCCCGGGTCGGACTCCTCTTCAGATTCCACCTCCACTTCCTCAGAAGTAGACTCCTCCTCTGAATCCATTTCCTTGCCAACAAAAGCACGAGCCTTGCCAGATGAGCTCTTCTTATGCGATGAAGACTTTGATGAAGACTTGGAAGAAGACTTTGAAGATTTCTTCTTTTTCTTGTCATCAGAATCATATTCCTTGCTCTTCTTCTTCTTCTTCTTCTCATTGTCCCACTGTGGACACTCAGAGATATAGTGTCCAGTTTTCTTGCACTTGTGACAGGTTCTCTTCTTGTAGTCTTGAGTGGAAGCTTCATCATTTCTTGAGCTGGATCGTGAAGACTTTCTGAATCCTTTCTTCCTAGTGAACTTCTGGAACTTCTTCACAAGCATAGCAAGTTCCTTTCCAATGTCTTCAGGATCATCGTAACCATGATGATTCTTCTTCAGATGAGGAAACAACTTTTGCCTTCAAAGCGCGAGTTCGGCCATAGTTGGGACCGTAGATATCTCTTTTCTCAGATAGCTGGAACTCATGTGTGTTGAGCCTCTCAAGTATATCAGACGGATCGAGTGTCTTGAAGTCAGGACGTTCTTGTATCATGAGGGCAAGGGTGTCAAAAGAGCTGTCAAGTGATCTCAGCAGTGTCTTGACGATTTCTTGCTTGGTGACCTCAGTGGCGCCGAGAGCATGAAGCTCATTTGTGATGTCAGTGAGGCGATCAAACGTGAGCTGGACATTTTCATTGTCGTTTCTCTTGAAGCGGTTGAAGAGGTTGCGAAGACCACTGATTCTTTGATCTCTCTGGGTTGAGATGCCTTCGTTGACCTTGGATAGCCAGTCCCAGACTAGCTTTGACGTTTCCAGAGCACTCACACGGCCATACTGCCCTTTGGTCAGATGACCACAGATGATGTTCTTTGCAGTTGAGTCCAGTTGAATGAACTTCTTGACATCAGTAGGGGTGACACCTTCACCAGATTTAGGAACGCCGTTCTTGACGACATACCACAGGTCGACATCAATGGCTTCAAGATGCATGCGCATCTTATTCTTCCAGTAGGGATAGTCAGTTCCATCGAACACGGGGCAAGCAGCGGAGACCTTGATTATCCCTGCAGTCGACATAGCTAAAACTCCAGGTGGTTAAACCGAATCACACAGAACAAGGGAGTACCTTGCTCTGATACTAATTGAAAGTGCTAGTTATCGACTAGAGGGGGGTGAATAGGCGATTTTTATGAAAGTCTTCAAAACACGAATGTTTCAAAGACAAACAACAGAAATGACCTAGTTGATAAGCAGCGGAAGATAAACTACAACAAGCAAGCCATAGTCAAGTATGCAATAATGTGAATGGACAAGACTAATAGCAGCTATGTAGTAAGGATTAGGATGGAAGATAGTATGAAGCCAATCAGCTAAAGTAGTCAAGCAATGAAGTCAAATAGATAAGGCAAATAAGCAATGACTTCACGAAGACAAACTAAAGGTAAAGGAGGGAAGGGATAGAAGCAGTCACTAGTTGAAGACACAGGATTTGTTGGACCAGTTCCAGTTGCTATGACAACTGTACATCTGGTTAGGGACGCTGAGATTCAACTCAGAAGACCGCGTCTTCACCTTATTCCCCTTGAGCTAAGGACACACATTCCTCGCCCAATCACTCTGGTAAGTCTTCAAGGTAGACTTCCGAACCTTCACAGAGCAGCGTTCACGGCAATCCACAATGACTCTTGGATGCTCAGAGCGACGCCTAACCGGCTGGAGGATTCACAGTCCTCAAGTGTAATAAGTCTTCAGGTCACACAGACAGGAAAACTTCAGTGATGCCTAACACTCTTTGGCTCTGGGTGTTTTGGGCTTTGTCCTCGCAAGGATTTCTCTCTCAAAGGCTTCGAGGTGGGTTGCTCTCAAACGACAAAAGCCGTGCACTAAGTCTAAGCAGCCACCAATTTATGGTGTAGGGGGTGGGCTATTTATAGCCACTAGGCAACCCGACCTGTTATGTCCGAAATGATCCTGGGTCACTAAGGAACTGACACATGTTCCAACGGTCAGATTTCAAACACACACGGCAACTTTACTTGGGCTACAAGCAAAGCTGACTCATCCAGCTCTGGATAAGTTTTGCTCTCATTATCTTCGCTCGAAGGCATAGGATTTGGGTTGAGCATCACTTCATTCATTCCGACTATGATCACTTGGACCCCACTTAACAGTACGGTGGTTCCTACGACTCAACAAAGAAGAAAAGGAAACAACGAAACAACACAGTCTTCGCGTTCCATAGTCTTCACTCAATGTCTTCTCATGTCATAGTCTTCAATGTGAATATCTTCACATACCACCATTGTCTTCAATGTCTTCATACATTTTTAGGGGTCGTCTCCGGTAGGTAAACCGAATCAATGAGGGACACTACCTGCGTTATCCTGCAATTCTCACAAACGCATTAGTCCCTCAACCACATTTGTCGTCAATACTCCAAAACCAACTAGGGGTGGCACTAGATGCACTTACAGAAGTTTTTCATCCAGAGTGGTTGGCTAATCCGGTGTTGGTGCTTAAGAAGAACGACACTTGGCGTATGTGTGTGGACTACACAGATTTGAACAAGGCGTGTCCAGCTGATCCTTTTGCTCTCCCTCGTATTGATCAAATCATTGATGCTGCGGCGGGTTGTGAGCGTTTGAGTTTTCTTGATGCTTATTCGGGTTATCATCAGATCAAGATGGCAATTAAGGATCAGGAGAAGACAGCGTTGATAACTCCCTTTGGAGCCTTCTGCTATGTTTCTATGCCTTTTGGACTCAAGAGTGCCCAGGCGACTTACCAGTGTTGTGTGCAGAATTGTCTTCATAATCAGATCGGGCGCAATGTTCATGCCTATGTGGATGATATTGTGGTGAAGTCTAGGAAGGAGGAGACATTGATAGATGACATGAAGGAGACCTTTGATAACCTCCAGGTTTATAAGATGATGCTTAACCCGGCCAAGTGTGTTTTTGGTGTACCAGCATGGAAACTTTTTGGTTTCCTAGTGTCTAACAGGGGCATTGAAGCTAATCCGAAGAAGATCAATGCTATTACTTCATGGATAAACCGAAGTGTATCAATGATGTTCAGCGCTTGGCAGGCCGGATTGCCGCCTTAAGCCGGTTTATCAGTCGCCTTGGGAAGAAGGCCATCCCTTTTTATCAAATGCTGAAGAAAACAGATGACTTCGTCTAGAGTGATGCTGCTAACGAAGCATTTGAGGCTCTAAAACGGCAGCTCGCCGAGCCGCCTGTTCTTGCTGCCCCCATTGATAAGGAACCATTGCTGTTATATTTGGCTGCTAACGACCGGGCTATCAGCGTGGCTATTGTGGTGGAGCGCAAGGAGGTAGGAAAGGAGTATCCGGTTCAACGACTGGTTTATTACATCAGCGAGGTGCTTATTGAGTCAAAACAGAGATACCCACATTAGCAGAAGCTTGTATATGGGGTTTTCATGGCGACCCAGAAGCTTAAGCAATACTTTTAGGGCCATCCTATTACTGTGGTCAGTTCGGCTCCTTTGGGAGATATCATCGAGCGAGGAAGCGATCGGCGGGTTGCTAAGTGGGCTATTAAGCTTGGTCCTCACGGGTTAAAATACATGCCTCGCACAGCCATCAAGTCCCAAGCGCTCATGGATTTCATCAATGACTGGACAGAGTTACAGGCGTCAGAGGATAAACCGGATAACACATACTGGACTATTCACTTCGACGGATCCAGGCAGTTGGAGGGCTCAGGGGCTGGAGTGGTTCTTACTTCCCCTCGAGGTGACAAATTTTGTTTTGTTCTCCGCTTGATGTTTCCTTGTACTAACAATGCAGCTGAGTACGAGGCCCTGCTCCATGGTCTTCGAATGGCTAAGGAGATGAATTTGAGCCGGGTTAAGTGCTTCGATGACTCGGACCTGGTGGCTCAACAAGTATCTAGTACTTGGGATTCCAAGGACCCGCTCATGGCAGCATATCATCAAGAGGTGGATATTGTTGCAGGTCATTTTAAGGGTTATCAGGTGCATCATGTGGACAGGCGAAAGAATGAAGCGGCGGACGCTTTAGGCCGTTTGGGCTCTCAGCGTAAACCGGTGCCGCCCAATGTTTTGCTGGACGTTTTGCATAACCCGTCGGTCAAGCTCCCCACGGAGGAAGATTTGGCTGTTCCTGATCCGGAGGCTCAGTTGGTGGCGGCGCTTCACGTTATCCCGGATTGGACGGTCCCATATTTGACGTATATGAACCGGGCCGAGTTACCAGAGGATGAAGTTTTGGCCAGACAGATAGTCCGGCGGTCCAAGTCCATGACTATTATCAATGGCGAGTTACATCACTGCAGCGTCTCGGGGGCTTTTCAGCGTTGTGTCTCTCCTGAAGAAGGTTGTGAAATTTTGCGTGAAATCCACGAAGTGGATTGTGGTCATCATGCCGGTTCAAAATCCCTTGTGGCCAAGGATTTTCGTCACGGTTTCTATTGGTTGACGACTCATGTTGATGCTGAAGACTTGGTCAAAAAGTGTGATGGTTGTCAGAAGTTTTCACGCCGAGCCCATGTTCCGGCCCAGGAGTTAAGGATGATTCCAATCACCTGGCCGTTTGCAACTTGGGGGCTTGATATGGTTGGGCCCTTTAAGAGGTCCAAGGACAAGAAGACCCACCTTTTGGTGGCGGTTGATAAGTTTACCAAGTGGGTGGAAGCAGAGCCAGTCAGCAAGTGTGACGCAGCCACGGCGGTTCAATTCATGAAGAAGGTGATTTTCCACTTTGGTTTTCCACATAGCATCATCACAGATAATGGCACGAATCTCTCCAAAGGAGCCATGGAAGAGTTCTGTCAACGTGAGCACATCCGGCTTGATGTGTCATCAGTGGCTCAACCCCAGTCTAATGGTCAAGCTGAGAGGGCTAATCAAGAAATCCTGAAGGGTATCAAGCCCCGGCTTATGGTCCCTTTGCAGAGGACGCTGGGTTGTTGGTTGGAAGAATTGTCGTCTATGTTATGGAGCATTAATACTACCCCCAATAGATCTACGGGTTATACACCTTTCTTCATGGTTTATGGGGCAGAAGCAGTTCTCCCAAGTGATATTCGTCATGACTCGCCTCGAGTGGCAGCTTATGTTGAAGCGGATAATGAAAGAGCACGCCAAGAGGCATTGGACCTGTTAGATGAGAAACGGGACATAGCGGCGGCTCGCTCGGCGATTTATCAGCAAGACCTGCGGCGTTATCACACCCGCCGGGTTAAAACCAGAACTTTTCAAGAAGGCGACTTAGTGCTCCGGCTTATCCAAGATCAGACCGATATGCACAAGCTATCCCCACCTTGGGAAGGGCCCTTTGTGGTCAGCAAGAATCTAAACAACGGTCCGTACTATCTCATCGATGTTCGAGAGCACAAAGACTCACGTAAGTCGAAGGAGGAGATGATCCGGCCGTGGAATATAGCTCATCTACGGCCTTACTACACCTGAGCCATAGGCTCCTATCATGTACATATCTTTTGGCGATGTATATATTATGATCAATATAATAAACCGGAGCCCCAACTAAAGCGGGGTATCTGTTATTTTTCTCATATCATGAGTGGTTACATGGGGGCCTATGTTTGCAAAGCGGCTTTCGGTTTACCCCTTGATTCATCTTATATAGCTATATTTATATATAAATCACTTGGGGGCTTGGTCGTGTTCGAACCATAGCTACACCTCTTGATTGGCTCAGAGTCGCAAAATAAAATCACTTGGGGGCTTGTTCATGTTCGAACCATAGCTACACCTCTTGATTGGCTCAGAGCCGCAAAAGAAAATCACTTGGGGGCTTGGTCGTGGTCGAACCATAGCTACACCTCTTGATTGGCTCAGAGCCGCAAAAGAAAGTCACTTGGGGGCTTGGTCATATTCGAACCATAGCTACACCTCTTGATGGGCTCAGCGCCAAAAATTACATAGGGGCCAAAGAGTGTTGCAAAAGAACAACTCAAACATAGGCACCCACTGAGCACAGCTCAAAATATTGCTTGGGGATTCTTTGCTATCGCAGTGAACGAAGAATCTACACTTGCAATAGGCTATCAAGCCACGACTTGGAAGCATGGTGTATACACCTAAAACCCCGGGTTAACATGCCTTCATCAAGTAAGTCACTCCATCCAGGTAAACCTGGTACGACCCGTCGAACTTCGACAAGTCAATCTCATAAGACCCTGAACTTGTCAAAGTTAAAATGACGATTGGTTAAGGATTGAGGACCATCTTAAAAGGCTTTGTAAAATGGTTTAACTCAGTGGCCTAGCAGCCCATGAAAAGCCTCGAATTTGGGGCCTGGCAGCCCGTGAAAAGCCTCGACTAGAAGTTTTCATATGTTTTTACTTTGCCTAGTTTTGTTCTCCTTTGATGAGATTTTTGATAAACCGGCGTCTGCTGACCCGGCTTGGCTTTCAAATATAAGTTATCAGTATATGATAAACCGGTGTTTGATGAACCGGTCTGGTGCTGACGATAATTCACCCGTATGATCATTCGATGTTTATTATAACCCGGTATGGCTTTATTATAAACCAGCAAAGCATGGTGAGAGTTATAAACACTCAAGATTTGGGTTATCACCCTCAAATAAAGTTGTACAACAACAAAGTGATTCAATATCACAGGTATGGCGTATTTCATATTTCAATTATTCATAATATCGCATCCTAGGTTATAAACCTTGGCTTTATATTGGGCGTTATGACCCGTCCGGCGATGAACCGCCAGGACAATTTTCAGTTTATTATATGCAGAAGTAGGATTGCATAAAGCTGTTAAGGATCATCAGGAGTTATAAACATCATTATCATGATAGATTAACAGTGTCAGGCAAAGTGAATATGCACGATGGCATAGCAGACCAAGTGTTTCAACTAGCCTATTACAAGGCGCTTTGACGGCCCAAAAGAATAACTGTTTTGTCACATAGATGACAGTGTGCAGAAGATAAACCGGCCTCCAGATCATTATTCTTCCCCGGGCTGACCTGAAAGTTGCGTGTCATCTTGCGCCGGTTCAGCCTCCCTCTCTCCACCCAGGGGCTGGAAGTCAACAGTTGTCCAATCAATCCCGGTTAAGGCTTGGAAGACAGCTTCATTATGTATAAGGTTGGACGGTTCAACATCAGGGGCGTAAGTATGCTTACGGTTTGGCGGGATCAGATTTTCCACATCATAAGTTGGTGCATTTATCCGTTTGCCACTGGCATCATAAGAGTTCTGATAAAATGACAAGTCAGTGTCTTCAGCCAACTTGCTTGCCAGTGGATGCATTTCTTGATTGATAGCCCTGAGGTCGTCATTATCAAATTATGACCCGTCCTCCTTTTGGCTTGGATAACCATTCCCATTGTCTTCCGGATCGAGATCAGATATCCAGGCCTTGGCCTGAGTCAATGCGGTGAGAGCACCGGACCTAGCAGCTGATTTCTTCAATTCTTCAATCCGGGTAGGCATCATGGATAACTTCTCCAGTGTTTCCTTGATTAACGTTGGGGGCGGTTTATTATTTGAAGCTGTGCAGATGGCTCGTTGAGCGCCGGTATATAACTGCTCCACCAATGTATAGGCAGCCTTCAACTTTTTGCACATGTCTATGCCAAGGTTGAGTAATACGACTACCTGCAAAAGGATCAAACTATTATTAAACCGAAAGTTTGATAACTGGCGTTTGTTCAAAAGTTTATGAAGAGGTCTTTACCAAAGATGGCAGAGGTCATGGCATTGATCTGCCGCTTCAAGCTGCTCAGTTCTTCTGTTACCGGATTAAGGGCATTTTCAGCGTCTTCTGCCCGCTTTAGCAAAGATGATTTTTCAGCTTACCAGTCTGCCCGTTCACCCTTAAAGTACTCCTTCAGTTGTTCCATGGTTTTTAAAGCGGTGGTCAGCTCGCCTTTAACCTTGCAAGTCTCTGCTTGCTGGGACTTGATATTTTCCTGAAGGTCGGTGATTTGAGAATCTTTTTTGGTCAGCTCATCCTGAAAGAGACAGTTAATGAGTTAGTAATACATCTTGGAAGTCCCAAGTTCATAACAAGTTATACACTTGGCACTTGGGGGCTAATGCGGATTGCTTTTTATCAACTGTCAATCTACGTCCCAAGCACATAACAAGTTTCTACTTGACACTTGGGGCCTAATGCATATTTGCTCAAGAATAAGATGGATTACCATAATCACATGTTGTGGAAGCAGTATGACAAGAGATGTACCGGTTCATTCTAAAGATATAAGCCGGTCCATGGGGGCTACACCGGCAAAGTTAACGCAATCGATTCTATTACAAGACCCGGTTCACAACATTTTTGTGAACCGGCCCTTGGGGGCTACTGGAGTTGATATTCTAAGATAGTTATACGGAATAAATATGTATGTACAAGAAAGTGATAGTTACCTCATAATGATCCTTCATCAGGCCCACTAAGCCGGCTTCGTAGTCACGGCTCGTGTACAGGCGGTTCAAAAAACCAGAATGAAGATCTTGAGCGTTGAGATGGGCATAGCTTGATAAGTCGGATTTCCATTTGCCCTTGTCCATAGCAGCAATTTCCTCTTTGGCACTATGCTTTGATAAAGTGATAGGACGGCGAGGAGAGGTGAAACCCATGCCAGTTACAATAAATCATCATCAGTAGCCTTGGCTGGGCTTGGCGGATTATCAGATGTTCTTACTAGGCTTGGTGGATTAACAGCTGGACTTGGTGGATCAGCAGGTTGGTCCGTCGGGTTTGTCTCCACCGGTTCAACAAAAGTGTCCGGAGCCTGAGGTACCGGATCATCAAGGACAGTGTTAGCATCCGGATCAACAGCTTCTGGGGTCTTCTCCGGTTCAGTAGCCGGTTCATCATCGGTTGTCTTGTTCAACTTAGCTTTTTTGCTGGGTCTGGCTTCGGCACTGGAAAAACAGGCACAAGGTCAGTATAATAACAAATAATGAGTGGCATAAAAGGTTAAGTGTAAAATGCTTACCCAGGAACAGTTTTAAGAAGAGGAAGTTGTGTGGCCGATGACTCGTCGGATGATGAATGGGAAGTTCCCTGGTAATTTGAGTCAGACGGATTAAGAGGGTATCGGAAGTATCCCGCCTTAGGATAAAGTGTGTCAGGAGTATAAGAAAACCTCTTGGCGGCGTTTGCGAACCGGAGAGTTCGGTAAACCGGAGGAGGTCACCACTTGGCCACTATGCCGAGTTGTGCGGCGAGTTTCATGCTGTTGTGTCTTCAAAAGAAAGTGCGGATCCAAATAAGAAAGAGGGCATGAAAATTTTACTTTCCGGACTGCTCGACGGATTTTTGGTATTGGCACAGGAGTTGAATCAGAAGAAAGAATAGTTACCTCGTCAGCATGGCTAGCTTCCGCGTCATCCTGATAATGATCATTGTCAATAAGGTGTATGAAAAAGGAACCAAGAGAGTCAAGTTCTACCTCTGAATCCGGGTTATCCAAATCATCATCAATGATTGGCTCAGATGGTTCAACGTTTCTCCTTTTTGCAGGCTTCTTTGTAGCTTTGGTCTTGAGCCGAGGAGCTCTCACCGGTTTATCCTGAGGTTTCCTTTTCCAGAACGGATCGTCGGCCTGCACAGACAGACAGTGAATTATAAAAGAGCAGTTAACAAGGGATGGATTAAAGACAAAAAATGCGGTAATTCTTACCTTTGGCGGTTTGTTGGAAGCATAAAAAGGACCGAGCCCTGTTTTGCTGCAATCAGCCACCGGTTCATCAAGCATCTTCTTGACGGCCTTGGTGACTTCATCGTCAGTGAGCTGGATGTCAATATGACGTTGAGGGTCTTTAAGATCCCCTGTGTATTCACACATTAAACCGGGGCGCCGGCTTAAAGGCAGAACGCTCCAAGAAATCCAGCATCGAACAAAATTCATGCATGTAAGTCTGTTTGCGACGAAGGCTCTGAGTTTCGATAGCTGAGGGGCATATTTTGCTTGTTCCATGGCAGTCAATCGTTGAGGAAGTGGATGATTTTTTGTAAGCCGGTGTGGGCGATAACCCGGCAGAGGATTTTCATTGTCCGGAGCTGTGTTTCGGCAATAAAACCAAGTCTGATTCCAGTCTTTGGGATGACTGTGATGCTTGGCGTGAGGGAAATCAACATCTTTCCTCTTCTGAATTGAAACGCCACCCAGTTCAGTGTTGGGTCCGTCTGTAAATTCAGTACGGCGGTTTAAATAAAAGAAGTCCCGGAACAACTCGACAGTAGGTTCTTCTTGCAGATACACTTCACAAAATTGCCAGTTGCAAATATTGGACACGGAATTTGGTCCGATATCTTGAGGGCGGATTTGAAAGCTAGCAAGCACGTCACGGAAGAATTTTGATCCGGGAGGGGAAAACCCTCGACTCAGATGATCATCAAACACAATAACTTCTCCGTCCTTGGGTTCAGGAGGATTTTCTGGACCAGGGACTCGCCAATGGATGGTTTCCTTACTTGCTAAAGTGTCGGTGGCAACACATCCATCCAGTTGTGCTTCCGTAACCCGGGAAGGGACCCAATTGCAAGCAGAAAACTGTTTGGCCATTTCAACGGCAAGCTGGAAAATAGGATTAAACCGGTTTAAGGCTCACGACTAGCACGAATAAACCGGCGTGAGGACGGAAGGAGAAGAAATTGAAACATATGTATATGATAAACCAGATTCTGATATAAAATTCAAGTTGGCGGTTTAAAAGAGGGCTAATGGTACCTGGCGGGTTATCGTTTTCTAAAGGTTAAACCGCCTACAATGGTGTGGAAGATACAGATCTGAAAAATTCCTAAGTGTTGCACAAACAGATTTCACAGATTGGTGCTATAATTTTGGATCTACCGCAGTTCTACAAAGGAGATAAATTTTAAACCTAAAAGTCGCGACAGCAGAAGAACACATATGCTCAGATGGGGTCTTATGCAGAAAAAGATGTCTTCTGTGATCGGAAAGGGATGCTAAACTACTGTTGCTCGCCTTTACTATCAGATTCAGATCAAACTATGCGATCTAAGAAAGAAAAAGGTGGAACGGTGAAGAACACCGATGAACAGCAGAAACCCTAATGCATATCTGGTATTCGAGAAGGGGGATACTTACTGGCGCTGCTGAACAGCGGGGATGCGTCGCAGTTTCTCTGGTCAAGACAGGTTGATGCAGCGGCCTTTGTTGGTGCAGAGATGAAGGTTGACGGAGGCGGCGGTGCTCGGGCTTTGAGGCGACGCGAGGTGGAAGAAGAGATGAAAAGGCAAGGGGGGAAATGGAAAGGACCCCCGGTCTTATTTATGAAGGTGAAAGGATAAGTGCCAGGCGTGAGAATCAAGGAGCCTAAGGGTTGGATATGTGACAGAGTTGTCGCCTCGATTGTCGGAGGCTCATTAATGAAGGTGAGATATATACCATTTTAAATAACAGGTGACGTCATGGCGGTTTATCATGATACTGGAAAATGACGTCATGGCGGTTTACAAGATTTATGCGGAGGTGCTGAAGGATGAATTGTTCTCAAGTTTTGAAGATTGACATGAACCAGTCCAAATCAATTTGGGTCCTAATGTTGGGGATATTACTACTGGGTATAAACCGACCAGGAGAGGCCGGGTTATCCCCATAATGAGTTATTCCTATTTGAAGCCCATGAAGGCAAGGAGTATGGCGCTTTACTACAGAGACTTAAAGGCCCAAGGCCCAAAGGCAGATTAGGCCTGTAGATATAAACCGCCATGTAATATATAACTTGGATCGTAAGGTAGGAGAAAGTAAAGACCAAGGCGGACACATGTATGAGCCGGCCTCAGGATTCTGTAGACCACCGGGCGTCGACTTGTGTATATAAAGGCACGACCCGGCGGCGGTTCAGGACAAGAAACAACAGCTCGAGATCCAGGTAAAGCGATTCCGCTCCCTGATCATCGAGACCACATCAATTCCACCACAACTGGATCGTAGGCTTTTACCTTCACCGCAAGGGGCCGAACCAGTATAAACTTCCCGTGTCCTTTGTCCGGTTTAACCCCTTTAAGCTAATCTTGTTGCGATGGCTCCATGACTAAGTCCTTTCACTAGGACATATGCCGTGACAAACCCACGACAAGTCTACCCATCGGTCGGAGAAGCCCATCTTTTGCATCACCCGCTTGAAGAAAACCCAGTCTACCCTATCATAAGCTTTGGAGAGGTCTAGCTTATAAGCACAAAAGCTCTTCGAAGGATCTTTCTCTTGCTTTATATACTAAATGCACTCGAAAGCTACTAAAGCATTGTCCGTTATCATCCTCCCTGGAATGAAGGCACTCTGCTCTGGTGATATAACAACATCCAACAAAGGGCGAAGCCTATTCACTAAGCACTTGGAGATCACCTTATAAATTACGTTACATAAGCTTATTGGCCTGTAGTAGGACATACTCATAGGGTTAGAAACCTTGGGAATAAGAGTAATGGAAGTAGAGTTCACACCTTCTGGCATAATGCCCGTGCGAAAAAACTCACTAACCGCCGTGATCACACTGTCTTTTAGAACACTCCAGTTGCGCTGGAAAAACCGGGCCGTAAATCTATCCGGGCCCGGGGCCTTCAGGGGCCTATTTGAAATAAAGCATCTGAAATCTCTTTTTTGCTAAAAGGTGCACACAGCTTTATGTTATCCTCTTCCGAAATCACTGGAGCAACAAGATTAACAACCTGACTTGGGTCAATATTAGGGCCCGCCATAAAAATATTATGGAAGTATTCGTTAGCTATTTTACCCATAGCCGAGAAATTTGAGTGCACAACTCCTATATTGTCCGTTAACTCACGGATCTTGTTCTTCCTTGCCCTCCAGATTGCTTTGCTCTGAAAATATTTTGTATTTCTGTCACCTTCCTTAAGCCATGTAATTCTCGATCTCTAGAGCCACATCATCTCCTCCTGGTAGAGCAATTCATTCGTCTTATCAGTTATCTCCCTAATTTATTGTCGGTCAGCATGCATATTCATCAATTCCTCCAATTGTGAACGAGACTTTGCAAGCTCCCTTGTTAAATTACCAAACTTTTTGCCCCATGATCTTAGGGCTGGCATAGTTTTACCTAGTGCAAGCTGGAGTTCCGCCATGTTTCCTATTGCACCAACGGATTCCCATGCCTCCTTTACAACTTCTAGTAATGCAGGATCTCTCTCCCAAAACAGCTCATGACGTCAGCAACCTCGTGTAACCTTTTGTTGTTCAGCCTCCCCTTTCAATATTAGGGCGACATGGTCCGAACATGGCGATGGCACATGCCGGACTGAAGCAAAGGCAAACATGTTTCTCCAAGCATTAGTTGCTACACCCATGTCCAATCTGACACGTACATTACTTTGTCCACTACGCAAGTTGTCATACGTGAAAGGAACACCTATAAAGCCCAGGTGTCCCTAAATGTCCCTAAAAGCGATCATCTACGGTTCAGATCTAGGGACCGCAGACATATGCTCGAAACTCCAGAGAGCTTCGTTGAAATCACCTATCACAAGCCACGGGAGATCATTCGTATTCTTAAGATTCTGAAGCTTTGACCACATAATGTGAAGATTCTCCGTTCGAGGTTCACCATAAACACATGTCAATCTCCACTCTTCACCCCCCCTTAGTTAATCTGACTACGACATCAATGTATCTTTCATCCTTGTCCAAGATCTCCACACAACAAGATTCATATGCCAGTACAATGCAAGGCCACCGTTCATTCCATTACTGTCTACCCCTTCAAAACCTTTAAGGAAGCCGGCCCCGAATCTGCCTCATCTTACTTGCTTTCTGTCTTGTCTCACGTAGGAAAACAAAAGTGGGAGAATGCGACTGAGACAATGTCGCTATTTCTCGAACTGTCCGGGGATTCCCCCCTCCCTGGCAGTTCCAACTGATGCAATTCATTGGGCTCGGCGGTCCTCACTCTCGGAGGCCACCTTTGTGATCATGTCAGTATCCAATTCTCTTCCATCCTCTCCCTGCTTCCTCCTCTTAACAATTGACACTTTGCCTGGTGTGTTATTCCCCTTCTCCCCCCTTCTATAGTAACAGATGTACCTCCATGTTCAAGCAACAAGATAGTGTTTGAAACCTTGCCCAACATATTAGGAACAGCTTGCCCTCTCACATTCAGGGTGCCATTTTCAGATGCTAATCTCTTGCGGGTCCTGTTACCCTCGTCCTCAGGCAACACACCTTTATCACGACCCATCTCATTCCGGTGAAAAACAGAAGCATACCTCGTCTCGACATTATTACTTGTGTTAGGCATCTCGCTGAAACCATCACCTCTACCATTATCTCCCCCTCTTCTACCTCCCCTACCTCGACTGCCGGCGCCACCGCCACTTCCTCTACCACTCGATCTTCCTCCTCTACCTGCACCACCTCCTCCCCCTCCTTGTTCGTTATTCCAATGATGAAAATCAACCCACTCGTAAGAGTTGGGATCATGCACACCATCGCCACATTCTTCCACCACATGCCCCATACATCCGCAAACAAAGCAGAAGTCAGGTAATTTTTCATAACAGACCGGGTACTTCTTCCTCTCCTTCAAGGTAATGGGGACAAACCTTACCAGGGGATTATTGACATTCCCAAACACACGCACCCTTAGATAACTAGAGGGGTTTATCTTCCCTTCGTTAACCATCACAGTAAATGGTGGCTCACCCACTTTCTTTGTGACTTTTTCTGCCAACTCTTTCTTCCTCGTCAGTCCATCAGGTAGCCCTTTATCCTTGCCCATAATGGGTAAATATTCAGAGAATACTCAACAATATTTGTGAATCAATCGCACTCAACCAACACAACTGGATCCCTTCGAAATTGCCATGGGCCACCTACCATCACCCGCTTCCAATCTCCCAAGCAATGGCATTGAACCAAGAATAGATTAGGCCCTTTGATATTGAAGGTAATCCCTTGTGCCCAAGCCCACGCGTTCCTCATCGAGTTCAACAACACGGAGTGGCTAAACGGCCTCAGGGTATGAACCCTAAACAGTGCCAGCCAGCGCACATCTCTGATTAAATCTTCTACCTCCCCCGATAGATCGAGGTCCTCTTCCTCTTCACCATGCAACTTGAGTCCTTCAAACACATCTTCCAACGATGAATATGGGCCAAAGTGATCCCAGTCACCCTCTTCTTCCTCTTCTCCATCATCCATGACAGGATCCGGCCACGCGCCATCCTGTCTCGCGATACCCGATCCACTTCATGCCGCCGCCGCACTTTCCTTCGCCTTCTCTGCTTGATCTTTCTCCCTCCCCATCACCGATCCTAAACCAGTTGTTGCTGCCATGTAGCCCCGCAGTCGTCAACAACACCCTCCGCTCTTCAGATCACCGGAGAAATCTCGCCGGTCTATGGTAGAAAACACATGGACTCCGGCGGCACCGTCGGAGGACTGGGTGGAACCCTAGGAGAATCCTATGGTAGAAAACACGTGGACTCCGGCGGTGCCGTCGGAGCACTTCAACTATTGCATGCCTTTTTTTCTTACTCTTGATATATTGTCCATAAACTTTGTTTATTGTATTTTTATTAGCATTTTCGTTTGGTTAACGGTATCAAGCTCTAAGACTTGATCGAGGAGGATTTTGGAACAACAAGTGTGTATCGTTTGGCTTTGGAAGAACAACGATGTAACAGCGCTGTCGCTCACGCAAAGACCATCTAGCCGCTAGCTTTCGTGTGCCTCCCGCCGGCACCTGCGTCAGGCTGCGTCGTCTCAGTGGCCTTAGGGTCATGGAGGTACGGTGCATCCCGACCCTTGTCAACGACAGGGCTTCGTTTTTTTATGACTTTATGACCTTTTTTAGGGTTTATGTTTTGCTTAGAGAGACGAGGCGGTGGCGCCTCCTTGAAGATGGAATAAGGTTTCCCCGCCTAGACCTCGTCTCGACGGTGCTTCTTGCGTTGTCGGAGGGCGGGTGGAGGTTTGTCTCCGGTGAATCTCGCGGGATTCAGTTGACGTTTGTCTTTGTTCATTCGATCCTTCCGATCTACGCTTCTCTTCATTAGCAGCGGGTTGCTGTTTTGGTACGCTGATCCTGTAGGGCATTAGCACGACGACTTCTCGACTGTCTACTACAACAAGGTTTGGCCGATTCCAGACTAGGAGGGGCAATGACGGCGGCGCGCCTTGGACTTGTTTCAGTGTTTGTAGTCGTCACTAGGTGGTCGACATACCTGAATGTAATTTTTACTTATGATGTTCTTTGTATTATCTTGATAGTTATTTTAACTGTACTATTGATAGTTGATGAAAAGATCGGGAGTTTTTTCTGAAAAAATAAAATAAAATCTTAATGTTGTGCCGACTCAACATCTCAATAAAATGTATATTTTTATCTTACAGCAACCCATGGGTATTTAGCCTTTTTGAACACAGCACAGACGCAAGCGCTCATATACATGCGCATACACTCATCCCTATGAACGTGCATACACACAGCCTACCCCTATGAGCACCTCCAAAAAACTGAGCCGACATATCATCTTGAAATTTACGAAGTCAACGTAGGCACCTCGTTGTCGACGGGAACGTCTCCTATCCTGAAATAAAATCCAGGAATAAATGCGAGCACCAGGACTTGAACTCTGGTGGGTTGGGAATACCATAGTCCCTCTAACCATCCAACCTCCTATGGTTCGCCCCATGGGTATTTAGCTACGCAGTTAAATTTACATTTTTTTTGACGGGTTTGCTATTTTACATCTAGATGTGAGATAAGATATTATCTCACATCTAACTCCCCCACCCTTAGAGATAAAACTAATTCATGGAAGACTTTAAAAAAATCAAAAGATGAGGTAGTTAGATGTGAGAGGGAGTTAGATGTGAGATAATATCTCATATCTAGACGTGACATAAACAGACTTTTTTTTGAAGCAAGTTAAATTTACATTATAGGAGCCGGTCTTGCGCCCGTGGTAAATTTGCAATTTCCATCGACCTGTTTTCCTACGCAGCCCGACCTGAACGGATCGACCGACCCACCGACCGAACCAGCTCCCCCATCTCGTCCTCTGTTCCTCTCCAGTGGAGCGACGCTGTGCAGCCACTCCGGCGGGCGGCGGCGTTGCACGGCGACTCCAGCGGCTCCGGAGGCGCGGAGACCCAAGACACCAGGAAGCAAGCGCAGGCGGTTCGGCTACTCCGGCACTACAGGCGCCGCTATTCCCCCAGCACCACGGGCCCGGCGGCGAATCTGGCGAGCACGGGTGCCGTACCTCCGGCGACTAGGTAACCGATTCTACCTGCCGATTGCGTTTGTGCTTTCTATTTTTATCCAGCTTTGGTTCCCTCCGCTAACCCTAGCTTTGCACTCGTATCCGTTCCCGGCCGGCGTGCTGAATATAGCTCCCTCTGACTGGATGTCCAGAATGTGGTCGAGAAAAGTTCATCCTGAAGCAGTCGGCAAATATTCAGTGGAATGCCCAAGGAATGGCAAGGATATGAAGGTTGCTTCTCTGTTCTTTAATGTTCAGAGTCAAGTAGTATGTCATACAATTTTCCTGATGTCTGCTTCAAGCAACTTGCTGAATTCAGTATGTTCGGACAGGTGAAAGACTGGCGTTTGTTCATGTGGCTGGACAAGTACTTGGACATGGTCGAGGAAATTTGGATGATAAATGTGCTCATCATGGGCAATGGGGCTGCTCGTAGCTTGTCACAAAAAATGCAGCGACGCTCAAATTGATGTTATTAGGGTTGAGACTGCAGCACTGGATCGACTTATCGAGAAGTTGGCCGCCCAAAATGCAAAGCTTCAGGTTTTAGTGTACATTCTTTTCGTCATTCTTCTTCTACTGTTGCTAGTGAAGTAGAATGTCCGTGCAATTGATCGTGGTCGCCATCCTGTATGAGACGGTGCTCGCTCTGTCGAATGGGACGAACATGTCGGGCTGGTTGGCTCTGTTGAGATATGTAGAGTTTGGAGAAATTGAGGTAAATCTGTTGTTGGCACACTCTGTATGCATCCATAGGGCTTGGCCACAGAACTCATTGCTCCTGAACCGGAACTGGGATGACATGTGTCTCGACCACCAGAATTTTACGCTTGATAACATCCTCTACGTTGTGATTCTGAGCTTGATCGAACGAAGACATGTAGCTGCTTAGACTCATACAGGATCTTCGTTCGATCAAGCACTGGATGCATGTAGCTTGTAATATAAAAATGGGCGTGTCTCTGGTCATTTTCACACCGAATAACGGCATCAAACTCTGTTAATTCTTCTGTCTCTTTGGTCCTCGTACTAGAAGACATGTTGTTGCCATCTTTGTCTGATAGTATTTCAGCTGCTGTTGACAGTATATATGATTATATGATTCATTCTTTTTTCAGTTATTCTGATGCTGATTACTTAGCCCAGCGTGCTATTTTGTGCCCCACTAATGCTGTTGTGAATGATATCAACGGTACTGTCTTCAAGCGTGTTCCTGTAGATTCTAGATCTTTTTTCAGCCATGACAGTATTTCAAAGAGCACCGACCATGTAGGTGATGCTGATCTCCTGTTTTCTCTAGAGCTTCTGCATGCTACAACTATCAAAAAAATTCCAGAACATGAAAGAGCTCTGAAAGTTGGAGTTCCTGTTATGTTTTTAAGAAATGTATGAACCAGTAGTAAAGATTGAAGTGAGACTATTTTAGGGTGAAGTTATCACCGGTAGTAATAAATGTAAGCGAGTTTGTGTCCGTAGGATTGTTCTGAATGCTCCAAGCACCAAATAGCCGTTTAACTTGCGTCGGTGTCAGATTCATGTTCGGCTTTGCTATAGCATGACAATAAATAAAGGTCAAGGGCAGACACTTTCAAAGTTGTGTGTTTATCTTCCTAAGCCTGTGTTTTCTCATGGTACTTCCCAGCAAGGATTGAAGTTTCTCATCATGGATGATCGTGGAGTTGAAACAGATGTGACTCAGAATATTGTATACAAGGAGATCATCAACGCACTCTAGCTGAATGATTATTTTTCAGGTACTGTGGCAATTGATTTCTATCACCTTTGCTCTTATTATTTCTACTAACTAGGCAATTTGCATGTTGCGATATCTGCTATGGATCTTCATCAAAGCTTTTCTTCTGCTACCTTTTAAAATGTTCAACAATGAAAATAGGTATGGTGTATTCTTTGCTGATTTATACGTGTAGCGACAGTGAAGCTCAAAGTTCATAGGGTGTGGTCCATGAAGATCTTGGTGCAATGTTCATTTTGTACATATAGATGCTCTGTGTGCAAAAATGAAGCACTTTTGCCATGCTCTGTTTTGCCACTTTTGTAAATTACGAAAATATCTGAATAAATATCCAGTCTCTTCAGAACTAGATGTCATGTTTGTCCGTCCATGTGATTGTCAATATTGTGTTTAAACTTTGCCTTAAATGAACATATGAGATAATTTAGGTACCTGATGGAATTGCATGCCACTGGTTTTGTTCTTGGATACACTAGCAAATCATTGGCTGCATTGCTTAGAATTCTTAGGTGCTAATACAAGATTCAAGCTAAGTAATTCAGAACCATGTTAAGAATTGCAGGAGTAGGTTCGTGGTGCTTGAAGGTGATAACCACAATTCATTCACAGCATGTCCAATCTCTGCCATGTAGTGCTTGAAGTCGCCTTGAATCTTTTTTATTCTTCAGTCCACTGAAATGGTATATGTTGCATAAACTCGAATGTGCGGTCCTTTCACTATTCTAATATTTCCATGGGTTGGAAGATCAGTTATTTTCTTTTCCAGTTTTTCTACTTGCCCTTGGAATTTTCCGCGGAAACCATAAAAAAGAGCAAAATGAAAATAATAAGTAGAAGTCATTCAATCTATAGAAATGAATAAAAATGCAAAAGTACTATATTAAGACGTATCTAAGGAGTTACCAGCTCGCCTTGATCAACGTTTGTCGCTGTCAAGCGACGAATAAAAAGACAGATAGAAGTGGTGTCGCGCAAAGACATCGTTGATTATTGATACTATTTGAGAGTAATCTAGCATAATTCCTTGAGTAAGCACACAAGTGTTCATCCGTTCCATTTGCCTATGACGGAGTCCATTTAAAGCTTCAGGAAACAAGGAGATGTCTGTCACAATGACTAATTTTAGGGTCTGATATTGAACCATGTCCGATACAAAATTAGATAAGTAGTGTTATTTACCTGTGATTAGCAAAGGCTTCAAAGGAATACCATTCCTGCTCGGTATAACATGAAAGTACAGATCATTGTTATCTAAATTTAAAGCTAGAACATCAGCCTCTTGCATAGCATAATCTTTGACCGGTCGTTTCTAGGCTGGACCATAAAATTTACTACTGTGCTCATTGTGACTGAATTTGATTTCACAGGTAGGATATATCCCATCAGAATTGTTAAGCTTCATGCACTAGTCAACGCAACCAAAAGTAGGAATATGCAACTTGTATTCCCATGGGGCCATAGGCCAGTATATATACATTTCAATAAGAATCACTGCTTTTGCAAGGAGAAAACTACGAGAAAGACATGTGTTTCCGCATGGCACAAATTTCCCTCTTCTCATCAGCAAAAGTGATTTGATTGAATTTATTGGAATGATAGGATATCTTGTTAAACCGTAATAAGTTAACCATCCAATGAAGCTGTAAATGTGAACCTGGGACACTTAATTTAAGCAGGTGTGTTTATGTTTGCTGGATGGCAAACCTGTGCGTATGTTGCAAATGATCATTTTCGTTTTATTGTTGCAGCTTTGTGTTCCAGGAGAAAACTGAATTATATCAGAGATGACAGGTACTTATTTAGTTTTATGAATTTCTACAGGATGTGTTTTCAACTGGCCAAGCCTTTGATAAGGTATGCAACTTCTTATCCAGATTAAACCTTTCATGTTCATGTTTCACCTATTTTTACATGATGAAGTGGAAAGCATATTTCCCTAATAAAGAACTAGTGCAGCCACCACAGTTTGAAGCAGAGGTTCTATGTTACCCAAAGTCAAAGATTCTTTGTGATTATTTGTCATGGAGTCAAGCAGAATGTGAGTTATTCCTCCTAAAAGAGCACATCTTCAAGTAATTGAAATTATTTAGGAACTTGTCAACCGGCATGTAATATCTGAATTTAGTTGTTCAACTTCAGCAGTACGCATGCTTTAAATTTATTGCTTGTTTAGCAGTATGCCCTGACGAATACTTATTAATGCCAGTGCCATTTTTTCTTAATGGTATCCTGTTGCAAGGGCTTGACTGTTCTAGTAGTTAGAACAAACCAGAAGAAAATGAGCTGACTCATTGCACATGCTAATTCACAAGTCACAACAGAAACCAGTACAAACATACTTTTGGATGCCAGTGAAGTCCGGAAAACATTATCAAAGGGCAAGAGCGATTTGCTCTTTCATCGGTTTCGGTTTAGCGGTGCAGGGGTGGAAGACGGCGGAGATGTGATTTTCCCGGAGAGCGATGGGAGGTAGGGCCAGATAGTGATAGTTTTGGAGAATGATATGTTTAACCTGAACCGGAAATGATATGTTTCTTTTAAAAAGGGGAAAGAAATGACGTGTTTCGAAACGACACGGTTGGTAAAAAGGAAGTCGGGCGTTCGATCTCTCGACCGGCTTCCCGTACGTGCCTTTTTTTTCTTGAGGAAACCGTACGTGCCTTTTTATTCCACGCGCGCCTTGATTGGGCCTCGCACTCGCGCCGGCCCATGCGGGCGAGACTGCACCGTTCCCAGGTTTGATTAGTCCCACATCGCCCGTCGTGGGACGGCACTGCCAGTTTATATACTGCGTTGGCTAACATAGTATCACCTCCACGGGGACAACAGACTGAGAAAAAAAAGGGCTTGGAGCCCAGAAAAAGAGAGAAAAGAGGCCCAAGAAAAAAAAGGAACAGAGGCCTTTGTGCCGAAAATGAAGAAAAAGAGGAGCCCAAAGAAAAAAAAGAAGAAAAGAGGCCTTAGTGCCCAAAGAGGCCAGAGCCGAAAAATCCCCAAGGCCGCGTGCCCACACCAAAAGAGAAAAAACAGTGTACCCATGGAAGGTTGTGCTTTTTTTTATTTGAACCCTGTGTCCATCTTTTTTTTTAATATCTCAACTCTTACGTGCCTTTTTTCCCTGACTCTTATATATATATAAATACTTCTTTCGTTCCTGAATATAAGTCTTTCTAGAGATTCCACTAAGGACTACATATTGAGCAAAATAAGTGCGTTTATATACATTTGTATGTAGTCCGCATTGAAATCTCTAAAAAGACTTACATTTGGGAACGGAGGGAGTAGTAATTATTGCTGATAAACATTGCCTATTGTATTTTTACATCATTTTCTTTCCAACTAACGGCATCAACCTCTAAGACCGGATCGAGGAGGATTTTGCTGCATGGCACTTGGATAATCGTGGAATTTTCTCCGTGGAAAACACGTATTGTTTGGCTCTGGAACAACATATGCACACTCTTGGCGTGGGAGCTACAAGGTTTTTCTTTATAGTTTTCAACCATGCATCAATTTTTTTATTTTCAGCTCTTATGTGTATTTTTTTGGACTCTTACATATAATGTAGTAATTATTGTTCATAAACTATTTTTATAGTATTTACGCACAATTTTCTTTCAATTGACGGCATCAACCTCTAAGAGCATTTATAATAGATGATGTAGATGCAAAAATAGCTAACTTCTGCGTCTCCGAGGTTCCAAAACCCCTCTCCAACAGATGATGCAGATGCAAAAATAGCTAACTTTTGCATCTTCGAGGCTCCAAAACCCCTCTCCAACAATTTTCTTTCAATTGACGGCATCAACCTCTAAGAGCATTTATAATAGATGATGTAGATGCAAAAATAGCTAACTTCTGCGTCTCCGAGGTTTCAAAACCCCTCTCCAACAGATGATGCAGATGCAAAAATAGCTAACTTTTGCATCTTCGAGGCTCCAAAACCCCTCTCCAACAGATGATGTAGATGCAAAATTTAGATACATTAAAACAGCGCACTTTCCTAGCCCTCTCAGGCCATCAACATTTTTAACCGTTGGATCACGTGTTGTGGTTGATTTCAGCCCTTAGATGCACTTAATTAGCGCTAAGTGAACCACATGCCACATGGGCTGCTACTCCCATAACAAAAATGGAGTTTTATCGTTAATTGAGCCTCTTCTCAAGTGGAAAAGCCCATCCAAGCTCATTACTCCAACGTATACGTTTGCAGCGACATCGGCCCACTTACCACAACCAATAGGGTACAAGAATCAGCGGAGATCGCGACGCTGCGCTTCTTGAGCCTGGGAGCACCTATAGGCCGCTCGCAGCGGCTAAATGCCGGTGCTTCGCACAGGAGCGGCTAGCGTGGGCCGGCCCATTTATAGTGGCACGCGGCGGAACGTTCCCGAGATGAAAAATCGCAAAAAAGAAATTAGCGCTAGCGCTGTAACTCGAAGACGCGACTTCGCACTAATTGGCCTGCCGTGCAAACCACTGCGATGTACACATTCTCATGTTCAATTAGCAGCACGACAGTTAAAGTCTACAGACAATTTCTTGGGTTGAACTGACGACCTCCTACAACTGAATTTTTCAAAATTATGAATATTTTCTTCAAAATAAAAACACTTTCCGAATTTTCGTACAAATTTTGTAAAACAGGAACATTTTGATGATGTGAATTTTTTTGAAAAAGGGGAACATTTCTTGAATTTGTGAACAAAAAACAAAAATGTTTATGTTTTTAAAACTTCCAGAACATTTTTTGAGTTTGTGAATTTTTTTGAAAAACATGAACTATTATTGAATTTGTGAACAAATTTGGAAAGCTGGAACATTTTTTTCAATTCCCAAACATCTTTTGAATCTTGAGAACAAATTTTGAAACGGTGAACAATTTTAAAAAATCCTGAACAAATTTGGAAGCGCGAACAATTTTTTAAAGCACGAACATTTTTTGAATCTTGAGAACGTATTTTGAAACGGAGAGAAATTTTGAAAAATACCGAACAAATTTCAAAGTCCGAACAATTTTTTAAATCTTGAAAACATATTCTGAAACGGAGAGAAATTTTGAAAAATCCCGAACAAATTTGGAAGCGCGAACATTTTTTGAATATGTGAACAAAAAGTTGAAATTCAGTACATTTTCTGAATTTCAGAAGTTTTGTACTTTTTTGTGTAATGAGAACAATTTTTGAATTTTAAGAACTTTTTTTGGAAACATGTACAAAATTTAAATTTTTGTTTTTTAAAGGAAGAGAAGAAAAGAAAAGGAAATCAAAAAGAAAATCATAAACATTTTGTAAAAGTACGAACATATTCTGAAAAAGAAAAATAAACTTGAAAAAGAAAGTGAAACAAAAAACAAAAAACAAAAAAATGAAAAAGAAACAGAAACGAAAAAAAAGAGAAATAAAAAACAATAGAAAGCCGAAAAAGAACCAGAAAAAAATGATACAGGAAAAAAACCCGTTTCAGGGAACCTTCTGGAAGGTTCCCAAAACCGGTTTGGACGCATTATGTGTGGGCCGGCCCATTTATGTCGCTCGCTGCGCTGCCCCTGTTTGGTCGCTCGACAGTTTGCCGCAGCAAGCGGCGAATAGGATTTTCCCTTGAGCCTCTTCTCCACCTCCAGGAGATGTCAAAGTTGAGGTTGCGCGCCAACCGCCCAACTACCTTCATATCCTTTCCGCCCGACAGCCTGCCGGCTGCTTCGCCATCGGCCGATTTGCCCATATCGACGCCGCCGCTGCCCGCCCCGCCTCGACTCTGCCTGCCTCGCTAGAGTAGCGAGGGTTGTCCCCCGAATCCGCCGAATCGATTTCGGCCTCCGCTTCGAATCGAAGCTTCACCGGAGGTCCGGCCACCGTAATGGCTTCCACAGCACGGTCTCGCCTTCTTTTCTGTAGGGCTGCGGCCGTCTCCTCTGTCGAGCTACCGCCGGCGCCCGCACAAGCCACTGCTGAACGACTACCCGTTGCAGCCGGCCGATTTCTTCCACCCCGCAAGCAAGGTGTTCGAGAAATTCCCCCAAGGTAAAAGATGGAGCAAACTTGAAGTTTTTTATTAGGGTTGGAGAGGTAGTTTGATGGTGATTAAAGAGGCTGTGGAAGAATATATGCACTCGGCGTCGGCGCTCGCTCAAGGTCCGCAAATGTTTTTTTCTAGTTTTTTTAACACAGTGCAAACGCAAGCGCTCATATACACGTGCATACACTTATCCCATATGAACGCACACACGCACATCCTACCTCTATGAGCACCTCCGAAAGATTGAGCTGACATATTATCTTGAAATTTACGAAGTCACCGTAGGCACCTGATCGTCGACGGGAACGTTTCCTCCCACTGAATGCGCGCCGAAAATCCTGAAATAAATCCAGGAATAAATACGAGCACCGGGACTTGAACCCAGTAGGTGGGCTGGGGATACCACGGTCCCTCAAACCATCCAACCACATCTTGGTTCGTATGTTTTTTCTAGTTTTGAACCATGCGAAATTTGTTTTTCAACTCTTGCATGCCATTTTTCTTGCTCTTGATATATTGTTTATGAACTTTTGTTTATTATATTTTCATTAGTATTTTCGTTTGGTTGACGTATCAAGCTCTAAGGCTTGATCGAGGAGGATTTTGCTGTATGCACTTGGATAATCATGAAATTTTCTCTATGACAAATGTGTATTGTTTAGCTTTGAAAGAACAGATGCACACTCTCGACGTAACAGCGCCTCCGCGCACGCAAAGACCATCTAGCCGCTAGCTTTCGTGTGTCTCTCGCCGGCATCTACATCGGGCTGCCTCATCTCTGTGGCCTTAGAGCATCTCCAGGCGCTCGCTCCCCCAGGGCGCCGAAAAAAAGCTGCCTGGGGGCGAACCGGTGCTAGATTGGCCCCTGGGGTTCGTTTCTCCCCAGCCACGCCCCCAGGTGCCGCCCACCAAGGCGCCCCATATTCAAACTTGATAGTTCCCGCTCCAAAAAAAGCCACAATTCGGCGATCATCGCAATAGTTCGGCGATTCGGTGCCATAGTTCGGCGATCAAATGAAAGGATACGCAGTAGTTCTGCATACAAAAAAGGAAGGACGCGGAAGGAATGCATCAGACGTCGAGCTCGATCTCCGGCGTCGTCGTCGGCGTACGCGGGCTGGGAGGAGTCGGCAAGGCTTCTGTGCTGCTGGGCGCGGCGGAGGCATCGTCAGTAGGGCTGGGCGTCGCAGAGGCATCGTCAGTCGGGCTGGGCGGCGGCGGCGGCGTCGCCGGTATCTGGTTCAGGATGAGGCCTCGCTCCACCAAGAACCACGCCTTGAGCTTGTCGTCGCCGCTCTGGAGCATGTCAGCGCCGCCCATCAAGAAGGCCAGGTTGTTGTTCCTCTTCTTGGCGTCTTGAGCTTTGAGTTTTGCGGCGACGTTGGTCCGGAGCAAGTCGAGTTTGATGGCGCTATTCGTCATCAAAGCAGCCCACCTCGCCTCAGTTTTCTTTCTCGCTGGGCGGTCCTGGTCTTGGCGTCGGCGAGGCAGTGCTCAATGGACTCTTGCACGCGTGCGGCAATCGACTCGATGTGTTTCGCCTTCTTGGCCCCTTTGTTGCCGTCCGGGCGCCCGTCGGCCGCGCCCGGGGTCGGCGCGTCCGGCTTATACGTCTCCTTGGCCTTGGCGAGGGTGCGCCGGACGCCCGCCCACTTCTCGCACTTGTCGATCCGCTTGAAGACGTGGAGGTACTTGAACTCTACGTCGCTGTTGTCATCGCGGAACATGGCAAACATGCGTAGCAGCTGCGCCGAGGAAAAGAACATCAGTCGGCGCTAGCGCGCGCGCCCGGGCGCGCACACGGCGAAAAGCAATAGTAAGGACGACGTGCTATACCTGATCCTCGATGCAGGTGCCGCTCTCCGGGCGAGCCGCGACTTCCTTGATGATCCCATGCCATTTGTTGCACACCGTTTGGATGAGCCCCCAATGGTTCGCCATCGCCTTCGACCCACGCTTCATGTGGACACCTTTGAAGTAGGGGTCGACGAGCTTGTGCTCGTCGAACTCGGCCTTGATGCGGGCCTAATACGTCTCGATGCTCTGGTTCGTGCCGGTGACCGGGTTGAGGCAGACGACCTTCCACGCTTCGGCAAGGCACTCCTCTTCCTTGGACGCCCACTTGATGCGTGGCTTGCTAGTCTTGGCCGCCGTCTTCTTCTTCTTCTTCTTCTTGACTTTCCTCGTCGGCGTCGGTTCCTCCTCTTCTTCCTCCTCCTTCGGCTCTTCCTCGCCGTAGTCGAGCCCGTCGTCCATGTCGCCGAGGTCAATCGAGCCGTCTTGGGTAGTGAACCCGGGGGAACCGGCGGCGGCAGCTGAGCCGGCTGCGATGATGTCTTCCATGTCGGCCTCCGTCACGTCGGCGTCGCCAAGATGCGACGAGGAGGAGGCTTGCGAGTAGAGGCCACGGTGGAGAGGTGGCGTCGGCGAGGTTGCGTAGTCCGACGGCGAGTACGTGTATGGCGGGTAATACACGCGGGCGAGGGCGTACGCTGGTCTGGGGGGCCGTGGGGGAAGGTGATGTTTGGGTTGAAGCCACCGTGGGCGTTGCCATCGGCATAGCCCGGCGACGGCGCGCTCCATGGGTGCGGCGACGACGAGAACCCGACCGGAGAGCCGACCCTTTTTGCTGGCTCCAGGCCGCGTACGGGCCATGCCCACTGGGTGGATTCATCATCGCCGCACGCGCCGCCTCGGCTTGTTCGGCCGCGGCGCGCTCCGCATGCTCCGCCTCCACCGCGGCCGTCGCGTGCGCCGCTCCGCCTCCATCTGCCAGAACGCACCCAGTGTCTCACATCTGTTGTTCGCCGATGACTCGGTGATTTTTCTAAAGGCAAAGCAGGACGAGGCCGTTGCCCTCCATGAGATCCTACAGTTGTATGAGAATTGCTCGGGTCAATGCATCAACCATGAAAAATCGGCCATCATGTTTTCACCCAACACTGATATGGCCATGAAGGCTCAAGTTAAGGCCGAGGTTTAGATAACCAGTGAGGATTGGAAGGATCGCTATCTTGGGCTTCCTGTCCACGTTGGGCGGTCCCGCCGTCGCACCTTTGCGTACATCAAGAGGAGCCTCTGTGGGCGCGTCCATGGATGGCAAGAAAGGTTGCTAGCGAAGAGCGGCAAAGAAACCCTGGTGAAATCCGTGGCGCAGGCGATTCCGACATTTACCATGTCGTGTTTTGATCTTACTAAGACTTTTTGCCAAGAGCTAAACACACTCATTGGGAGATTTTGGTGGAGTCATCAGGATAAGGAGAATACAATGCATTGGCTCAGTTGGGACACTCTGACAAAACCAAAAGCGGAGGGAGGTTTAGGGTTTCGGGACATGCACAACTTCAATATCGCTATGCTCTCACGACAAGGATGGCGCCTTCTCCAAAACCCGGATAGCTTGTGTGGCAGAATCCTGAAAGCCCGATACTTTCCAAATTGCGAGCTTCTGGAAGCGGTGCCAAGAGACGGCATATCATATACGTGGCGTAGCATCTTGACGGGCCTGGAGTTGATAAAAAAGGGCTACATATGGAGAATCGGGGACGGCACCAATGTGAACATATGGTCTGATCCTTGGATACCCCGGGCCTGGTCTCGCCAAATCATCACGCCAAGGGGGCATAGCCTGTTAACCTCGGTTAATGAACTTATCAACCCTCTCATGGGTGCTTGGGACGAGGACCTGGTTAATGCAACCTTCTGGCCGGACGATGCCAGCCATATCCTCAAAATCCCGTTGCAGGAGGGGGTGGATGATTTCAGGGCCTGGCATTATGATAAGAAAGGCAACCACTCCGTCCGGAGCGCGTACAAGATTCAAGTCCAGACCGAGAAGGAAGAGCGGGGCGGGGTACCAGGGAGCAGCGACATGATGGCTGGCAACCTTGTGAGAAGCCCTGACCAGGCGTGGAAGAGGATCTGGAAGTTGCCATGCCCACGTAAAGTTCAAATGTTCACTTGGAGAATCAAACATGAGTCCTTGGCACTCCGCACAAATCTGTCCCGGAGAGGGGTCAAACTGGAGTCCACAAAGTGCCTATTTTGTGGTAGAGCAGATGAGGATGGAGCTCATTTATTTGTCAAGTGCAAATCCGTGAAGGAAGCTTAGAGAGCCATGCAACTGGAACGGTTCCGGATTGAAATAGAGCAGTTTACGTCCATGCATGCAATGCAGGACTATCTATGGGGTCTAGATGAAAAAATGCGAGTGCAAATCCTTATATTCTGGTGGCATTGGTGAAATAACATAATAAAGTCAGAGAGGGAGAATTACCTGTCGAGGTGGCCGAACTGACTAGGCGCGCCATGAGCAACACACTGGAGTATATGCAGCTATTTACACAGAAACCAAAACCTGCCCCAGATTGCAAATGGCAGCCCCGCCACATGATAGAGTCAAGATTAACCTCGATGGTGCTTTCACGCCAGGAGAGAACTTTGTGTCGTGGGGTGTGGTGATCCGGGATCACACGGGAGAAGTGCTACTCGCGCGGGCTGGTCGCACAAACCACACCGCCGATCCGTTTGCGGCAGAAGTAATTGCCATGTCCCATGCGATTTCTATGGCCGTTGATGTGGGTGCTTTGAGGGCGATCTTTGAGACGGATTCCAAACTCCTCCAAGAAGCGCTAGACCTCATGAAGGCGGATGCATCATCGCATGCGGCCATCATCGAGGATATCAAGCTCCAGCTGAAGATGTGGTTTTCCAACCACTCCATTAACACATGTCGTCAGTGGTGAATTCTGTCGCTCATGAACTAGCAAAACTTGGTCGCTCGTGTAGCTTCAATAACTGTATCGAGTGGGACTCGCATGTACCGCCCGCAGTGGCTGTTTGTGTTACGGGTGATTTGCCCGTACACCGTTAATTTATAAAGCTTTGCTTTACCTAAAAAAAACTCATGGGTATTTAGCTACGTAATTAAATTTACATTACGGGAGTCGGTCTTGCGCTCGTGGTAAATTTGCAATTTCCATCAACTTACGCAGCCCGACCGACCGACGACCGAACCAACAAAGCTTCCCCGTCTCATCCTCTGTTCGTCTCCAGCGGAGCGGCGGTGCAGCCACTCCGGCGGGCGGCGGTGTTGCACGGCGAGTCCAGCGGCTCCGGAGGCGAGGAGACCCCAGCCACCAGGAGACAACCGCACGCAGCGGCTCGGCTACTCCGGCACTACTGGCGCCGCTTATTTCCCCAGCACCAAGGGCCCGACGGCGGATCTGGCAAGCACGGGTGCCGCACCTCCGACGACTAGGTAACTGATTCTACCTATCGATTTTGCTCATCATGGGTCCTTTCGATTTCGCTCCAGCTTTGGCTCCATCCGCTAGCCCTAGCTTTGCACTCGTACTGTTCGGCGGCGTGGACCAAAGGGATGATGAGGCTCCCTCATTGGATGTTCAGAATGTGGAAGAGAATCGTGAAGCGATCAGCGACATCTACGAATCCGGGCAAATATTCAGTGGAATGCCCAACGAATGGAAGGATATGAAGGTTACTTCTCTGTTCTTTAATGTTCAGAGCCAACAAGAAACTTACCGAATTCAGTATGTCATATGATTTTCCTGATGTTCCGCTTCAAGCAACTTACTGAATTCAGTATGTTTGGACAGGTGAAACACTGGCGTTTCTTCATGTGGCTGGACAAGTACTTGGACATGCTCGAGGAAATTTGGATGATAGATGTGCTCATCATGGGCACTGCGGCTGCTCACCGCGTGTCACGAGAAATGCAGTGGCGTTGATGCTACGAGGGCTGAAATTGATGCTATTAGGGTTGAGACTACAGCACTGGATCGACATATCGACAAGTTGGCCGCCCAAAATGCAAAGCTTCAGGTTTTAGTGTACTTTCTTTTCGTCGTTTTTCTTCTAGTGTTGCTAGTGAAGCTAGTGAAGTAGAATGTCCGTGCAATTGATCGTGGTCGCCATCCTGTATGAGACGGTGCTCGCTCTGTCGAATGGGACGAACATGCCGGGCTGGCTGGTTCTGTTGAGACACGTAGAGTTAGGAGAAATTGCAAGTTTACCAAGGGGCAAGACCTTCATTTCACGTGGCATTACTAGGCTCAGAATTTTGAAATTGTTCAAGTAATTAGACATGGCAGATGACCAAGAAGGCAAAGAAAACGAGGGTGTATGATCTATATGGTGAACTAAAATAGGGCATCTGATCCCCTGCATATGATCAAATCTCCCTGAAGGCTTCCGCGTCCTTATCCCAGATGGCTTTGTGAAAAGATAAATTCAGTGGCAAAATAAGCAACAAACTGACTGGTTACATACTCTCAACAACAAAAAAAATGTGTAAATTGGTACTTCGCCAAATATTAACAAGCTAATTGTCAAACAGAAATTTCGCTTCATTTGTCAACAAAATATATTGTTACAGGACTCTTCTAAGTTCAAACATGTAGATCTGTTCAGTGAGGACACATAGTTTACTATTTATTGAAATGCATGCTCCAATGCCATTTAGATAGCTCTATCTTGCCGTTCCAGTTTTTTTTTCCTTCCAGATTCTAGCTGATCCCATTCATTTGACAAGCCGAATGACGAGAGTGCTCTAAAATTGATAAACGCTTCTGCTTCTCTGATGATGGAGTGATTCCCTGATATCATCTTTGGCTATGGTTTTAGCAACTAGTACAGGTAGGATATACCCCGTCAGAATCACTGTTTTTGAAAGGAGAAATCTATGAAAAAGACATGTGTTTTGGCATGGCACAAATCTCCCTCTTCTCATCCATAAGTGATTTGATTGAATTTATTGGAATGATAAGACATCTTGTTAAAACCATAATAAGTTAACCATCCAATAAAGCTGTAAATGTGAACCTGGGACACTTAATTTAAGCAGGTGTTTTTATGTTTGTTGGATGGCTTAACCTGTGCATTTGTTGCAAATGATCATATTTATTTTCTGTTATTGCTGCAGCTTTGTGTTACAGGAGAACACTGAATTATATCAGAGAGATGAGAGGTACTTATTTAGTTTTATGAATTTCTATTGTATGTGTTTCCAACTGGTCAAGCCTTTGATAAGATATGCAACTTCTTATGCAGATTAAACCTTTCTTCATGTTCATGTTTCACTTATTTTTACACGATGAACTGGAAAGCAAATAAAGAACTAGTGCAGCCACCACAGTTTGAAGCAGAGGTTCTATGTTACCCAAAGCCAAAGATTCTTTGTGATTATTTGTCATGGAGGTAAGCAGAATGTGAGTTTTTCCTCATAAAAGAGCATATCTTGAACAAATTGAAAGTATTTCATTAGGAACTTTTCAACCGGCATGTCAGATCTGAATTTAGTTGTTCAACTTCAGCAACACATATGCTTAAATTTAGTGCTTAGCACTAAGTCGTGACGAATACTTATTAATGCCAGTGTCCCTTTTTCTTAATGGTATCCTGTTGCAAGGGCTTGACTGTTCTAGTAGTTAGAACATACCCATAAGAAAATGAGCTGACTCCTTCGCATGCTAATTCACAGGCCACAACACGAAACCAGTACAACACATGCTTTTGGATACTATTGAAGTCCGGAAAGGCGAAGAAGGACCTCATGAGGTCTTGAAGGTCTTATGTCATCATCTACATGATCTAATAAGCCATTCGATTCTTACATTATCTATAGTCTCTAACTGCACAGCGTTTTCCTGAAGGATCATTACCCAAGGACAAGAACGAGTTGCTCTTTCAGCAGTTTCAGATGAACTACAACAACGAACCGGAGATGTTAGGAAGGGTTCGTGCACTTAATTACCGGCATAAGATATTACATCCATCATCCGAGAACTGTTTTTCAACAATTAATTAGAAGTACTGCTATGATGAGAAGAAGATGATTCTCGTAGTTTGGACCAGTTTCTCCGCTAATGGCCTCTGATGCAGTTGGTCCAAACCACAACCTCAAACTTGCTTAACCGTCTAAATCACCCCCCCTAACCTGCTTAGACTGATTTTGATCTCGGTTCTCTTTTCTTCTTTCTCCTCTATCTCTCTCTCCTATTTTGTTTCCTTCTCTCTCCCAGCCATGATTCTCTCCAGCGCATGCCCTAGTTAAGAGGCAACTTGTTGTCGCTGGTGCTCATACATCAGCCCGGCCCTCGCGGTGGCACTTCCTCACCTCTGGAGCCAACTCCGGCGGCGAGCCATAGGAAGAGATTGCAGAATCGGTGACGTGTTGGATGTCATGTGGAGTTGTTTTGAAGAAAACCGGACTAAAAACCAGTTTAACTGGGTTCATTTGGGCGGGGGCGATTTTGGGTTTAGCGAGTTTAAGGCTGTGGAGGGCTTTTTTTTGCCCCCTCACCCCTGACACTTTCCTTCCCTCGCCCCCTGCGTCGCCTAACCCTAGGCGGCATGGGCGGCTTCCCCCACAACACGCCGCCGGCCCCTCCACCCTCCCGCCGCCGCCGAAGGCCACCTCCAGGCGAAGCATGTGTCGTGGCAGCGGCGGGGTGTCCCGCCCATGGCTGTGATGCCGTGGCGCCCACTTGGCCCCAACCATACCACCGGGATCTGGAGTTGCGCTTCCCGTTCGACTCCGACGTTCTCCACCACCCCCCCGGCCCCGTGGTGCAGCTCCATCCCTCCCCCCAAGTCGAGCTCGGGTCGCGTCCCCCCTCAGGCGACAACCATGGAGCCGTGGTGCCTCCTGCAGCGCGCCGACCGGGACCTTGGCTACGCGCGCGTTCCCCTTCAACAGCACAAGACCACCTCCCTCACCCTGGCAAGGGTGATTCCTGCTTGGCGGCCACGGACCTGCGTCCCCTCCCGCGTCCATGGCTGTCCGGGGCGGCTTCAGGTTCGGCGAGTTGTGGGAGTTGCACTCCTTCCGGTTCCTTCGGCTCACCGACGCCTTGCGCCTCCGCACCCCCACCTTGTCGGTGCCCTTCGTTGGTCGTCCATCCCGGCGCGTCTTTGATTCCAACGCACTCCGGGGGCTGCGTCCCCTTCCTCACAATCTGTCGATTTGAAGATATGAGAGCTTGACCACCGTGCTGCTTCTTGGGATGTAGTTCGAGCAGTGTGAGTCTCATCTGTCTGCTCACTTGTATTTATATTGGGCTGAAAGGGTGGTTTCTTGTGACGCCCGGATAATCACGCTACAGTAATCCCACGCTAATCATGCCACGTCACCTCGGTTACTGTGACTAAACTCTCGTTGATTCGATTCCGCCCTAAAAAAAAACAGAGAGGGGGATAACCCCCCCTGGCCCAGCCAGCCGGCCCCCCCCTCCCCTTGGCCCATCCCCCCTTCCCCCCTGGGCCGGCCCACCGGCCCAGCCGCCACCCCGCATAACCCCCTCCCCACCAGCGGCTAACCCTAGCCGCTCACCAGACCCACCCCACTTCCCCCCCCTCTCCCCCTCGCTCAAGACCTGATCTGGATCGGGCGGAGGAGGCCCCTCACGAGCCAACCCCGCCGACCTCCACCTGCCCGGCCCCGCCGCCGGACCTCCCTCCTCCACCACACCGACTCGTGAGGCTCCCCTCACCCCTCCGTAGCCCCCAGTGCCACCCCGCCAGCGGCTCGGCCTCGCCCTCCCGTCGCCACGGGCGCTTCCCGACCTCCTCCCGGCAGTCGTCGTCGCCCCACCGAGCCCGCCGCCTAGTCCTGCCTCCCCTGTGAGGCTCCCTCTCTCCCCTCCCCGTCGGCGAAGGCTCGGCCGCGCACAGACGCGCCCCCCCTCCGGTTCCTCTCCGGTTCCTATTCGATCGGCCTTGTGGCCCGCTTGTCCCGTCATGCTCGGGCGCCATGCTACCGGCGCCCCATTCCCTCTTTCCCCCCTGCCGGATCCGGCCGTGGCCCAGCCCGACCGCCTGGCCCCCTCTCCTCCTTCCTTCCCCGTCGGCGTCCTCGCCGCGCCTGGCGCTCGAACCTCGCCACCCCCGACCGAGCCCCTCGGCCACCCGAACCTAACCCGGCCCGCTTCGTCGCCCGACTAGCGGCGCCGCTGGCCGCCGGCGGCAGCGTCGTGGCCTCGGCCGCCGACCCCGATGCCTCGGCGCCCGATCCGCCTGGATCGATCGATCCCGATCCGCCCCTGGTTCGTGCCCGATTCGGGCGTCGCCCGCACCCACCTGCCCGATTTGGCCTCGGGCCACTGACGTGGGGCCCCACCCCAAAAAACACGGTTTTTATTAAAACAGAAATAAAAATAGGATGGAAGTAAATTAAAACTAATTAACTAATTAATTAATTAATTAATTAATTAATCTAATTAATTCTGATTAATTAACCCTAATCATTAATTAACTTAATTAACTAATGTTAATTAACCTTGATTAGGTTAATTAGTTATTAGAGAATGACATGCGGGACCCACCTGTCAGGGTTGACTAAGTCAACCCTGTTGACTGATGATGTCAGCTTGACATCATGCTGATGTCATAAATGCATATTCGAAATTAATTAAATAATTAATAAAATTCTAGAAATTAATAAAATCTTTTAAAAATCATATCTTTTAATCCGTAATCCGGATTAAAATATTTTCAACATGAAAGTTGCTCGGAGCAGCGAGGCGAATCCGGATACGCGATCTGCTCGTCCACCATACACCCCTAACCTATCGAACCTGCAAACTTTCCTATCCGGTTCATCCGTTCGACAGACGTCCTAACCGGATAACTTCCGGATGCTTTCCCCTAACCCGGTACCCTTCTTACCACGTTAGGGCACGCCTAGCATCGCTTCTTGTCATGTCATGCATCGATATGCATCTGTTTACTTTGTATTCATTGTTTCTTCCCCCTCCTTTCTCCGGTAGACTACGAGGCCGACGCGCTGCGGTGGCGATTCGACCACGGTGTTGGCGACCCTCTCCCTTGCGTGAGCAACCAGGCAAGCCCCCTTTTGATCATCCCGATATCGCCCATTCCATTCTCTCATGCTTGCATTAGATTTAGCTCTTGTTATTGTTTGCTCCTATTACATTTGCATAGCTTTGTTTATTGTAACCTCGCTATTGTTACCTACACCTTATCCTAAATCGCTTAGTATAGGTTGGTTAGTGACCCATCAGTGACCCCCACCTTGTCCTTGTTGCCCTGCTTCATCATTGAAGACCCGATCAACGGGATCGAAGACCAGGCCCCGACACCGCACATCACTTCCCCTTAGTTGCTCGACACTACTGGGTTACTATCGAGTACCGAGGGTGAAACCTCTACAGCACTTCTGATATTAACCCTGTAGTATAGCTATCCGGTTGTGGTCATCGAGGGTGATTTCCTCTTTAACCACTTCCGATACGACTCTGTCGTGCAACCCCTCAAGTGTGGACCTCGAGGGTGAATCCTCTTATGTTCACCTTGATGACTACATTGAGTGGAATTCAACGGGGGTGATTCCTCGTGTTTTTTTGGACTCACGGTTACTTGGACTTTTACCACTGTTACTTGGAAAGACGGGTCGACCCTGAGGGGTACCCGCGTGCTTAATTGCAGTGATGTGGAGACGGGTTGACCTGGAGGGTGCCCGCGAGATAATTACGAGGCGTGGCGGGCATTCCTAGCCCTTGTCGCAAGTCCTCGAGACGGGCAACGGGTCACATCTTTCGTGAGTCTCTGCTTGTTACCGCGTTCCTAATCCACTACGATTTGGATATTTGATCCGAGGGGCCTCGGCCCGATAGCACTAACCATCACGTGGGCTAAGTATGGGCGTTCAAGCGTCAGATACATCAGCGAAGCTTATTAGACGTCAGCGACGGAGCGGCGCGCGCCGGGTTGGACTGGTAAGCTCCTGCCCTCTTGGGAAGGTAGCTAGGTCTGCTCACCGGCCGCCCTCGCAACGTGCAGGAGTTCCCGGGGAGATGGCCCATGACCCCTGGGGGCATAGGTTTAGTCCGGCGGGCTGGCCTCTCTATTAAGCCTAGGTCGGGTTGCGGCGTATTGTTTGGCGAGGCCGGGCATGACCTCGGAAAGTGTGTCCGGCCGGAGTTAAGCGGCGTGGTGGGTAAGTTGGTGCACCCTGCAGTGAAGAAAACATCTATCGATAGCCTGTCCTCTGATAGCGGACACTTGGAGTTGTATCCCGATCGATACAACTAGAACTGGATACTTGAGATGAGACATGGATATGAGCAATGGATTGCGATGAGAATTGGATTGTGATGATAATCGGATAGTATGGCTTCGGGATTTCTTTCTCGCAGGGAGTCGAGAAAGGATCTCTGGCGAGGTTGATAACACTACTGCTACTTTAAGATATGCTACTCTACCCCTCTTGTTTGCTGCAAGATGGTGATTTCCGGAAGATGCTAGTCTTCGATAGGACTAGGCCTTCTCTCTATTCTGGCATTTCCGCAGCCCAGTTCACATATACGGCCTTCCTTTGATAATGTTGCATATGTAGTGTAGCTCCTTGCTTGCGAGTACTTTGGATGAGTACTCACGGTTGCCTTGTTCCCCTTTTTCCCCCTACCTCTACTCGATTGCTGCAATCAGACGTTGGAGCCCAGGAGCCAGACGCCACCGCCTATGACGACTACTACTCTGGAGGCGCCTACTACTACGTGCGGCCCGGCGGCGACCGGGAGTGACCTAGGAGGATCCTGGCAGGAGGCCTGCTCCTCTTCGATCGTATCCCGGTTTGTGCTAGCCATCTTATGGCACCTTGTTTAACTTATGTACATTCTCAGATATTGTTGCTTCGACTCGTCTATGATCGAAAGCACTTGTATTCGAGCCCTCGAGGCCCCTCGGCTTGTATTATGATGCTTGTATGACTTATTTTATATGTAGAGTTGTGTTGTGATATCTTCCCGTGAGTCCTTGATCTTGATCGTACACATTTGCGTGCATGATTAGTGTACGATTGAATCGAGGGCGTCATAAGATGGTATCAGAGCCGATGTAGGAATCTCTTTCCAACTCCTTGGCGAAGTCGAGTCTAGACATTGCAAAATTTTACTAACATGGCTGTGTGTCTTATGGGCACACGCCGCCATTGGGTGGAATTAGGATCTTTTACTCCTCGATCTTTACTCGGGGTTACGAACTCTCTTCTATTCGGGTTAAATGAATTTACTAAAAACAAAACTAACTTTAGGTTCTCGTAAGTACTTTCTCCCGGAGAGCCCTTCACTTGAGATGATAAATGCGCTAATCAGAAGATTCCGAAGATACTCTCTGGTGTTCTCTCGATACTTTGTGCCCATCACTTTTGCTATTCCTGACCACCAATAAATCCGTTTGGATAACTACTTACACTTGCCATTCATACGATCATCCCCCATTGATCTTGTTATTACAAGATACCCCGAAGTTTTCTCTATTGTTCCGAGAATACTTTGTGCCTACTGCCTAGCAGTTCTTTGCTACATGAATACCCCTTCAAATAAACCCTCGCACTTGTCGAGTATCCGCTCAACCCCAGTTGTTCATGTGTTTCACAAAAGTCTTCAAAATACTATTCGATCCTCCGAAAACCCTCTGGAGCCTTTGGCTCTTGAATTTCTTGCTTGCTTGCATTATGGTTAATCCCATAAGTCTCGTAGTCATATTGACATTCCTTGTCATTATCATTTTGAGTCTGTTGACTCAATATGTTTCTGAACACCATAATCATCATTGATCCTTATAAATTACCTTTCTGGCTGAGCTGCCATTCTTTTAACTGGAATTGGTTCTCGACCAGTCCAAGTGTCGTTGATTGTACCCTAAGGCTATTCAACTTATCCATCCCTAATCAGAGCATTGCTTCTGACCCCTTGTTTAGGAATCTTAATTCCTTTGCTTTTGAAAATTGAGTTAGTCAGTTGTTTCTATGATCTGAACCCCTTGCATTCTTCTTCCTCTGGTTAAGTACTGATGCTCACGTCAGACCCCTGGTGGACCATCAGATCCATTATTGGATTTTACCCGTCAGCATCCTTCTTATTCAATAACTTTGTGAGACCTTCCCCTGTTATCTCGAGATTATCATGGAACTGCATAACCTCTTATGAGTTCTTCATCAAGTGCTACCTTCCCACTGTTTCCAATTTTTCACGGGCTCTGAGTTATTTAAACACTCAAAGACACCGGTAACTGAACCGAGTCCGCACTACAGTCCAACAACTCTTCAGTAAGCTTCTATAAGTACGAGTTTGAATCCGATCACGCCATTCCTAGCCTGTTTGGCTATATCGTTGTCGTGATGATTTTATCGGTACTACCCGTTCCTTCTTCACGGAGCACAATTTTCGACGAGGCCCGACCTTACGTCGATCCTCATCGACGTATCATTTCGCCTTGAACATCAAGCTTGGTTTCGAGTTTGTGTCGTACCTTGGTTCTAATAACCTTTCACTTCATCATTACTTTGACTAGATGTCATCGTCGATCGATTACATCTTCATGAACTCTCGCGACAAAGGTGTCGTGTTCGTCAACATTCTGAGCTCATCCAGGATATAAATGGAATTCTTGATGAGAAATACCAGCCTTGCCCTCGATGATTTGTACTATCATCGATCCCTTTATTGCCTTCCCACCAACACAAGCTTGTTCATGTTTGGTGTTATACCTTGAGTTCCTGCTACCCAGCAGTTGATCTTCCTTACCTCGGAAGTATTACCATCTCCTTTTGTCGAGGATGTGGTGAGAATTTCACCACCTCTTAAGAATTCTTGATATCATAATACTTCTTGCCATCTTCGTTCATTCCTTGGCCCCCGTATTGTTTTCAACCGAATACCGACAATTGAGCTATGACGTGTGAATTCAAAACTTCTAGCAAGCCTCTTGCTTTGAAGTGAAATTCTTAGACTATTGATTATTGAATCACCATTCCAACGTTGGTCGTGCAACCCGGCCCATATTTCGGGCGCACCTTTCAACCAGTGTTTACTTGTGTATGTTTTCCTCGAGCATACTTCCTTATATCATTTGATCTGACAAATGTTATCTCCTTGTTCACTTAATTGCGGAAATCCATCTTTTGGGAATCTCGGTAAATTGCCGTTGAGTTCACGGACACCTCCTTGCCCTCTCCTTGGGTTAATGATGGACTCTTGTTAACGGAAATCACTTCATAGTTCCTTTCCCCGAGAATCTTACATTGTCATCTTGTCAATTTGCGTTGCACCTTGTCTTCTCGGGTATCCTAAGTCCGAGGTATCCCGACACCAATCGGATCTGAATCTCGGTCGAGATATATGATGGTTGGGACAATTTCAAGAGTTATGACGTTGATCCTTTGTTGACGCGGTAACATGATGTCATGCCTAGCACTTCCGGCCGGAGGACCTATCATTATAGATTCCTTTTCAGCAGGGTTATTCTTTCATCCATGAGGGAATTGTAATACTGTTTCTACAAGTTATTCCTGATGGATCCTTCGTGATTCCAAAGTCTGATCTTCACCTGAAGACCATGTCAATGCTATCTCGAAGCATGTCAATGGTACTCCGATTTTCAACAGAACATTTGAAGCACGATGCTAAATTTTATTTATCATTTATCCTAACACCGTTGTATGGATAATATCATGAGATTCCTCCCCTTACCTAAAGAGTCTTCTACATTATATCCCCACGGATATCATGCTCGCTTGTCCTTGGTAAGGATATATCCCTGAAATATGTGTTTAAACACATTTTCCTTTCCATTGTTACATTTTAATATGATAATCCTATTTTACTTTCCTTTGGTTGTTTGAACCTTTCTTGTGATCTTTATGATCTAAGCAGCAATATTCTCATCGCTTATGTAAACACCTCGAGGTACAACTCACATCGGTAAGACCTCATTACTATTGTTGATGGCATTAGGTAGCCACCGATGGACGATAACTTTGCCTATTGGTCCGCCTCGTTCAACGAGCAGCAAGATGGTTCTCTTCGACCCTCGCCCTTGGTACCGATGTTGTTGCCGACATAACTGATAGGCTGATCCTCTGACATGGCTTGCTAACATGACCATTGCAAGATGTCAATGCCCTTTCCTACTTTTAACCCATATGGTGGGCCCATAACCCACAGTTCCACATGATCGAAACCTGACTCTCCTGTACACCCTGTTGTCAGAGTTAATCCTCGTGCTTGACTTTGTAGGCAATTCACTGGCCACTTGCTGTTGACCTATTCTGCAGTATCGGACACAATACTTATTCCCGTTGCTCTGAACCCCTTTCAGACTTTCTGCTTCGTGCAATGAGCGATTGCCTATCCGCTTGAAACTTCTTATTGCACCGTCTTACTTTACTCTCGATGTGTGTCATCTGTTCAACTCGAGAGATACTCATATGTTCATTCTTGGGATACCCCGGATGAATTTCCCTTATAACATCCTAACATTGTAGAGCTGCCCTTACCTATTCGTAGAAATGCGATGGAGTTCCCCGAAGAAAGGACGACAACTTCATCATGATGCTTTGGAATAAAGAATTGAAGACATCAACGAAAGGGATTAACTTCTTCGAGAAGATCCGTTAGAATATCGTAACCAGAACTTCCCCCTTACTCCCCTCTTAAATCTCGGGACGAGATTTCTTGTAGTGGAGGAGAATTGTGACGCCCGGATAATCACGCTACAGTAATCCCACGCTAATCATGCCACGTCACCTCGGTTACTGTGACTAAACTCTCGTTGATTCGATTCCGCCCTAAAAAAAGCAGAGGGGATAACCCCTGGCCCGACCAGGCCCCCCCCCTCCCTTGGCCCATCCCCTTCCGGGCGGCCCACGGCCCACCGCCACCCTCATAACCCCTCCCACCGGCTAACCCTAGCCGCTCACCAGACTCCACCCCACTTCCCTCTCCCCTCGCCTCCACTGATCTGGATCGGGCGGAGGCGAGCCAACCCCGCCGACCTCCACCTCGGCCCGCCCGGCCCCCGCCGCCCGGACCTCCCTCCTCCACCACACCGACTGGAGGCTCCCTCACCCTCCGTCGCCCCAGTGGCAGGCCCGCCAGCGGCTCGGCCTCGCCCTCCCGGGCGCTTCCCGACCTCCTCCACGGTCGTCGCCGCCCCACCGAGCCCGCCGCCTAGTCCCTGCCTCCCCTGAGGCTCCCTCTCTCCCCTCCCCGTCGTGAAGGCTCCGGCCGCCGCGCCGCACCGACGCCCCCCCTCCGGTTCCTCTCCGGCTCCTATTCCGATCGACGCTGGCCCTTGTCCGTCGCCAGCTCGGCGCCCGGGCGCCGGCGCCCCGTTCCCTCTTTCCCCCTGCGGATCCGGCCGCCGTGGCCGCCCAGCCACCGCTGGCCCCCTCTCCCCTTCCTTCCCCCCGTCGCCGTCCTCATGGCGCCCATGGGCGCTCTCGAACCTCGCCACCCCGACCGAGGCCCCTCGTTCGGCCCGAACCTAACCCGGCCCTTTCGTCGCCCGACTAGCCGGCGCCGCTTCGCCGCCCGGCAGCGTCGTGGCCTCGGCAGCGCCGGCCCCGTGCCTCGGCGCCCCGATCCGCCTCGATCGATCCCGATCCGCCACAGTTCGTGCCCGATTCAAGGCGTCGCCGCGTCAGCACTCCACACCCGATTTGGCCTCGGGCCACTGACGTGGGGCCCCACCCCCAAAAACACGGTTTTTATTAAAACAGAAATAAAAATAGGATGAAAGTAAATTAAAACTAATTAACTAATTAATTAATTAATTAATTAATTAATTAATTAATCTAATTAATTCTGATTAATTAACCCTAATCATTAATTAACTTAATTAACTAATGTTAATTAACCTTGATTAGGTTAATTAGTTATTAGAGAATGACATGCGGGACCCACACGGGGGTTGACTAAGTCAACCCTGTTGACTGATGATGTCAGCTTGACATCATGCTGATGTCATAAATGCATATTCGAAATTAATTAAATAATTAATAAAATTCTAGAAATTAATAAAATCTTTTAAAAATCATATCTTTTAATCCGTAATCCGGATTAAAATATTTTCAACATGAAAGTTGCTCAGAACGACGAGACGAATCCGGATACGCAGTCTGTTCGTCCACCATACACCCCTAACCTATCGAACCTGCAAACTTTCCTATCCGGTTCATCTGTCTGACAGACGTCCGGAACCGGGATAACTTCCCGGATGCTTTCCCCCCTAACCAGTACCCTTCTTACCACGTTAGGGCACGCCTAGCATCGCTTCTTGTCATGTCATGCATCGATATGCATCTGTTTACTTTGTATTCATTGTTTCTTCCCCCTCCTTTCTCCGGTAGACTACGAGGCCGACGCTGCAGCTGGCCAGTTCGACTACGGTGTTGACGACCCCTCTCCCTTGCCAGAGCAACCAGGCAAGCCCCCCTTTTGATCATCCCGATATCGCCCATTCCATTCTCTCATGCTTGCATTAGATTTTGCTACTGTTATTGTTTGCTCCTATTACATTTGCCTTTTGTTTATTGTAACCTGCTATTGTTACCTACCTGCTTATCCTAAACTGCTTAGTATAGGTTGGTTAGAGACCCATCAGTGACCCCCCACCTTGTCCTTGTTGCCCCTGCTTCATCATTGAAGACCCGATCAACGGGATCGAAGACCAGGCCCCGACACCGCACATCACTACCCCTTAGTTGCTCGACACTACTAGGTTACTATCGAGTACCGAGGGTGAAACCTCTGACGCCGATATTAACCACTGTAGTATAGCTATCCGGTTGTGGTCATCGAGGGTGATTTCCTCTTTAACCACTTCGTCGACTGCCGTGCAACCCCTCAAGTGTGGACCTCGAGGGTGAATCCTCTTATGTTCTCCTTGAGGACTACTTTGAGTGGAATTCACCGGTTGTGTTTCCTAGTGTTTTCTCCTTGATGTTTGGACTCAAGGTTACTTGGCCTTTTTCCACTGTTACTTGTAAAGACGGGTGCGACCACGAGGGGTACCAGGCGTGCTTAATTGCAGTGATGTGGAGACGGGTTGACTGGAGGGTGCCCGCGAGATAATTACGAGGCGTGGCGGGCATTCCTAGCCCTTGTCGCAAGTCCTCGAGACGGGCAACGGGTCACATCTTTCGTGAGTCTCGCTTGTTACCGCTGCGTTCCTAATCCACTACGATTTGGATATTTGATCCGAGGGCCTCGGCCTGATAGCACTAACCATCACGTGGGCTAAGTATGGGCGTTCTGCGTCGTATACATCAGCCGAAGCTTATTAGACGTCAGCGACGGAGCGGCGCGCGCCGGGTTGGACTGGTAAGCTCCTGCCCTCTTGGGAAGGTAGCTAGGTCTGCTCACCGGCCGCCCTCGCAACGTGCAGGAGTTCCCGGGGAGATGGCCCATGACCCCTGGGGGCATAGGTTTAGTCCGGCGTGCTGGCCTCTCTATTAAGCCTAGGTCGGGTTTCTGCGTATTGTTTGGCGAGGCGGGCATGACCTGGAAAGTGTGTCCGCCGGAGTTAAGCGGCGTGGTGGGTAAGTTGGTGCACCCTGCAGGAAGAAAACATCTATCGATAGCCTGTCCTACGGTAACGGACACTTGGAGTTGTATCCCGATCGATACAACTAGAACTGGATACTTGAGATGAGACATGGATATGAGCAATGGATTGCGATGAGAATTGGATTGTGATGATAACTGGATAGTATGGCTCTGGGATTTCTTTCGCAAGGAGTCGAGAAAGGATCTCGGCCGAGGTTGATAACACTCTTGCTACTTTAAGATATGCTACTCTACCCCTCTTGTTTGCTGCAAGATGGTGATTTCGGAAGATGCTAGTCTTCGATAGGACTAGGCCTTCTCTCTATTACGGCATTTCTGCAGCCCAGTTCACATATCGGGCCTTCCTTTGATAATGTTGCATATGTAGTGTAGCTCCTTGCTTGCAGTACTTTGGATGAGTACTCACGGTTGCCTTGTTCCCCTTTTTCCCCTACCTCTACTCGATTGCTGCAGCAGACGATGGAGCCCAGGAGCCGACGCCACCGCCTTATGACGACTACTACTCCGGAGGCGCCTACTACTACGTGCAGCCCGGCCGACGACCACCAGGAGTGACCTAGGAGGATCCGAGCAGGAGGCCTGCTCCTCTTCGATCTGTATCCCAGTTTGTGCTAGCCATCTTATGGCACCTTGTTTAACTTATGTACATTCTCAGATATTGTTGCTTCCACGACTCATCTATGATCGAGCACTTGTATTCGAGCCCTCGAGGCCCGGCTTGTATTATGATGCTTGTATGACTTATTTTATTTGTAGAGTTGTGTTGTGATATCTTCCCGTGAGTCCTTGATCTTGATCGTACACATTTGCGTGCATGATTAGTGTACGATTGAATCGAGGGCGTCACATTTCTAGATAGTTCGACCAGGCGCGCGCATTTGGGTGACGAAAATTTGAATTTGGGAGGCGGCAGGGTGGGAAGTATGAGGTATGGGAAAGAGAGGCGGTAGCCGACCATAGCACCAGAACAGGCAGTGGAGTGCGTCGGCGGGGAGGAGAAGTAGCATTAGGTGGCGGCGCCACCGCCGCCGAGGATGAGCAGCATGTAGCCGGCGACGTATTTGTGGAGGTTAGAGTTAGAGAAGGGGGAGAGCGGAGAAGACGGCGATGAGGAGAGGGGCGGGGGTGGGCGAGCGGGCTTCTGCAGCAGGGGGTAGGAGCAAGAAGAAGCCTCGGGGCACGGACGGCGCCGCCGGCGTACTTGCGGAGTTCAGCATCGGGGAGGAGGCGGAGGGGATGGGGAAGAGGAGGAAGAGGTGGTGGTGATGCTGGTGGGGGCCCTGAGTTGGCAATGGAGTCAGGAGATGCGCCGACGAAGGGACGGCGCCGCCGGTGTGCCTGCCGAGGCCGGTGTGGGAGGATACAGAGGAGGGGGCGGAGGCGATGGCAAGGAGGAGGGGGGAGTGGTGGTGGTGCTGTGCGGCGGCACTTCTCTGGAAGAGAAGGAGGCGAGAGAGGCGGGAGGCGCTGCGGAGGGGCCAGCGCCGCCGGTGTGCCTGCAGAGGTCGGCAACGGAGGAGATGGAGAAGGGGGGGGGGGAGGGGTTGTGGTGGCCGGTGGAGTTGAGGGGGGCATGAGAGGCTCCGAGGCGGACGGCACCGGCGGCGGCAACCACGCCATATCGGCTCCGACGCTGCCGGTTCTACTGGTTGCATGAGGTTGGGGGAGAGCCGGAGGGATAGGCTTGAAGAGAGAGAGACAAGGGCATATTTGCAAATATGTAACGGAATAGTGGGTGTCTTTGTAAAATTGCCATAGGTTGCTTCCTGGACGTTGGATATGAATCGAATGATTGTGAATCAAAGTTGGCAGGCACACCATCATCACCAATTGTGGTTTTTATAAGAGCAGAGATGATACGCAAACTCTACGTACTTGTGTATTCGTGAAAAAAGTTTGAGGTTGTGACAAGTATAGGTTCCAATGCCAAAAGTGCTCTCTTCTAACAACAATGAGAAGAAGATTGTTCTCGCAGTCTGCACTAGTTCCTCTGCTAATGGCCTAGAGTTTAGTTGGGAGTGTTTGTTTGCAGAGGCGGAAGACGGCGGAATTGTGATTTCGCCGGAGAGTGATGGCACGTAGACATGCATGGGGCCAGATAGGTTTTTTCTAGAATGATATGTTTTGAAACGACACGGTTATTAAACAAGATGGCAAAGTCAATATTACGAATTTTTGAATGGATAATGCGAGGTCGGGCGTTCGATCTCTCGACCGGCATCCCGTGCGTACGTAAACAAGTTTTTTTTTTGAGACCGGCTTCCCGTGCGTACGTAAATAAGTGACTTTTTATTTCACGCTTGTCTCGGTTGGGCCTTGCACGCTCGCCGGCCCATGCGGGCGAGACCGCACGGTTCGCAGATCGCGGGTTTGTTTTGTCCCACATCGCCCGTCGTGGGACGGCACCTCCAGTTTATATACTGCGCTGGCTATCATGGTATCACCTTCACGGGAACAACAGACTGAGAAAAGAAAAATAAAATAAAAGAGGCCTTAGAGCCCAGAAAAAAGAGAAAAGAGGCGTTTAGAGCCCAAGGAAAAAAAAAGGAAAAGAGGCCATAGTGCCCAATAAAATAAAAAGAAAAAGAGGAGCCCAAGGAAAAAAAAAAGAAAAGAGGCCTTAGTGCCCAAAGAGGCCAGAGCCGAAAAATCCCCAAGGCCCGTGCCCACACAAGAAAAGATAAAACCCCATGGAAGGTTGTGCTAGACATTAGCACATGGCTTTTTTTGTAGTGTCGAACCCTGCGTCCATTTTTTTTATAACTCTTGCGTGCCTTTTTTCCCTCACTCTTCTATATAATATATAATAACTATTGCCGATAAACTTTGTCTTCTTTATTTCCACACCATTTTTCTTTCCAACTAACGGCATCAACCTCTAAGAACGGATCGAGGAGGATTTTACTGCATGGCACTTGGATAATCATGAAATTTTCTATTATTATATGTGATATAAGTAATTTACTACATGGCTTTTACTACATGGCTTTTTTGTAGTGTCGAACCCTGCGTCCATTTTTTTTATAACTTTTGCGTGCCTTATTTCCCTCACTCTTATATATAATATACAGTAATTATTGCCGATAAACTTTGTCTTCTCTATTTCCACACCATTTTTCTTTCCAACTAACGGCATCAACCTCTAAGAACGGATCTGAGGAGGATTTTACTGCATGGCATTTGGATAATCATGAAATTTTCTATTCTTATATGTAGTATAAGTAATTGTTGCTGATAAAATTTGTTTATTGTATTTTCACATCATTTTCTTTCAACTGTCGGCATCAACCTCTAAGGCCGGAATGAGGAGGATTTTGCTGCATGGCATTTGGATAATCATGGAATTTTTTCCATGAGAAACACATATTGTTTAGCTCTGCAACAACATATGCACACTCTTGGTGTGGGAGCTACAAGTTTTTTTTAGTTTGCAACCATGCGTCAATATTTATATTTTCAGCTATTATGTGTATTTTTCCTGACTCTTATATATAATGTAGTAATTATTGTTCATAAACTTTTTTACAGTATTTCCGCACAAATTTCATTCAATTGATGGCATCAACCTTTAAGGGCATCTCCAATAGATGACGTAGATGCAAAAATAACTAACTTTTACATCTCCGAGGCCTAAAAACCCCTCTCCAACAGATGATGTAGATGCAAAAAATAAAATCACATCTCCATCTCTCAAGATGTAAAATACACACTTCGAGATGCAAATTTGCATCTCCACCTCCACTAGATGTAAAAACAGCGGTTGCGCGCCAACCGCCCAACTACCTTCATTTCCTTTGCGCCCTGACCGCCTGTTGCTTGCCCAACTCTGTCGCCGGCAGATTTTGTCCAAATTTGCCGCCGCCCGCACGCCCCACCGCGACTCCACCCTCCTGCTTCGTCGGAGTAGTGGCGGCTGTCCCCCGCAGCCGCAGATTTGATTTCGGCCGCCGCATCAAATCGAAGCTTCACCGGAGGTCCGCTTGCCGTAATAGCTTCCACGACGCGGTCGTGGATGGGTTGGGCTTGTTCCTAGCCTCGACCCACCGCCTGAGGTCGGTGAGGCACTCCACGCCACCCGCCTGACGGCCGCCCGCCTCTGCCATTCTTGCTGTCGAGCGAAGCTGGCCGCCCGCAATGCCGAGCTCCTGCCTTCTTTTTCTGTAGGGTTGTGGTCGTCTCCTTTGCCAGCTGTCGCCGCCGCTCGCACAAACCACTATCGAACGGCTTCCCAACCCATAGCTGGCCGATTTCTTCCACCCCGCAAGCAAGGTGTTCGACGAAATTCCCCTAAGGTAAAAAATCGAGCAAATTTGAAGGTTTTTTATTGGGGTTGGAGAGGTAGTTTGACGGTGATTTCCGCATTGTACATGAGCTCATGCGACTCCTCTTTTGTGGATGATTCCTCGTCGGATGCGGAATATGATTTGATCGAAGAAGAGGACATTGATATGCTAGTGGCGATGCACAAGAGGAAGAAGCCGAAGCACGACGGTTCTGTCTATGGCCGTGAGTTCATCCGGAGAGAACGGGTTGAGGCGCACAATAGGTTGATGCGCAACTATTTTGGTTCATCACCCATTTTTTATGAGAGGTACTTACGACGCCGGTTCAGAATGTCCAAAGATATGAAGGTGTACAATTAAATTAGAGGCTCCGATGCGCACGATCAACTTCAGAAGGATTTGATGAAGGAGTATTAAAAATGGCATGGCGAAAGAGCCGCCTAGTTTCATTATTTATTTGTTGTATTGGGCAAAACTTTGTTGCATTTTGTGTTGCATTTGATCTTGCGGATTTGATGAATTATATAATAATTTGATTATTTTGCGGGAATATAATAATTTGATATTGTGCACATGTGAAATTTTAAGTTGTTTCTGGAATGTTTTATTTTAATCTGTGCGAGTGTACAACAGCTGTACAGTGGCCGTCGGCAGCTTTTTACATCTTCACTTTGCATCATCAATTGGAGCTGCTTTTTTACATCTCTAATAGGGTTGCCTCTTTTCTAGAGATGTAAAAAACACTTTCTAAATATGTAAATAAATTGTTACATCTTCTGTTTTACTTTTTTAAATTTATATATTCAATTGGAGATGCTCTAAGGCTGGATCGAGCAGGACTTTATTGCAATGCACTCAGATTATTGTGGAATTTTCTCCGTGAGAAGCGCGTATTGTTTGGCTGTGAAAAAATGTATGCACACTCTGGATGTGGACCTACAAGTGCTCGCATGGTCGGCTCTCGCTCAAGGTCCGCAAATGTTTCTTTTTCCTAGTTTTGAATCATACGTCAACGAGATTTGTTTTTCAACTTTTTTTTGCGGTAAGAAAACTTGTATTACTCATTCATTTTTTTTGAGAAATGTATTACTCATTCATAGGGTCATTACAATCAGCTTGTACCACTTCTAAAACCCTGGGCGGGCGCCAGGTCATAGTTCTCTGTTCAATTCTAGCAAACTAGCAAGATAGTCACTAGCATTATTTTGACTACCGCTTACATGAGTAACACGCGTTTCTCTAAGACCTCTCAGAAATTTGATCTCCTTAATGAGGGCAGCATATACCGATCTATCCACCTCCTTCCCTTGGATCATGCCATTTCAATGATAATGGGAGAAGTGCTTCGCTGAAGGGCCAGCGAAAGCCCTTCCATGCAGCCACAAAGCTCAGCTTTCAACGCATCCTGGCACGAAAACAGTTGTCTGCACTTCAAGAAAATAACATCGTCAACTTCATTACGTAAGATCATTCCGGCACCCGTTGTGCCATCCACATTATACGAGCCATCTGTATTAAGCTTGAGCCAACACTGAGCAGGTGGATTCCACCTTACAGCATTCACCACAGATGTGGAGATCGGCTCTCTTTTCTCATACGATAAACTCACCTTCCTTTTCCTGGGTCAGCGGATGAGTTTGATCTGATTGTAATTATGCAATCCAGATAACTTTAGAGAAATCTACATGAGGCATCCAAGGGGGGGGGGGGGGGTTTGATGCACCACTTCATTCTGCACATACCAACATCTCCAAAAAATGAATAAGATCATGCTTCACTGTGATTCATCAAGTGTTTCTAGGACCTGGAGCAGCCATTCATTGCCTGAATTCTTAATTGATTCAATTGGCGGTAATCTCCAGACCTCGGCCATGGCACCGTACAAATGCCGAGCTAGTGGACATCGTAGCAATGGAGAAAGTTATCCTCCGGCTCCAAGGCACAGACTGGGCATAGTGAGGACACTTTTAGCCCTATCTTGTGCTTATTCTGCCAAGTGGGCCAACTATTTGATACCAATCTCCATGCAAAATTCTGGACAGTGAGAGGTACCTCCGTTGACCAGATTAACCTCCATAAGGATCTGTTTCCACTGGGATTTGTGCTGCTAGCTACTGCGCTGCTCCTACGTGCCTCTTCAAATGCCATATCATATGCGCTCTTGACAGAGAATCGACCAACACTAGTGCAGAACAGGGCTATAGCACCGGGTCGTAAGGCCCTTTAGTGCCGGTTCTGTAACCGACACTAAAGGGTGGGGACTAAAGGTCCCCCCCTTTAGTCCCGGTTCAACACGAACCGTCACTAAATGGCCACCACGTGGCACGAGCCCACGCTGGGGGCAGGGAGACCTTTAGTACCACCAACCGGTACTATAGGTTTTTTTATTTTTTTTGAAAAAAAATTTGATTTTTTTTTCTGATTTTCAAATTTCTGAATTATTTGACGATTTAATCTCTAATCACCCCTCATCATTTCAAATCATCTAACTTCCCGGTCGGTCACCCATCCTCTCAGTACTCCAGCCTGAGCACGCTTAACTTCCGAGTTCTATTCCCCTTAGTTTTCAAGTCTACACTTGTTGTTTACCTGACAATAATAAGTTGTCAATCCTATTAACCCTCAGGAGTTTAGCTTGAGCATGAAGTCACACGTTTTCACCGTTTGAGTTTGAAACTATTATTCTAAAAAATAATAATTATTTATTAACACTAATATTTCTTGAATAAGTAGTTTGACCATAGTTTGACCACAGTTTAACCAAAATTCAAAAAAATTAAAATAATTGTTTATTAACACTAATATTTCTTGAATAAGTAGTTTAACCAAAAATTCAAAAAAAAACTGAAATTTGAGGATATCTTTTTTTTGTTTAAGAATTTGAGGATTCTAAAAGTTTGCAAAACGGCCTACGGCGGTCGAAATCGGATGCGGATTTTCGTGCTGATTTTTTTTGATATATTATGCATTTTTTCGACATCGTATGCAAAAAATATTGTCGTTTTACACTTTTTCCTAACACTTTTTTGCAAAACATGTCGAAATTTATGTTTTTAAATTTCCCTAACTACTAGATGTAGTAACATAACTACACCTCGAAGCATTTTAATTTTTGAAGTTTTTATCATTTTCTTTTGGTTTTTGTTCAAAATAGAAATGGCGATAGGGGCGGGGGTAGAGTTTCAAAATTGCCCTTTAGTCCCGGTTTATGTCTCCAACCGGGACTAAAGATTAGACCCCTTTAGTCCCGGTTTGTGATACAAACCGGGACTATAAGTTGGCCCTTTAGTCCCGGTTTGTGTCACAAACCGGGACTAAAGGGGCTCGTGGGGCCCGGGCCTGACGCCAGCCTGCCACCACCCCTTTACTCCCGGTTTGTGATACAAACCGGGACTATAGGTCAGAAATGAACCGGCACTAATGCATAGTCGTTTGAACCGGCACTAATGGTCACATTAGTGCCGGTTCATTTACAAACCGGGACTAATGGGCTAAACATTAGGCCCTTTTTCTACTAGTGCAAACCGACTAGGGCCCCAAGCCAACACATCCTCTTCCCGCCTTGGGGAGGCCCTTATCTTCAGAATTTCAGACACATCAGCTGCAGCGAAATACTTTGACACTTGATCATACTTCCATGAACCATTCTCGTTTAGCAAGTCTGCCACAAACCAGATTCAACACCTCCCTTGTGTTGAGATAAATTTGTAAGAAAAAGGTCTCGGTATCCAATTATCTCGCCAAATTCTTATACTTGTACCACTACTGATCCTCCAAAGCAGTCCCTTCTTCAAAAGATCCAGTCCATGGCTAATAGCTTGCCACGAAGATGACGAGTTACCCATGAACACAATATCTTCTAGTTTCCCGTTTGAGTAGTATTTTGCTTTCAAAACTCGAGCGCACAGACTTTCCGGTCTATTGATCGACCTCCAAGCTTGCCTTGATAACAAGGCCTGGTTAAAAAGGCGAAGATCTCGGAGTCCCACCCCTCTCTTTGATTTCGTCTGCAGTAGATGATCCCTTGTTTCCAATGCACTTTCCTCTTGCCCTTTGCAGAACCCCAATAGAAGTTTCGAATCATTCTAGTAAGATCATCACATAGCGAGTAGGGTAGTTTGAATACCCCCATACACTACAAAAAAATACACTTCCGTGATGATACGTGTTTTTCACAGTAGGTCGCGTTTTTTGTCATGCATGTACATCCATGAAAAATTTATGACAGAATCAAGATAGTCATACCTGGTCGTCAGAGAAGTGTTCCATGACATTACGAAAATTATCATCACGGAAGTGTCCACTTCCATGACGATAAATCGCGCGTCACAGAAGTGCTTTCGTCAAGGGTGACCTACACGTGGCATCCACCGTAACAGAACGCTGTTAAGCTATCGGGTCGGGTTTTGGATCCGATAACCTATTAACAACCCTGACCAATGGGGATTTTCCACGTGTAAAATCATCATTGGCTGGAGGAAACACGTGTCGGCTCACCGCTGGGACAGATGTCATCCACTCAGTGGATGTATACGCCTATGATACGTCGACATGTGGCACGGCCCAACAGAGGCCCATTGCTGTGAGAAGGCCGGCCCATTTGACTTGGTCAAAAGGTGGCTGGCTGGCCCATGGAAAGCCTGTTAACGGCCTGTTCGCATATAGCCCATTTACAGCCCGCTAACCCAAAGCCCGTTATGCCCTATTCGAATTAGGCCCAGTAGCGTCATCTGGGCCATCTTCCAGCCCGTTTTCACTTCTGGCCCATGTATGGCCCATGACGTCTTTCGGCCCATATGAGGCCCTATGTAACTCTTGGCCTATTAACGGCCCGTGGTGAAACTGGCCCGTAATGAACAGTGTATCACTTTACACCCATTAACGGCCCGTGGTGAAACTGGCCCATATAGAACAGTGTATCACTTTATACCCATTAACGGCCCGTTATTCCGTTGGGACGTTTCCAGCCCATGTTACCTTTCGGCCTTCTCAAAGCCCATTTATTCTTGGGCTCATTTCCAACATTCGTTTACTTACGGCCCGTTACTGTCATTTTCTGCTTGTGGGCCAAATTCAATCCATGGTTACAATCGGCCCGTTTGTGGTCCGTTAATACGTTGGGCCGTTTTCATAGCGTCATCAAATACGGCCTATTAACGATGCCCGTTATGGTCGGCCCATGGACGGACGATTCCAACTCTAGCCCGTTTACGGCCAGAATGCGGTCTGTTTGGCCCATGTTTGGCCAATCGATCATACGACCCGTATAAGGCCCATTGATGATACGGCCCGTAGAAGGCCCATTGTTTCTATGGCCCGTAGAAGGCCCACTGTTTCTACGGCCCGTAGAAGGCCCACTGTTTCTACGGCCCGTAGGCCCAGTGTCACTACCGTGGTGTTTATTGTGGCCTAGTTTTAAAAAATAGGTTATTGCAGCCACTAGCAAACCGTAGAAAAAGAACTGCACTGACTACAAGCAAACAAATAAACAAGACAACAAGGAAATAAATAAGCAAGCAACTTACACTAGGCGATCACGGCTATTACACATATTACATCCACTAGGCATCAAAGTTCGCCACCAGTGCAAATATAGGGAACACAGCAGCATATAAACGCCGCAGCAAAACAAGTCCAGAACTGAAACCGCTTCAGAAGAGCTCAAGAAACAATATCCTGGATACCCATAATGCTGGCAAGATGCTTAGCAAGGTTATTAACTTTCTTTTGTTTGGCGCTTAAGTCCTCCAGTAACTTCTTTGTTGCACGGAAAAGTATGCATCTGAATTCTGCAGGGACTTCCTCAGTCCTTCGGCTTCCTGTCGCATAACATCTGATCGATGTCTTTCAACTTGAAGTTGAGACTCAAGAAGCCAAACTGATTTAGGCAACGAGTTCGAAGAGCTGGTGCCAACAGTGGTAGCCAGTAACTCGAACACTACATCAAGGCAGGACTTTGGGGTTGTCTCAGTGTCTTCAATATAGTTTTTATCAGCTTTCTTGGAGACCAACAGGGATGTCTCACTATCTTGAACCTTATCTGCATTACTTCCTTTACCATTGCATAACAGGGTACTCCTCTCCAATATTTTATCCGTGTTCTAAAAGAGAAACAAACAAACACATCTCAGGTTTACAATGTAGTATATGAAACTCATTTTGGTAAACCAGTTCAGTAGTAAGGTGGACAGGATAACAACATGAAACAAACATATATCTATGTAGTATGGTCACTTTGTATGGTCTATATCATTCTAGTTTATGTTGCCAAATCAAGATAGATACAGTTTGAATCATATCTATTTAAGACAAAGCAACATAGACAGAATATAAGTGTGGGAAACTACATAGCAATAACAACACTTGTAATGTGCATGGCATGAGAACATAACTGTTTATTCAATTTAAACTAAAATCAACATAGAGCAAGTTACAACAGAAAACAGCCAAACATGTTGAACAAACAGGTTTAAAACATACCTGTTGCGCCATTGGAGTTTCAATTGCATCCTTCAAATTTGAAATTGGTTGGTATCAGTAAATACAGTGATGCGAGAGCAAAGTAGTATGAACCATAGCTACGGAACCTGACCTGAGAACAATTCTTCTTCTGCTTTAAGCGTTGACTTCGGGTTCGGAGTGGTGGTCCTCGTGATTTGGGCACTACAGTTGCCTTACTAACTGCTCGTGTTTGGGTGCTCTGTGGTGGAGACGGTGCTGTGTCAACGGGAACTGGGTGTCTATCTGCTAGGGTTGGGGTTAGAAGGGGTGTAGTTGGTTCTCTGTCCAACTGGGTAGGGGTACAATCTGCATGAGTGTGGGTTATGTGTGGTGGGGCTGGTTCTTGGGCAAGTACAACCGTGGTTCTATCTGCATCGACAGGTAGCATGATCTTTTCTGAAGACCGTGTTTTTCCTCCCACAGATATTGCCATCACCCCCTCCAATTGAAATGGCTGATAAACAAGAAAAGTAATTGAATGTACAAACATTGTAAGATAGACAGGTGCAATGGATAGTAGGGAAGAAAACAGGGCATGAAATAATTCACATTTATGTTGTCTAAGCAAACAGAATAGCAGGACATAATTTCACATATATGATGGCTAATTAAACAGGATAGCATGACACAATTTTACATGTATGATGGCTAACTAAACATGATAGAATGACATACTTCAAAATATGATGACTATGTAAACAGGATGACATGATATAACTATACGATGTGTCTATTAAAGTGGTTGGCATGCCATAAATCACAAACATGCCGTTGATGGAAACATGATGGCATGATATAATTCACGGATAGAATGACATAATTTAAAATATGATGACTATGTAAACAGGATGAGATGATATAACTATATTATGTCTTTAGAAAATGGGTTGGCATGCCATAATTCAGATACATGCTGTCTATGTAAACATCATGGCATGACATAATTCAAATATATGATTTATATACTAAGGAAGTGAGCAGAGGGCAATCGCATATATGATGTGTCAACTAAGGAGATGGCATTCAATATTGTGTATATGATGTAAAAACTAAGCATTGCAATATAACATATGCATTATATGAGTAATATAACCCTGCCAAGTTTGAGCATACACCTCAGGGGGATAATAGGACTGGTCATCTGCCTCTGAATCCTCCTCTGAAGAGCTATCTGTAACCAGCAAGATATCTGCTTCAGCAGGTAGCATTGTCTGCTTTGAAGACCTTGTTTTCACTCCAGATTTCTCCATCACCAATTCAAATGGCTGATGCACAGGAAGAGCAGTTGAATATACAAACATTGTCGACAAAAGCAATGAGAAATACAAAAAAAGGACAACATGATATAATTCACATATATGACGCTTGCCTAAACAGCACGACATTGCATAATTCACATACATAATGCCTTGCAACAAGATAGCATTGCATAATTCACGTATATAATGTCTTGCAACAAGATGGCATTGCATAATTCACATATATGGTAATTAGACACTAAACAGGTGGCATTCACACAAAGCATGTCTAAACTAAGCAAATGACATAGCAATGCAAGATACCATACGCACGATATGAGCAACATAACCCTGCCAAGTTAGGGCATGCACCTCGGGGGGGTGGGGGAATATGACTGGTCATCTGTCTCTGAATCCTCCTCTGAGGAGCTATCGGTAACTAGCAAGACATGCGCTTCGTCAGATAGCATTGTCTGCACTGAAGACCTTGTTTCCACTCCAGATTTTTCCATGACCGTGCCGAATGGCTGATGCACAGGAAGAGTAATTGAATGTACTAAAATTGTTGACAAATTTAATACGTAATAAAAAAATGATGGCATGATATAATTCACATATAAGATGGTGGCTAACCAGGGTGGCATTGCAAAATTCACATATATGATGCCTGGCTAGACAAGATGGCATTGCATGATTCACATATACGATAAAGAAACTAAACAGATGGCATTGACACAAAGCATGTCTAAACTAAGCAGATGACATCTTTAATGTATACAATAAGCAATGCAAGGCACCATATGCATGATATTACCAACATCAGCATGCCAAGTTAGAGCGAAGACCTCATGGGGTAAATAGGAGTGGTCTTCTCCTTCTGAATCCCCCTCAGAATAGTTATCTTCCTCTTGATTACGATCCGAAATGGGTGGAGGGGGGCTGCCTTTGCGCCCACCATGGAACGACGTCTGCATGAAATTTTATTGCCGCGCAAGGCTCGTATCTTTTGCTCTACATGATAAGTTCCATTGTGTATAATAACTGGCATGCATAGGAATAAAACATAGTGAGATTATGTAAGGAGTGCATGCACAAATCCAGAGTGATGGTAGCAAACTGTGGATAGACCCAAAACCAATGATAGCAGGCAGATAATAGCTTTAGTTAAAAATTACAGATAATGGCTCCTTTAATGTTTGTTTGCACCCAACATGAAACTCATAGTAGACACCGGAGATTAACCAGATAGTAGACAGATAGTACTGATTGCTGCCCCAATATGTACCCCACAACCATTTAAAAACTCAATTTTCAGCATTAGTTTGGACCCGACTCGGAGTCTAATAGGTGAACACGACGATAATGTATCATGTCATCATATTAAGCGACGCATAACGTAAGCATGCACGGAAGAGTGCGACCTCTCTTGCGGACCCGTGTAGTCCTCAAGGTCATCTGCTCACTTGATGATGGTAATGCAGTTGTCGTGGCTGCCGGCGGCGGGGAAGAAGATCTGAGGCGGCGAAAGACAGTTTGGAGAGCGGATCTCTGCTGTGGTGAACCCTTCCATCGTTGGAGCAGCTGAGCTGAGGTGGAACACAACGCCGCAGGAGCAGGACAAACCACGCAAGGTTTTCTTTGACACATATCTGTAACAGAAGTAATTGAGTAAGGGCTTGTTTGAATTTGAGGATTCTAACAATGCAGGGATAGGAAATAGACAGGAATAGGATAGGAATGCACGTGCAAAACAGAGAATTTAAAAACACAGGATTTCTTCCAATCTGGGTGTTTGATTCACAACAATTGGAAGATCACAGGATGCAAAAAAGCATGGTGAGATTAAATCAAACCACAAGAAAATGTACGGTTATAATGCAATTATGCTACTATCTCTTAGTCTTGTGCTCGATGAATAGGAATATGAAAAGGAGGAGAAGTGGAAATTATAATTCCTACGGTTTTTCTTTCAAGGAGACACTAAAGGAACAAATCCTACAGTTTTCCTTTGCTCCATTCCTTTGCACCAAATTCATGAAAAGTAGTACCATAGGAAACTTTCCAATTCCTATGTTTTTCATTCAGTTTTCCTTTCAAGCACTGGCGATTCTAGTAGGCAGGCTTGAGCAAGGAAAATCCTACACTAAAAAAATGTTTTTGTGCTATTTCTATTACTTTGGACCCAGGCCACTGCCATACTAGCTCAACTCCCAGGCCCATCGACAAATGCACAGCTCAAACACGCAGAGATAAATAATGATGGCATTCAAGAGAGTCCATCACGGATAGCTAAGTTGCCTGGTACCTCACAGCTTGTCATATAGTAGGATAAAATAATCGTATTTCCCATTACTACGAGTGCTCAGTGGACAATATATATAACATGTAGAGTAAAAAAAGATGCAACAAGTGTACAACCTCTTTGGCGAAGCCATGTCGATCTCAGCGTGATTGGGTTGGCCGGTGAGGACGCTCCGGCTGACTTTGCTGTCGGAGGAGGGGAAGAAGATCTTAGGCGTCTGGAGATGGAGCCCAAGGTACTGCTCTGTTGTGATGGAGGGTTTCGTCGTTGGAGCAGCTCCGGTGAGTTGGACAATGCCGAGGCTGAAGCAGGACAAGAGAGACAACGAACAACGTTAACCTGAGTGGAATTCTAATAGCATCTCAAATACACGACGTAAAATACATAACCACAAAGTGCTAGATGTAAAATACATCAGCCGCTCATCTCTGAACTTAACTGTCGAAACTGAACTTAATCGTTTAAACCGAACTTAATCGTCAAAACTGAATTTTCTTTGTCAAACCGAACGCACTAGCAAGGTGAGGCTACACGTCGGTCGATCGACTTTTTCATCTCTGGTCAGTCGATTTTGCAGCCGTTGGATACAAAATCAAGGGCATGCGGTTCATCTTCAACCTCCACCCCCCTGAGCCGCCAGCCACCACCGGCCAAACAGCAGCCCCCCGCCGCCCGCGGCCGGTGATACGTCTCCAACGTATCTATAATTTTTGATTGCTCCATGCTACTTTATCTATTGTTTTGGACTATAATGGGCTTTATTTTCCACTTTTATATTATTTTTGGGACTAACCTATTAACCGGAGGCCCAGCCCAGAATTGCTGTTTTTTGCCTATTTCAATGTTTCGAAGAAACGGAATATCAAATGGAGTCCAAACGGAATGAAACCTTCGGGAACGTGATTTTCTCACCGAACGTGATCCAGGAGACTTGGACCCTACTCCAAGGAGTGCCAGAGGCAGTCACGAGGGTGGGGGGCGCCTCCCCCCGGCGCGCCCCCCTGCCTCGTGGGCCCCCTGACGCTCCACCGACGTACTCCTTCCTCCTATATATACCTATGTACCCCCGACAGATCAAGGACGGAGCCAAAAACCTAATTCCACCGTCGTAACTTCCTGTATCCACGAGATCCCATCTTGGGCCTGTTAGGAGCTCACGAGGGGGCATCCACCATGGAGGGCTTCTACATCAACACCATAGCCCCTCCGATGAAGTGTGAGTAGTTTACTTCAGACCTTCGGTCCATAGCTAGTAGCTAGATGGCTTCTTCTCTCTTTTTGGATCTCAATACAATGTTCTCCCCCTCTCTCGTGGAGATCTATTCGTTGTAATCTTCTTTTTGCGGTGTGTTTGTTGAGACCGATGAATTGTGGGTTTATGATCCAGCTTATCTATGGAAAATATTTGATTCTTCTCTGAATTCTTTTATGTATGATTAAGTTATCTTTGCAAGTCTCTTCGAATTGTCCGTTTGGTTGGCCAACTAGATTGGTAGTTCTTGCAATGGGAGAAGTGCTTAGCTTTGGGTTCAATCTTGCGGTGACCTTACCCAGTGACAGAAAGGGTTGCAAGGCACGTATTGTATTGTTGCCATCGAGGATAACAAGATGGGGTATCTATCATATTGCATGAATTTATTCCTCTACATCATGTCATCTTGCTTAAGGCGTTACTCTGTTTTTAACTTAATACTCTAGATGCATGCTGGATAGCGGTCGATGAGTGGAGTAATAGTAGTAGATGCAGAATCGTTTCGGTCTACTTGTCACGGACGTGATGCCTATATACATCATCATTGCCTGGATAACCTTATAACTATGCTCAATTCTGTCAATTGCTCAACAGTAATTTGTTCACCCACCGTAGAATACTTATGCTCTTGAGAGAAGCCACTAGTTGAAACCTATGGCCCCCGAGTCTATTCTCATCATATCAATCTCCATCACTTTATTTACTTGCTTTGCTTTTACTTTTTACTTTGCATCTTTATACCAAAAATACCAAAAATATTATCTCTATCAGATCTCACTCTCGTAAGTGACCGTGAAGGGATTGACAAACCCTAAGCGTTGGTTGCGAGTAGCTATCGTTTTGTGTAGGTACGTGGGACTTGCGCGTGGTCTCCTACTGGATTGATACCTCGGTTCTCAAAAACTGAGGGAAATACTTACGCTACTGTGCTGCATCATCCTCTCCTCTTTGGGGAAATCCAACGCAAGCTCGAGACGTAGCAAGAAGAATTTCTGGCGCCGTTGCCGGGGAGGCTTATGCAAAAGTCAACATATCAAGTACCCATCACAATCCCTATCTCTCGCATTACATTATTTGCCATTTGCCTCTCGTTTTCCTCTCCCCCACTTCACCCTTGTCGTTTTAATCGCCCTCTCTTTCCCAATCTCCTCCTCTTTTTCCCTTTGCCTTTTGTTTGCTCGTGTGTTAGTTTGCTTGTTCGTCGCGATGGCTCAAGATGCCACCAAATTGTGTGACTTCACCAATACCAATAATAATGATTTCCTTAGCACTCCGATTGCTCCTCTTGCCAATACCGAATCTTGTGAAATTGATACTGCTTTGTTGAATCTTGTTATGAAAGATCAATTCGCCGGCCTTCCTAGCGAAGATGCCGCTACTCATCTGAATGGCTTCATTGATTTATGTGATATGCAAAAGAAAAAAGATGTCGATAATGATGTCGTTAAATTGAAGCTATTTCCTTTTTCGCTTAGAGATCATGCTAAAGCGTGGTTTTCATCTTTGCCTAAAAATAGTATTGATTCTTGGAACAAGTGCAGAGATGCTTTTATCTCTAAGTATTTTCCTCCCGCTAAGTTTATCTCTCTTAGGAACGATATGATGAATTTTAAGCAACTTGATCATGAACATGTTGCACAAGCTTGGGAGAGAATGAAATTAATGCTACGTAATTGTCCTACTCATGGTTTGAACTTATGGATGATTATACAAAATTTTTATGCCAGATTGAATTTTGCTTCTAGAAATCTTTTAGATTCGGCCGCGGGAGGCACTTTTATGGAAATCACTTTAGGAGATGCTACTAAACTCCTAGATAATATTATGGTTAATAATTCTCAATGGCATACTGAAAGATCTACTAATAAAAAGGTGCATGCTATAGAAGAAATCAATGTTTTGAGTGGAAAGATGGATGAACTTATGAATTTATTTGCTAAGAGTGTTTCTTCTGATCCCAATAATTTATCTACCTTGATTGAGAATAATAATGAATCTATGGATGTGAATTTTGTTGGTAGGAATAGTTTTGGAAACAACGCCTATAGAGGGAATTCTAATCCTAGGCCTTATCCTAGTAATCCTTCTAATAATTATGGAAATTCCTACAACAACTCTTATGGAAATTTTAATAAGATGCCCTCTGAATTTGAGAGTAGTGTTAAAGAGTTTATGAATTCGCAAAAGAATTTTAATGCTTTGCTTGAAGAGAAATTACTTAAAGTTGATGATTTGGCTAGGAACGTTGATAGAATTTCTCTTGATGTTGATTCTTTAAAGCTTAGATCTATTCCTCCTAAGCATGATATCAATGAGTCTCTCAAAGCTATGAGAATTTCCATTGATGAGTGCAAAGAAAGAACCGCTAGGATGCGTGCTTCCAAAGATGCCTTTATTAAAGCGTGTTCTTCTAATTCCTATGAAAATCAAGATGAAGATCTAAAAGTTATTGATCGTCCCCTATTAAATCTTTGTTTTGCAATATGAATCTTGATGAAACTGAATATGCTCTTCCTTTACCTAGAAGGCGTTCTAAGAATTCAGAGTTTTTAGATCTTAATGATGAAATTGATAAAAGTGGGATTGAAAGAAATAGAAATCTAAATGTTGCTAAACCCACTATTTTGGATCTCAAGGAATTTAATTATGAAAATTGCCCTTTAATTGATTGTATTTCCTTGTTGCAATCCGTGCTAAATTCTCCTCATGCTTATAGTCAAAATAAGGCTTTTACCGAACACATTGTTGATGCCTTGATGCAATCTTATGAAGAAAAGCTTGAGTTGAAAATTTCTATCCCTAGGAAACTCCATGATGAGTGGGAACCTACTATTAAAATTAAAATTAAAAATTATGAGTTTCATGCTTTGTGTGATTTGGGTGCTAGTGTCTCTACTATTCCCAAAACTTCATGTGATTTGCCAGATTTCCGTGATTTTGATGATTGCTCTCTAAACTTGCATCTTGCGGATTTCACTATTAAAAAGCCTATGGGAAGAATTAATGATGTTCTTATTGTTGCAAATAGGAATTATGTGCCCATAGATTTTATCGTTCTTGATATAGATTGCAATCCTTCATGTCCTATTATTCTTGGTAGACCTTTCCTTAGAACGATTGGTGCAATTATTGATATGAAGGAAGGAAATATTAGATTCCAATTTCCATTAAAGAAAGGCATGGAACACTTTCCTAGAAAGAAAATAAAATTACCATATGAATCTATCATGAGAGCCACTTATGGATTGCCTACGAAAGATGGCAATACCTAGATCAATCCTTGTTTTTATGCCTAGCTAGGGGCGTTCAACGATAGCGCTTGTTGGGAGGCAACTCAATTTTATTTTGTGTTTTTTGTTTTTGGTTCTGTTTAGGAATAAAATAATCCATCTAGACTCTGTTTAGATGTGATTTTATCTTTTAATTAGTGTTTGTGCCAAGTTGGACCTATTGGACCTTCTTAGATGATAGTTATTTGATCTTGCTGTAATTTCCAGAATCTTTGTGCTCAGTGCCCGAATTGTTAAAAATCACCAGAACGTTATAAAAATACTGATTCCAATTGCTGATGATCAATAAAAAAATTGTCCAGGTCATCTAATTTTGGTAGAATTTTTTGGGTTCCAGAAGTTTGCGTTAGTTACAGATTACTACAGACTGTTCTGTTTTTGACAGATTCTGTTTTGCGTGTGTTGTTTGCTTATTTTGATGAATCTATGGCTAGTAAAATAGTTTATAGTCCATAGAGAAGTTGGCATACAGTAGGTTTAACACCAATATAAATAAAGAATGAGTTCATTACAGTACTTGAAAGTAGTCTTTTGTTTTCTTTCTCTAATAGAGCTCACGAGATTTCTATTGAGTTTTGTGTTGTGAAGTTTTCAAGTTTTGGGTGAATTCTTTTGATGGATTATGGAACAAGGAGTGGCAAGAGCCTAAGATTTGGGATGCCCATGGCACCCCCAAGATAATCCAAGGACACCAAAAGTCAAAGCTTGGGGATGCCGGAAGGCATCCCCTCTTTAAATCCACTTCCATCGGTAATTTACTTGGAGCTACATTTTTATTCACCAACATGATATGTGTTTTGCTTGGAGCGTCTTGTATTATTTGAGTCTTTGCTTGTTAGTTTACCACAATCATCCTTGCTGTACACACCTTTTGAGAGAGCCATATATGAATTGAAATTTGATGGAATACTCTATGTGCTTCACTTATATCTTTTGAGCTTGATAGTTTGCTCATAGTGCTTCACTTATATCTTTTTGAGCGTGATAATTTTTGCTCTAGTGCTTCACTTAGATCTTTTAGAGCACGGTGGTGGATTTGTTTTAAAGAAACTTGATCTCTCATGCTTCACTTAGATTATTTTGAGATTCGTTAATAGCATGGTAATTTGCTTAATGTTAATATAGTTGGTATTCAAGATATGTGAAACTTTCTTTTGAGTGCGTTGAATATTAAGATAAATTTGATGCTTGATAATTGTTTTGAGATATGGAGGTAATAATATCAAAGTCATGCTGGTTGAGTAGTTGTGAATTTGAGAAATGCTTGTGTTGAAGATTGTAAGTCCCGTAGCATGCACGTATGGTTAAATTTGTGTAACAAATTTGAAGCATGAAGTGTACCTGGCTTGTGCATCCTTATGAGTGGCAGTCGGGGACGAGCGATGGTATTTTCCTACCAATCTATCCCCCTAGGAGCATGCACGTAGTACTTGAATTTTTGATGACTTCTAAATTTTTGCAATAAGTATATGAGTTCTTTTGACTAATGTTGAGTCCATGGATTATACGCACTCTTACCTTTTCGCCATTGCTAGCCTCTTGATTACCGTGCATTGCCCTTTCTCACATTGAGAGTTGGCGCAAACTCCGCGGTGCATCCAAACCCGTGATACGATACACTCTATCACACATAAACCTCCTTATATCTTCCTCAAAACAGCCACCATACCTACCTATTATGGCATTTCCATAGCCATTCCGAGATATATTGCCATGCAACTTTCCACCATTCCATTCATCATTATCATGACATACTTTACTTTTGTCATATTGCCATTGCATGATCATGTAGTTGACATCGTATTTGTGGCAAAGCCACCATGCATTATTTTCATACATGTCACTCTTGATTCATTGCACCATCCATACATCACCGGAGGCATTCATATAGAGTCATACCTTGTTCTAGTTTCGAGTTGTAATCCTCATGTTGTAATCAATAGAAGTGTGATGATCATCATTATTAGGGCATTGCCCAAAAAAAAAGAGAAAGGCCAAAAAAAGGCCCAAAAAAATAAAAGAAAAGGGCAATGCTACTATCTCTTTTTCCACACTTGTGCTTCAAAGTAGCACCATGTTCTTCATGTAGTGAGTCTCATATATTGTGCTTCAAAGTAGCACCATGTTTTTCATAAAGTGAGTCTCATATGTTATCACTTTCATATACTAGTGGGAATTTTTCATTATAGAACTTGTCTTGTATATTCCTACGATGGGCTTCCTCAAATGCCCTAGGTCTTCATGAGCAAGCAAGTTGGATGCACACCCACTAGTTTTCTTTTGTTGAGCATTCATAGCTCTAGTGCATCCGTTGCATGGCAATCCCTACTCCTCAAGTTGACATCAATTGATGGGCATCTCCATAGCATGTTGATTATCCTCGTCAACGTGAGACTTTCTCTTTTTTTTGTCTTCTCCACACAATCCCCATCATCATATTCTATTCCACCCATAGTGATATATCCATGGCTCACGCTCATGTATTGCGTGAAGGTTGAAAAGGTTTGAGATTATTTAAGTATGAAACAATTGCTTGGCTTGTCATCGGGGGTATAGAAGTTGGGAACATCTTTGTGTGACGAAAATGAAGCATAGCCTAACTCTATGATTTTGTAGGGATGAACTTTCTTTGGCCATGTTATTTTGAGATGACATAATTATTTTGATTAGTATGCTTGAAGTATTATTATTTTTATGTCAATATGAACTTTTTTCTTGAATCTTTCAGATCTGAATATTCATATCACAATTAAGAAGATTTACATTGAAATTATGCCAAAGTATCACTCCGCATCAAAAATTCTCTTTTTATCATTTACCTACTCGAGGACGAGCATGAATTAAGCTTGGGGATGCCTGATACGTCTCCAACGTATCTATAATTTTTGATTGCTCCATGCTACTTTATCTATTGTTTTGGACTATAATGGGCTTTATTTTCCACTTTTATATTATTTTTGGGACTAACCTATTAACCGGAGGCCCAGCCCAGAATTGCTGTTTTTTTTGCCTATTTCAGTGTTTCGAAGAAACGGAATATCAAATGGAGTCCAAACGGAATTAAACCTTCGGGAACTTGATTTTCTCACCAAACGTGATTCAGGAGACTTGGACCCTACTCCAAGGAGTGCCAGAGGCGGTCACGAGGGTGGGGAGCGCGCCCCTCCCCCCTGGGCGCGCCCCCTGCCTCGTGGGCCACCTGACGCTCCACCGACGTACTCCTTCCTCCTATATATACCTACGTACCCCCAACAGATCAAGGACGGAGCCAAAAACTTAATTCCACCGCCGTAACTTCCTGTATCCACGAGATCGCATCTTGGGGCCTGTTCCAGAGCTCCGCCAGAGGGGGCATCCACCACGGAGGGCTTCTACATCAACACCATAGCCCCTCCGATGAAGTGTGAGTAGTTTACTTCAGACCTTCGGGTCCATAGCTAGTAGCTAGATGGCTTCTTCTCTCTTTTTGGATCTCAATACAATGTTCTCCCCTCTCTCGTGGAGATCTATTCGTTGTAATCTTCTTTTTTGCGGTGTGTTTGTTGAGACCGATGAATTGTGGGTTTATGATCCAGCTTATCTATGGAAAATATTTGATTCTTCTCTGAATTCTTTTATGTATGATTAAGTTATCTTTGCAAGTCTCTTGAATTATCCGTTTGGTTTGGCCAACTAGATTGGTAGTTCTTGCAATGGGAGAAGTGCTTAGCTTTGGGTTCAATCTTGCGGTGACCTTACCCAAAGGATGTAAAGGGTTGCAAGGCACGTATTGTATTGTTGCCATCGAGGATAACAAGATGGGGTATCTATCATATTGCATGAATTTATTCCTCTACATCATGTCATCTTGCTTAAGGCGTTACTCTGTTTTTAACTTAATACTCTAGATGCATGCTGGATAGCGGTCGATGATTGGAGTAATAGTAGTAGATGCAAAATCGTTTCGGTCTACTTGTCACGGACGTGATGCCTATATACATCATCATTGTCTGGATAACCTCATAACTATGCTCAATTCCGTCAATTGCTCAACAGTAATTTGTTCACCCACCGTAGAATACTTATGCTCTTGAGAGAAGCCACTAGTGAAACCTATGGCCCCCAGGTCTATTCTCATCATATCAATCTCCACCACTTTATTTACTTGCTTTGCTTTTACTTTTTACTTTGCATCTTTATACCAAAAATACCAAAAATATTATCTCTATCAGATCTCACTCTTGTAAGTGACCGTGAAGGGATTGACAAACCCTAAGCATTGGTTGCGAGTAGCTATCATTTTATGCAGGTACGAGGGACTTGCGCGTGGTCTCCTACTGGATTGATACCTTGGTTCTCAAAAACCGAGGGAAATACTTACGCTACTGTGCTGCATCATCCTCTCCTCTTCGGGGAAATCCAACGCAAGCTCGAGACATAGCAGCCGGCGGTGCGCCGCCCCGCCCGCCCCGAAAACACTCCCCACCGCCGGTCCGCCGCCGCCCCGGCCATCCCTCTAGGCCCCCCGTGCCGAGCTTTTTCTCCGGCGATACCCCCCCCCCCCCCCCCCCGACCCCCCCCCCCCCCCCGCGCCCACAGCCCCATCCTGAACCCTAAGATAGATAGTGGGGTACCTCTTCGGTGAGCCCCTCCTCACAAGCGGCTGGTTCTTCCTTCACCCCGGCGAGCCCCCCCCCACCCCCTGAAAATCGACTGACCCAAAAGTCGATTTAGTCGATTAAAGTGTAGCTAAATCGGAGCAGCATTGCAAGCAAGAGCAAGAGTGAGAGCAATAGCAAGAGCAGACCAGGCAGGGGACCGAGAGCAAGAGCAGAGCAGCAGCGCGAGCGAGAGCTAAAGCAGCAGCAACTCCTACTGATGTGGACGTCGCCGCCAAGGGAGCGACACCGTGGAGGAAGTGGCCGGCGATGCCGCCGTGGATGGAGCCGCGCCATGTCGGCTCGGGACCGAGCACTGGCATCACCGTGAGATCGAATCAAGAAAAAAATGCGGCGATTAGTGTACAACCTCTTTGGTGGCGCTGATTAGGCCGCAACTTCATCCGAGGAAACATGATGATGATGCTCTTCCGGTGGTACAGGTGAAGACGGTGGTGTGGGAGTGGAGGTGGCGCGAAAGACGAGGGGAACATCGGGGCAGCTCCTTGGAGGTGGAGGACGGGGTGGCTGAACCGGCGGGACGATGAGATCAACGACGGATCCTCATCCGGTACGGTGGATGAGGGACATCGAGGTGTTGCTGTGGACGACGTCGTCGGGGAAGAGGCTCCGGCTGGGTGGCGGACGGAGCAGCGTGTGGGGTTTCGTGACGGGTTTTCGCGGCCTCGGTGTACGAATGGGTGGGCGGATGGGATGGCAGTGGGGAACCATGGCTTAGAGACGCGCTTGTCCGAAATGTGGGGTAAGTTACGAAAGTACCCCCCACCGATTTGAGGCGGTTCTTTCGGTTCTAGGGTACAAAGGGCATTTCAAGTGTCGGGATTTCACAGGAGGTGGGAGTTTTTGCGCGCGTTGTAATTTCGGAATAGCAAGGCGCGGGTTGAGATGGAGGGAGTTGTCGGAGCACAACGAGACAAATATATATCTTAAATATTTCGGGCTAACAAGGCACGGGTTGAAGAGGCGGGAGTTTCGTAGCACGATAGACAAAGACGCTAGCTTGAATTTTCGGCATAACAAGGCACGGCTTGAAATTTCGGAAGAACAAGCTTAACGTGTACCCAAAAAAAAGACAATTTGCACCTCAACACGCACAACACACACACAAACACCATTTAGACTAGAGTTAGGTACACGTGCATTACACACATGAGATTTGGCAACCAAATTATGAATAAATACCACATTATAGCATGCAAGCCTTTGAGTCATATATGCATGATGTAGATGTTCGTTTAATTCTTATAGTCCATTTCATTCAAAATCATCTAGTTTTTATAAGAAAGCTAATCTATTTTAAGATTCATGGAATTGTGCGTTGTAAGACATAAAGTAAAAACAAATAATGGCAAATCATGTAGAAAAATATTTGGGTAGTTCTGATACGGAAGATTCTAGAACAAATAAGAAGTGCTTGTGTTTTGATGTTTGTGCATTATGCTTAAGTTCAACCATGGAGTCTTCTAGATTATACATGTGGCGAAATCTGGTGGAATCTAGATGATATCCAATGGCCAATAGTGCTCAAATTTGCCATCTTTGGACCATCGGATTCGCCTCATCCAACGACCATCTTTCAAAGTTAAAGTTACCCGCACACAATATAAAAAAATATAAAATATAATATATATAGGGGTATAGATATAGATATGTGATGTGAAGCCGCCCATCATCTCCAATTAGAATAGTGTGTCCATGCACGGATGCGACGTGGACAAATGATGTCTGCCATCAGTATCTCAAATTCAAATCAGTCTGACCTTGCTCAATGTGTATACATTACAACATGCTCGTTTCCAAACCACACCGCGCAGATCTCCGTTATATTCACGCATGCATGGGTTTCAAACATCAGGATCTCTTATTCAAATATTTGAATTCAACTTTACATTGATTATGACCTCACCTATTCTTTTACACCCACACAGTAGTCTTCTCTTTATAATTGTACCACTAACTTTCTCTCGTGCATGCATGCACACACACTACCGATCGGCATTATCCATCGCACGCATGCAATCTTTTTCTTAAGGTCGGTCTCCCATGAAGGCACACACCCACACACATCCCCCTCTCCATCATATCGGGCAATCTTTATCTCTCACACGTGCATGCGCAACGATCGATGTTCCTCTATGTATGTGTGTATATAGCTAGGTCTTTTATAGTTTTCCACACAAACCGATCAATCGATATATCCAGTGAGGTCTCATCCTCTTTCCCACATCCACATTGATCAATCTATACCTCTCTATATAGGATTAACATATATAGCTAATACACCCACATTAATTATATATCCAACGTCCCCCTCTCATCATCCATGCCTTCCGCTTCATCTCTCGAACAGCGTGCACAATGGCGAAGGCGAGGGGGCAGTAAGGGCCCTGCCCCTAACATCACTATATATCGAGGCTAATATGAATGTGATTATTAGACAATTGCTGCTAAAAAGGTTTAATTTCATGAATTGACCCTCCTCGTAAAGGATTAGCAATGCTTGGCCCCCTAGCTCATTTATTTTTCATGGCTCCGCCAC